>CM046441.1:67093008-67515508 GCA_025506515.1 Flaveria trinervia
ATCTGAACTTAGGTATGATTTGATTATTGGAGCATATATACCAGGGGATGAATTCATTTCCATCTTTAGGAACAAGTTAAAGTGACCTTGTGATGACACCAATAGCCACCAAGCTTGAATAGTCAGTCCATTTTGTTTGATAGAACTTGCAATACTTGTATGACTTTTAGGGTTTGTAACTTTTGGATTTTACTTCCTTGGAAGCTTGTTTCAGTCCACAAATACCTTTGTACTTGGATATATATATATATATATATATATATATATATATATATATATATATGTGTGTGTGTGTGTGTGTGTGTATATATGTATGTATATATATATGTATATATATATATGTATATATATATATATACATGCATATATATATAGATACATGCATATATATAGATACATGCATATATATATACATACATGCATATATATAGATACATACATACATACATACATACATACATACATACATACATACATACATACATACATACATACATACATATAGGGGATGGTTAAAATGAGAATTATTTTTTTTGTGAGAACTCTAAGAACCAATCTCAGCCATTCATTTTTATCACATGCAAATCACATGCCATTTCCCTTTTTTTTTAAAACGTCCGTAACTTTTTTTTCACGACATCATTTTTTTAAAAAATTTCACCATAAAATTTAGTATTTTTTATCTTTCCAACGCCTATCATATTGATATACTTTTCTAAAAAAAATCATACATCCGTTGTTTACATATGTATAAGTCTAGTTATACACATGTGTAGTACTGGATTTACACATGTGTAAATCCGATATTACACATGTGTAAAACGAATTTCGTTAAAAAATTGGAATTTTTTATTTTGTATAATTTTTTTATATTTTTTATGAAAGAGGAAAAGTTGGAGAACATTTTCGTGTTTTTATTTTTATTGGACCAAAAGAACCAATGAGCCTGATCAGAGAAACCTCTAAGTCCCACAGGACATCACAACAGCTGAAGAAGACCTGATCAGCTGTTCTACAAAGTCTGAAGAATACAACTGCTGAAGTATTTCTGAAGTACTGAAGACAAAGACTGAGACAACAGCTGAAGATCTAAAGTCTGAAGACTTCAACAAGTACTGAAGACAAAGACTGAAGATCAACAGCTGAAAGACAAAGTCTGATGTTCAAGTACTGAAGACATCAGCTGATGCTAACAGCTGATGACAACAGCTGAAGAGGGCTTCTTCAGTTGTTGTGATGGTTTTTCTTCATCAGTAGTTTTCTTTTCCTTTCAGTAGTTTGTTTACTTTTCTGTAGTTTTGTTTCCTTTTCAGTACTTGTAAACAACTGAAGAGGTTGTTCTTCAGTTGTTGTAGTATCAGTAGTTTTATGTTTTTCAGTAGTTGTAAATAAGATGTTTAACACTTAGGAACATTTGTAAGAAGATGTCAGTTGTTGACATCTTCAGTAGTTGTTAAACATCAGTAGTTATAAAACGGTTACATGTCACTTTCAAGTGACATCAGCCTACGTCATTCTTTCCTTTATAAGGAAGGATGACTCACCTGTAATCGTGCCATTGAGGCCGACAATCTTAATGCAATATTCCTTTTGTCAGATATTTCTCTCTCTATAACAAAATTCTTTTATCGCTTTATATCGAATGTTCTTGCTTGAATTTGTCTAATTCTGAGTTATTCCGTTGCTATATCTGTTCAATCGATTAAACCAAGAGGCTGAGATCCTAACAAATGGTATCAGAGCAGGTTAATCATTGATCGATCTAACAATTGATCATTGAAACTGTTCAATCGCTCTAAGTTTGATCGAATTAGCAAATTCGCAAGGATCTGTTATAGAGATTGAGAGTGTATCGCTTCTGGCCGTTTTATTTGAGGTTCTGTGTGGTTCTGAGCTAAATTTATTGTGATTTTACTTGAATCTGTCTGATTTTCCACAATGACTACTTCTTCGAATGATCCTTTCAATACTGGATCCTCTACCAAGCCTCCGATCTTGGTGAGGAATGAGTATAACATTTGGCAGAGAAGATTGCTCCATCACCTGTCTGTCAATAGCTCAGGTTGTTGGACATCTGTGGTACATGGACCACATAAGCCAATGGTGAATGATCCGGAAACAAACCAGTTGGTTCCAAAGAAGAAGGAGCAATACTCCGATGAGGACAAGAAGTTGTTTGAAATCGATGCAAAAGCCCATGGAATTTTGGCTATGGCTATTCCTAATGAGATTTACTCTGGGCTTCTGCATTGTGAGTCTGCTCATGACCTCTGGAAAGCCATCAAAGAACAATTTGGTGGTACTGATGAGGTTTTAGCAAACAACAGGGAAATCCTCGCCCAACAATATGAGACTTTCTCTCATAGAAAGGGTGAGACTCTGACTCAACAATTTGAGCGTTTTCATGTTTAATCTCTGAATTGAAAATGGTTAAACATGAATATACCAGGAGTCAAATGAACCATAGATTCCTAAGATCACTGCCTGAGAGATGGAACACATATACCATTGTTCTACGCTCATATGCTGATGTTGATCGCCTATCTCTCACCCAACTTCATGGGAAACTGCTTACATTCGAGAGAGAGATAGAGCAGAAAAGGAAATTGGCTTCATCTGGCAAGCTTACTGAGGATTTTGTCCAAGGGAACACTGCCCTGATTGGACATCAAGAGTCAGAATATGCGTCATCTGAAAGCCAGTATGATGAGCATATTGATTTCTCTACAAACACTTCTAAGCCTGCCTTTGTGAGTATTGATAGTTATTCTGCTGGTAGTAATAGTGACAATCTATGTTTCATCATGGATGATCTCAAGGGGATTGCTGATGATGACTTAGAAGAGATGGATATTTTAAGCCAAATGGCCTTGATAAATATCAGATCTCAGAAGTTCTACAAAAGAACTGGAAGGAAATTCCCAGGACTCTCTGGCAAAACCAAAGTTGGTTTTGACAAGAGTAAGTTGAAGTGCCATAAATGCCACAGGCTTGGACACTTTGCAAGAGAATGTAGATCATCTGGATCTAACTCTCCTGCACCTTTTGTGATTTTCCCTGGCAATAGTCAACAAAACAGAGGGCAACAACCTGTCAATTCTGGTTATCATCATCAACCACAATCTCCTGCATATTTTGTTCCACAGGGGCCAATGCCATATCCATACCCCTGCTATTACATGCCACAACCAGGCCAGGTTCAAGCACCCACTGCTCAGCAACCACATGCACTCCCTGAGCCTCAACCATCCCAATCTCATCAACCTAATCAACTTCAACAACACAGCTTCTTCACACCAGGAGTTGTTGACTGAGCAGCTTACCAGATGATGTGTCTGGTAATGAACAACTGTTCTCAGGTGCTGGTCAACATGGTGGTGAGCATCCTTTTGGAAATCTAGCTCTCATGACTTTGGAATCCTCTGATGGATCATCCTCAAGTACCTCTTCAACACAGGTTTCTTCAACATGCCAAAGTAGCATCTGGTATGTAGACAGTGGGGGATCTATGCATATGACTGGGAACAACTCACTTCTTAATGACTACTCTCCAGGAAGGAAGGGTTTTGTTTCCTTTGGCAATGATGCAAGAGGTTACATCATCGGGAAGGGTTTTGTTTCCAATGGGGAAATAAGGTTTGATGATGTCAACCATGTGGAAAATCTCAAGTATAACCTCTTGAGTGTCAGTCAAATGTGTGACAAAGGCCATGTTGCCCTTTTCACAAGCCAGAACTGCAGGATTCTGTCATCCAAAGTTCTGAGTTTGATTGACAAGGTATTGGATGCTCACACTCTCCTGAAGGCCAACAGGACAGGAAGAGTGTATGCCTTAGATCTTTCCAAGAAAATAGATCTCAAAGGCCATCCTTGCCTATTTTCCAAGGCCTCTCCTCAAGAATTTAATCTATGGCATAGAAGGCTGGGACATGTTAACTTCAAGAACATGAATCAGCTGATACACCATAGTTTAGTAAGGGGAATGCCTATGAAGGAGTTCAAGTGTGAAAACAACTGCACTGCTTGTTTGAAAGGAAAACAACACAAGGTTTCATTCCCACCTATTGAAGAACCAAAGTCCACTGCCTGCTTACAACTTCTTCACATGGATCTCTTTGGTCTTGTGAGAGTGATGAGCATGGCAAAGAAGAAATACTGTCTGGTAATTGTGGATGATTACTCCAGATTTGTATGGACTTTCTTTCTACATTCAAAGGATGAAGCTGCACAGAAGATCATAAACTTTGTGTTGTATGCTGAGAAGCAGTATTCCCTCTCAGTCAAGTGTATTAGAAGTGACAATGGAACAGAATTCAGGAACAATACACTTGATGAGTTCTACCTTTCCAAGGGAATAAAGAGGCAGTTTAGTATTCCAAGAACTCCTGAACAGAATGGAGTGTGGAGAGAAAGAACAGGACCCTCATTGAAGCTGGAAGGTCTATGTTGGCTGATTCTGGACTGCCATTGACCTTTTGGGCTGAAGCTGTCAACACAGCATGCTATGTGCAAAATAGAGTGCTAATAAATCAGAGGTTGATGAAGACTCCATATGAAGTTCTACATCATTTGGCCCCTCTCATTTCATTCTTTAGAGCATTGGGTGTCCCTGTTTCATTCTCAACACAAAGGATCAGCTCCAGAAATTTGATCCTAATGTGGATGCAGGGTACTTTGTTGGTTATTCATCAACTTGCAAGGCATACAGAGTCTTCAACTGCAGAACAAAGATGGTTGAAGAGACTCTACATGTCAAGTTCAATGAATCTCCAAAGGACAAGATTCCACAAAGCCCTGTGGAGCTCTTTGATTTGGACATACTGCAATATGTTCCTTATCAATCTCCTGCTGTTGCTCCTGTCAACAGTTCACCACCTGGTGTTACTGCTGAAGATGATGATGATAGTAGTAATCACCTCTTCAGGTTTAGTGACCAACTGCCTGTGTCCTCTAAACCTGATGCTCCTGTAGCTCCAGCAGCACCATCCACAACAAATGCTGATGAGATTTCTGCATCCTCACTTCATTTGAGTTGCCACCATCTTCATGGTTTCAAGAATCTGCATCAACATCTGCTGCTGCTGAAGGTCCTACAAACACTTGCACAGATTTGATTGTTTACCAAGAGCTGAAAAATCACCCAATGTCTCAAATCCTTGGTGATATCAATGCTGGTGTTTCAACCAGAAGCCAGTTGTCCAATTTCTGCTTCTATGCTCTCTTCATCTGTCAGCTAGAGCCAAAGAACTATCATGTAGCTTTGAGAGACAATGGATGGGTTGAAGCCATGCAGCTTGAGCTTCTTTAGTTCGAAAAACAGCAAGTGTGGGAGCTTGTTCCTCTACCCCCAGGTAAGTGTGCAATAGGCACTAAATGGTGTTTAGGAATAAACTGATGAAAATGGGCTAATTGTTAAGAACAAGGCCAGACTGGTTGTGCAGGGGTTCGCACAAGAAGAAGGTATTGATTATGATGAAACCTTTGCCCCTGTAGCCAGACTGGAGGCAATTAGATTGTTTTTAGCCTATGCTGCACTCCACAATCTTAAAGTTTTTCAAATGGATGTCAAAAGTGCTTTTCTATATGGTAACATAAAAGAAGAAGTTTATGTGTGTCAACCACCAGGCTTTGAGGATAATAAGCACCCAGAATGGGTATATAAGCTTGATAAAGCTCTTTATGGGTTGAAACAAGCACCTAGAGCCTGGTATGAGACCTTATCAAACTTTCTTCTACAGAATAATTTCACTAGAGGCTCCATAGATAAAACTTTATTTATTAAGAAGGTGGATCAGCATAAGCTACTTGTTCAAATTTATGTTGATGATATTATATTTGCATCCTCTGATCCCAAATTGTGTGAGGAATTCCAAAACTTAATGCAACAGAAGTTTGAAATGAGTGCAATGGGAGAATTACAGTTCTTTCTAGGTTTGCAAATCAAACAAAAAGCTGATGGAATTTTCATTCATCAGTCTAAATACACAAAAGATCTTTTGAATAAGTTTGATTTACAAAACTGTAAACCCTGTTCTACTCCCATGTGCAACACCACACAATGGATGTTGATCAGAAAGGTAAAGCTGTTGATGAAACTCTTTACAGATGTATGATTGGTTCTTGATGTATTTAACAGCTTCTAGACCAGATATTATGTTTGCTACATGTGTTTGTGCTAGATTTCAGGCTGCACCTAAGGAGTCTCATCTGATTGCAGTCAAGAGGATCTTTAGATATCTGCAAGGTACACAATCTCTAGGCTTATGGTATTCCACTGGACATTCTTACAAATTAGTTGCTTTCTCTGATAGTGACTATGCAGGGTGTAAGTTGACCAGGAAATCAACTTCTGGTGGATGTCAATTCCTAGGAACTGTTTGATTTCTTGGCAGAGTAAGAAACAAACATCTGTTGCTACATCCACTGCTGAAGCCGAGTACATTGCTGCTGCAAGTTATACATCCCAAGTACTCTGGCTTCAGAATCAACTTTTGGATTATGGCATTACAGAGACTAAGACTCCATTATTAATGGATAGTGCTTCAGCTCTTTGCATTGTCAAAAATCCAGTCCAGCACTCTAGGACCAAACATATAGAAATTAGACATCATTTTATAAGAGATTGTTTTGAAAAGGGTCTAATTAATCCTATGTTTGTGCCTAGTGCTGATGAGCTTGCAGACATTTTTACTAAGCCTTTGGATAGTTCAACTTTCCACAACCTGGTGTTAAGGCTTGGTATGCTGCAGCTAGAATAAGTGACAACTACTGATGATCTCAGTAATTACTGATGATCATTGGTAACCATGTCACATATAAGTACTGATGAGTTATTTTACCCTCAGTAGTTTTTATAACTACTAAAGGCTAAATGCTCTAAGTACTGTACTTTATCTGTTCTAAACTACTGATGTAGTTACAACTACTGAAATCAGTAGAAACAGATTACTGATGTCCTATGAAACAACTGAAAACAGCAAAAAGGCTGATGAGTAAGTGTTGAGGACAGTATGAAACAGCTGAAAGGCTATGAATTGACGACAACTACTGATGAGTACTCTCTCTTCAGTAGTTCACAAACTGCTGTTTCTTCATAAACAACTGAAGCAATACCATGTCTTCAGTAGTTTCACAACTACTGATGACTAACACCAAGTCTTCAGTTGTTTACAACAACTGATGGCACAACCAGGGTCTTCAGTAGTTTCACAACTACTGATGACTAATACCAAGTCCTCAGTTGTTTCAACATCTGAAGTCCAACTTGTCTTCAGTAGTTTTTTTTTTTTTTAAACTACTGATGCCTAAATCAGAGACTTCAGTTGTTTCAACGTCTGATTGTAAACACCACGTCTTTAGTTGTTTTATAACTGCTGACCACACCAATACCATCAGTCGTTTCAAACCTCTGAAAGTTAATACCACGTCATCAGTTGTTTCAAATACTGATGACTAACACCAAAACCTTCAGTCGTTTCATAACCCGTACCCTATATATATCTGATCCCTCTTTCAGAGTTTTTCATTCTTTCACGACCTAAAATTTCAAAAGCTCTGAAAATCTTTCACCTTCATTAATGGCGACCATGCAACTCAAGCCTCGACACAACTGTGTCGCGTACCTCACTAAATCGCCCTTCTGGACCAAATTCGATAATGCTATAGATCTTATGGTCCAATCTTCACTGAAAACGGCTTTCCTCCTAAATCCAATCATTTATGCCGATTCGCTACATCAGTTTTGGATGAATGCAACTGTTAATGGAGAATCTATCCATTCGTCCATCACTCTCATAAGGTGGTCATCTCTACTGCTACCATTCGCCAGATATTACTATTAGATGATGCTGCCTACCCTGTTGGATATCCTAAGCGCCAAATTGATCTTTCATTTGGACAACATGGATATCAAGGCGATCTTAGTGCTTCGACCATCCTGAAGAAACATTTTCCAGATGCTGAACGATTGATATTTCATATGGTAAATGTTTGCTTGGCCTCGAAGACTTCTTCTTGGGATCAACTGTCTTCCAGATGGCAACAGGTACTGTTCTCTATCCTTGAACAAGAACCACTAAACTTTTCTGAAATAATTTTTCTTGAAATCAAGGATATGGCCACAAAACCACTTTCTAACCGTTGGATACTATATCCTCGGTTTATAATGGCCATAATAGAGAATCAGCTTCATGCTGAGGGACTAGTTGGTCTGGGAGTCCCTGCTTTGGCTGTATTGCCGGAGGTATACTCCCGACACAACACTGACCAAACTCTTAAACAGGCTGCCAAGCTGCGCAAACCCACGCAGCTGGAACCCACAGCCTCCACTTCCACATCCAAAGTCCCCTCCAAACCCACAAGAAGAAGCCTAAGAAGGCTACTCAGGGAGTTGAGTCCCCTGAGGATGCTCCTGCTGCACCAAAGCAGGTTATCTCTACTGGAAATAACCCCCCAGTAGAGACTATGACTCCACCAACCGAAGCCGCTCAGGTTTCCTCTCAAAAGGAACCTGATGCAACCACTCAAAGGGAAGCCACACTGCTGGGATCCTCCTCACTTGAGGGGATTACCATTGAAGAGCACCACTCGCCCCGGGTGCACACTGCTTCCACACCCTCTCCTGATGCAACCGCCCCTCAAAGCCCTACAATAATTGTTGCAAAAGTGCTGACGCAGTTGCATTCCTCACCCCCCACCCAGACACCAATCACTACTGGGATAACCTCAACACCTGAGGGGGAGGATCACAATGCTTTTGTCAACCCACAGCACAGGGGTTATCATGTTCCATCTCCTGGTGTAGACAAGGAGGTGCGACCTTCTGGTGAGGCTGCCACTGCCTCTGACTCAGCAAATGACCAGGATGCAGTTGGTAACATCTCTAAGACCTCACCAGCGGCAACAGCTGATGAAGGACATAGTCCTGAGGCTGGAAGTCCCCAGAACCAAGAACAAGGGGCACATGCTATAATTGATCTACACTCAAGGCATGTTAATCCTGACTCTGTCAGGAGGTCAGGTGATTCAGTATCAACTGATGATAACCTGAGCTTCTTCTATGATGTAGTTGCTCAAAACACCATCCTAGAGGATGAGGTTAGCAGACTCAAAGAGCTGCTGGCCAAGATGTCTCAGGATGAAAGTCCATCTGCCACCACAATACACCCACAGATGGCACCTTCTTCTGAAGGTCCCCTAAACACTGAGCCAATACATACTTCCAAGCCACCAGCCTCTGCTTTTGGCACTGATTCTCAGGAACAGAACCATCCTGATCAATCAGTTGCTAACCTTCAAAAATCCCTACCTCTCATCACTCCCATGATCACAGATATAGTGATCAAAGCCATTGATGAGAAGCTTCCTACAATAATACAACCCCTGGTGGAGGAGTTGGTGACCAAATCACTTTCTACTGCTCAAACCCTTGCACCCAATGCAACCAAAAGGGGGAGAGTCAGTCAGTTAAGGAAAAAGGAAGAGGACAGATGGGGAGAAGGAGAAAGAATCAGAGAAGGTAAATGAGAAGGAGTTGGCTGTTATAAGTGTGGAGGAGACTGAGTTTGATCATGAGAAGGAGAAGGAGAGTGAGAAGAGAGCTGAAGTGAATGAAAGTCAAAAAGACTTTCATGTCACATATCAAAAGAGGAAAGAAGGAGAGTCTGAGAAGGAGAAGGAGCTGAATGATATGGTGAAAGAAGCTGATGCCAACCATAACCGTTCAATGGATAAAATCATTGATCAGTTATATAGGCAGAGTTTTGACATCCAACAACTAGACTCCGAGATCAGAAGGTTGGAGACAGAGGAGATCAACTCAAGATGGGCTAGTTATGATGCCTTAGAAAGAGAAAGACTGGAGATAATGATTAGATTTGTAGCCAAATACTTGGGAAGATCTCTGATAGAAATAAGGGCCTGGACCAGGGACAACATCTTGGCAATAACCACCAAGATTTGTTCGTCTGAAGCATACTCCAAGGGTTTAGTGATTGAGGCATTAAATGAAGCTGGGGTTGGGAACCGAAAAGAACTGACAAAATTTACTAAAGCCTTCCTTACAGCCAAAATGCTAAAACAGTCTGAAAAGCCTCTATCCTCAAAATCACTACCTCCACAACCCACTAAAACAACCCCTTTACCCTCTAAACCAACCATCCAACCCACAAAACCAAATCCTTTACCCCCAAAACCCACTGCCAGTGATGTACCTAGACAAAAGAAAAGAAAGGTACTGAGGGCTGATGAAGAAGAAGAGGAGGATGAAGACAGACTGCCACTCTCTGCAGTTATCACTTTGCCTAAGGCTAATCCAATGTCCATCACTCCTGCTTCTCAAATGCATGCTGTGATGATAAAGATTGAAGAGGAACAGATGCAAAGACATGATGAGGAAATGCTGAAAAGCATTGACAAAGCATATGCCACATCCTCTTCAATGATTAGCATGAAGAAAGAAGTCTTAAGATTGTACACCCTTGCTAATACCTTTCAATACCAAAGGGAAAAAGTAAGGATATGGCCTGATCCTAGGGTGGCACACAGGATTGTCAAGAAAGAAATTCCTTCAAAATACAAGGGCCGAGTGAAGAGGGTTGTCGACGAAGACATCACTGTGGTTCTTGTAGTGTCCCCCTGGGAAATTGTAGAAGAGTTCAAGAAAGCTTATGAAGCCAAACAACCACCCAAAAGATGTTGGAGAATAAAGTCATAAAGAAGGATTGGTTTACAAAAGACTTGAAAACTTCAAACAAGATGAGCTCAACCTGCTCTTAGAAGGGACTCATCCAGATGAGTTTGCTTACAGACAAATAACCACGGTTGAGCTCAAGAATGGAAAACAGGCCAAGTACATCTCTGAAGTATATGGCCGAGAAGGATTGTTTGATGGTGTGCCCGAGGTGCTGACAATGGATGAGCAGATCATGTTTCTAAGGGCTTACACCAGGGAATCCTATAGGCTGATACACGGGAAGTAGATCTCATGGTTGGGGTAACAGCTCATGTCCAAGTCCCCAATACAGAGCTCCCAACCATATCATGCAAAACAGATCATCAGAGACTTCTTTCCAGGCCGGTGCTGAAAAAGGGTCACTTCTCATCTGATCAAGAGGATAAAAAGACCAATCTATCTGCCAAAATAAGTGGGACTCGTCAATAACTTAGAGGTTTTGGCTGCATTGGTTCAGGGGGAGTTTGTTGGACCAAAAGAACCAATGAGCCTGATCAGAGAAACCTCTAAGTCCCACAGGACATCACAACAGCTGAAGAAGACCTGATCAGCTGTTCTACAAAGTCTGAAGAATACAACTGCTGAAGTATTTCTGAAGTACTGAAGACAAAGACTGAGACAACAGCTGAAGATCTAAAGTCTGAAGACTTCAACAAGTACTGAAGACAAAGACTGAAGATCAACAGCTGAAAGACAAAGTCTGATGTTCAAGTACTGAAGACATCAGCTGATGCTAACAGCTGATGACAACAGCTGAAGAGGGCTTCTTCAGTTGTTGTGATGGTTTTTCTTCATCAGTAGTTTTCTTTTCCTTTCAGTAGTTTGTTTACTTTTCTGTAGTTTTGTTTCCTTTTCAGTACTTGTAAACAACTGAAGAGGTTGTTCTTCAGTTGTTGTAGTATCAGTAGTTTTATGTTTTTCAGTAGTTGTAAATAAGATGTTTAACACTTAGGAACATTTGTAAGAAGATGTCAGTTGTTGACATCTTCAGTAGTTGTTAAACATCAGTAGTTATAAAATGGTTACATGTCACTTTCAAGTGACATCAGCCTACGTCATTCTTTCCTTTATAAGGAAGGATGACTCACCTGTAATCGTGCCATTGAGGCCGACAATCTTAATGCAATATTCCTTTTGTCAGATATTTCTCTCTCTATAACAAAATACTTTTATCGCTTTATATCGAATGTTCTTGCTTGAATTTGTCTAATTCTGAGTTATTCCGCTGCTATATCTGTTCAATCGATTAAACCAAGAGGCTGAGATCCTAACAATTTTTTTATTTTTATGTTATTTTCTGATTTATAAATTTCTTAAATATGTTTTTGTTAATTACAATTTTGCCATTAAAACTACTGGTTGAGATTGGTTCCTAGAGTTCTCATAAAAAAAACTAGTTTTCATACATACATATATACATATATATATATATACACATATATATACATTTATACATATATATATATATGCATATATATATGTATATTATATGTATATATGCTTGTTAAAGATACTTTCATTTTCTTTTCATGATGGTCCAAAATTTCATGGTGATTAAACATAACTTTTGAAGTCAAATGAGTTATTAATTCCTTTGTGTCTAATAATATATTCATGGAATTGTAAGCAAAGGCTAAATTTTAATATATAAGAGCTTATTGTTTAAATAGGTATTTTTATATTTTCTTTTGTCAGATTAACTGTATAATAAAGATTAAATTTTAAGTAATCCTATAATTTGTTAAACATTAACGGAAACAAGTTGCTAAGGCAATACGTTATACTTCTATGAGTGAGTGGGTGTGGGTGATGTGAGAGATGCATAGGGGTGGAACACCGCCCCCTTGATGTGAGAAGGGTGTGACTCTTGAGACGTGAGTGTGGTCACATGTATTACCTTATTTCCTTAGTTGAAACTACGTTATGCCACATGGGCTTCATCCACGTGCCAAATATGGAGTCTATATATAACACATGCCATAAGACAATAATATATCCATATTTGGTATTCAACTTAGTATTATCGATTTGCTGGGGGATAGTAAATTAAATTTAATCAATCAATTTTGGTTGCACATATGTATGAAATGCAGGCCTATTAACAAGTTACTGTTGTGGAAAGCAAGAAATGAGAGAAATTTGAAGGCATTCTCTCAAATCCACATAGACACTTCTAGATGAAATATGTGATGAACTTGTATACACGAGTTAAAAGTCACACTTCAACTAAAAGCACATATCAAGTGGATTGTGTTGTAACCCTATGGAGGTGACCCCAACTGGACCTAAGATATCCTCTTGTAATTCCTACATATACTTTTAAAAAAAATTCCGTTGAAAAAATAATAGTAATAACAAAAAATAGCAATAGTAATAATAATAACAAGGACATCCAATTTTAATACGTAGGTCAATAGTTCATGGATATTGTTCTAAAATATTTAGCACACCAGTGGCGGAACCCTCTTGACGAAGCTGAGGTTAGCCGACATCATTCTTTTATGGTTTCAAGTAAAATGTATAATACATGAAATTCTAATGACATTAATATTTTTCACTTGAGACCATTATTTTCTGAAAACTAAAATGATCTCATTGTCCATAATTTTCAAAATAAATTTATGTAAGTTTTTTTAGTAAATAGGTAAATAAAAAGTCATATAAAAATTAAATAAAACTTCTTGTATTAGTTATATCGATTGTTGAAGTTCAAAAAAATCCCAAACCGGTTTGAAACCGCCGGTTTATTTCGGATACGAACCAGGTACAACCGGTACCGGTTGTACCCGGACCCGGGTTCGGGTTGGGTACACCGGGTCGGGTCCGTACCCGGTTTTTTTGTGCAAGTCTATGTTGAACAATAGAATTAAAAGCCCAAATTCATATATAGTCGGTTCTCATTGCTATAAACCATATATTATTTAAAAGTTCCAAGATAAATATATAGACCAAATCACATTTTCTAATACTCCCATTTGCCAAAACCCCTTATTTTCGAAAAAGATCCCCATGATAACCTTTATGTTTAGATGTTTCAAATATATTATATATGGTTGGCCGAGATGTATCCTTCTGATCTTATATATGAAGAAAGAGAACAACTTATAGATAAAATGCCTACATTTGCTATATGAAAATTTTCTCTTGCAAAAGTTATCAACGAAAATTTGATTGACTAGTTTCAAAATATGTAAGAGAACAACTATAAAAGTTATTTTTCTTATATTTTAATGATATTGTATTTTTATCTAATTATATTGTCTTTTATTTTGTGCCCAACTAGACCACCACCCCGTAACTTATGATGTTTATGTTGTTAGAATCTAAATTAAAATTGAAAAATATTGACACCAACATAGGAAATAATTCTCGGTTCCAATAAAGAAGCAAACTCTCACGCCTACTTTCCAAAGCATGAGTTCGACTCTACTTTCTAGTACAGACTTGAAACTCGAACACCCTTACAGTACATGCTAGTAATTTTAATGTTATCAACGCATATTTTAGTATATTTGGTTGACTTTTTATCGAGGAAATAACGTTAGAGGCTAAACAAATTAGGTGTCACATGAGTGCGAACTCAGTTTAATTCTAAGTGTTATTTGGATTTAATTTCTATTATTAGTTTTAATAATATAAAGTGGGCTAATTTTTACATAAATTACGTGGACTTAATTATTTAATATTGAGCTTGGGCTTTTAAATATTTTGATTAGTTACTAAAATGACAAGCCCATATTAATTTTCTGATTTTCGGTCATTGACCATAAATTACAAAAGAAAGAAAAGGAACTCGCGATTAAGATAAGCATTTTGAAAGTCTCATTTCTTTTTGGATAAAAACAAAGGTTCATTAGTTCCTTGGGACTCTAAGTTAAAATTAAAAAAATAAAAAAGACAAAAGAAAAAAAAACAAGAAAAAGAAAAAGAAAATTACAGAAGCATAATTGTAATGTTTCTTTTGTCTCTCGGACTTTCGGTCAAAGAGAAAACCCAAAAAAGGGTTATTTTCTCTCGGTTAGGAAAAGACCAGAGGGCTCATGGTGGTTTTGATGGTTCTCTTGCTCAAAAACTGGGATACCATTATTGTTACAGGAGTTTTATAAAAAATATTTCACAGATTAATTATCTCGAAAATCCAAATTTTAATTCTAATTCTCTATCTAATCCGATAAACTTTGTAAGTGTAACCTACAAATAGGTTTATCTAATAGTTCTCATACGATTTAAAAAATACTTCAACTTGCTTTTAAGTTTAAAGATTGAATTAAACCCGGATACGTTTTGGTTTGTTTTCTATTTAATTTCTTATTCAAGACCCACAAAATCTACAATACACTATCTAAAAATAAAAACTATATTACAAGAGTCGAGACAAGTACTCTTTTGTTCCTTGATGCATATTTAAATACATCAATAAGTGTCTCTTAGATTACAAGTTTTAGACCTTTGATTTTAAAATTATAAATTCTATGATTTAAACCTGAACATGTAATGTTGTAACATAGTGGTATAAAGCTTGTTTAACCACACCAAGTATATAGGTATAAAACTGGTCACCACTTATATTAATGGATGCCATCTAATTAATTGGCCAGCAGCCGGCTCCGTGGGCAAAGATTTTGAGGCTAGCGTCCTAGGCCGAAAATTTTAAAAGGACAAAAACTATATATTTTATTTGATCTTTATTTTTTAGTTACATATATACACACAGATTTAAGAGTAAAGTCGGCATTGACGTTTTGTTTGAATTTTTCATTTCAATTCAAAAATTTTTTTGTCATTTCAGTCATATTATATTTTACCAAATGTTGTCATTTATATCTACTTTACTAACTCTGTTAAGATCTCCATTAAATATGAAGGTTATTTGGTCTTTTTTAACAACCTAATTATCCAATTAAAACAAAATAATCAATTAATATTTAGTTAAAACTAAAAATCATATGAAGCAATTAGTGAGACCGGACGTTTCGATTTAAAATTTTCGATTAACTCTAACTCCTTTTATTTAATTGAGGTCTACTATGATATTTCAATTTTTTGAAAGTGCACCGTTGTTCGATTGTGATCTACTGTTGTCATATTTTGTTTGATTAAGGTTTGTGTTGTCATGTAACATGACAATAGCATACCTCAATCAAACAAAGCTTGATAACAGCAGACCTTAATCTCGCAATAGACCTCAATTGAATATATATATATATAATATATATATATATATATATATATAATATATATATATATATATATATATGTGTGTGTGTGTGTGTGGTGTGTGTGTGTGTGTGTGTGTTAGAACAAAATATTAAGATTAATTGAAATCTCAAAGCAAAACTCAATGGAACAACATGAGTTAGAGTAAATCGAAGCGCCCAATCTCAACAGTCGCTTCATATGTTTTTTTGTTTTAATTGAATATTAATTGATTAATTTATTTTAATTGGATAATTAGAGTGTTGAAAAAAACTAAAATACCCTTAAATTTAACGGAGATCTTAACAGGCTTAGTTGATTAGATGAAAATGACAATATTTGGTAAATAGAGTGACTGAAATGAAAAAAAAAACAGTTTTTAGATTAAAATAGCAATTTAACAAAATGTTAGGGAGGAAAATAACCTGCAGAGGCAAAAAGACGCATTGGCACTGCCAGAGAGAACATAAGATTTAAATAAGAGGCAGAAAGACGCATGGCTTCTCTTAGTGTTTCGTATAAATAAGAGGCATTGTGCGTTGGTTTAAATATAACTTTAACTCTGAAAAACTATAACATACGATTTATCATTCAGTCCAAGTTCCTAATAAATAAGAGGCAGAAAGACGCATTGCTTCTCTCAGTGTTTCGTATAAATAAGAGACATTGTGCGTTGATTTAAATATAACTTTTAACTCTGAAAAACTATAACCTACGATTTATCATTCAGTCCAAATTCCTAATAAATAGAGAAAGAGAGGTGTTAGCTAATTTTCTTTTAAATAAAGTTTAAGTTTAAACTAGTTTTCTTTACCTAGACTCGCGTTGCGGTGTTGTTGTACACGGCATGCTAAAGTATAAACCACAATTGCCCTAACTCGTTTCCGAACAAAATGTACGTCGAAACGTGGAGTAATTCGAATTTCTATCGTCAACTGAAAACGTATATAAACATACATAAAATTAATCACGTGTGTCGATGCTGTATGTGACGTAACAAACTATAGACTACAATCGTTCTGACTCGTTTTCAAAGTAATTTGAGTCAAAACTTAGAATAATCGGATTTATACTAACATATTATATTTGAACCAACTCGTTGTTAAACAAAATTTACGTCGAAATATATACCAACAAAAAAATATTTGGTTGACTTGTATTCTGAAAAAAAAAATTACATAAAAACATAGACGGAATCAAATTTATACCGACACGTACATAAAAATAAGGATGTAACAAATTAGCTTTTTTATAAGTAAACCTGTATAGAAGATAAACCCGAGCTTTTAAAACGTCAAAGTAACATTTTATAAACTTTATCGAGATTGAAGAGTTTAAAAATATAAAATTCAAAAATTGAATGGTGAGAGTTGGAACTTTATTTTTAAGATAATAAAAATATTATAGTTGTTAAATTATCTTTTGAATTAATTAACTGTTCTTGAGAGTTGGGAGAATAGAAATTAATTAATTGTTATTGAGAGTTTGAATAATAGAAATTAATTTATTATAATTGAGGGTTGGAAGAAATAAAAAAAAGGTAAAAAATGTTGTCGCCGAACCTTGAACCAAGACTATCCATTTAAAAGGAATGACACCTAACCGACTAGTCTAACCAAATAAATGTTAATTATGTGATAGGAATTTTCCTTTCAACTTTTGTTTTTGTTGTTATTTCGACGTTACAACGGAGTTTTCTTTTGGAGTTTACGACGGATTAGCAGTCGTTTTTACGATGAAGTACGGTTTTTATAACGAAATACACTTTTGGGTTTTATGATCGAGTGTCGTTCGATTTTACAACCGGGTACACATTAGGGTTTTACGGCGTAGGGAACATTGTTACGACATGCCTTGTATTTGTGTTTTGATACTCATGAACATGTTCTTGTTGATGGCTCGGGTTTGAGGTTGTACCCAACCCAGATTTTTGTGTTTTTTGTTTTGGTTTTATCCCGTTGTTTTAGGTTTTGTAAGTGTGTAGACATTATTGTGATTTGGGTTTGTAATTAGATTTCTTGGTGTCTTAGATTTACGGGAATGACCGTCATTGCTACGTGTTTTGGTGTCAGCGTTATGATATTTGAGATCGTGACTGAATTCCCATCGCAATACGAAGGTATAAGTATCTAGTTTAATAATAAACATCAGACGTTACTAAGGGATACCATTAAAATACATACTGTAATTGATAAGTGTTATAAACTAGTGTTATAAAAATAATTCTTAACGAGTACCATCTGGTTTGGAAAATAGGAGGAAATAATTATGACTATCAATTTTATCTAACATGTCTAATAAATGATCATTAACCATTTATCTTGGTTTATTGATGATTTGGTAATAGGATATGTTAGAAAAGGTTTCTAATGTAAGAAGGGATTTTGAACATGACGTGTGTTCCTTTACTATTTTATAGAGGATGATATTTTAATTATTATGTCAAATACGTTATTATATTAATTATCAGTTTATTCTATCAAATATTTATCAACATATATGTATTAATCATTATGTTTTACAGTCTAAATTATTTTATGTTACTTTTATCATTATTTTTATATAGTTTATAATTTTATTATTATCTTATTATTGTGTTGTATAATTATAACTACATAATAATTGTCATACCCCAATCTACGAGCACCGTCTGTTGTATTACAATAAATAATAATATAAAACGGAAGACGTAACACTCAAGACCACAATCTATGCTGAATTAAAACATTTTACAGTACAAATACAAATACACGCGTCATTGCGTCAAACTCCTTAAACAAAAAAATACACATACTTAGTTTTAATTCAGTCTCTATATTTTATATAAAGATCTTACTTAACTCAAACTAAGTCTCATTTACCTAACTAGTGTCTTCCAGCACGAGCTAAAACCATCAACAAACACATTGTTGTCGATTCATAACCAATGATCCAAAACAGACGGCCAACATAACATAATCATTATCAGGCTTAACCAATCTATTTAACGTATACTTTTAAACTAAAAGTTATTATCAGGTTATATTTATACCAACTTTATAAAGATGTTCACGGCAAGATTTGTTTTTGAGGTCCCACCAAAACTTGTAATCGAAGTCAGAGTGTGCATATAACAATCTGAGTACGCATCTTGCATTACTTCTATTTATTTACGGGTTCATTCTATACATAATGGAATCCCATTATGTAAATATATCTTTTAAAAATATAAATTATAAGGTTAACATATGAAATTCTAGTAAAATTATAAGGAGTATTCTAATTTTTTTGCACATTAATGTCATTCGGTTCGGTGTGGTTAATTCGGTTAATTTGTACACCAAAACCAAAACCGAACCGCAATGTGTGGTTAATTGGTTATGCCTTAACCGAACCGCCGTTTAATTGTTCGGTTCGGTTAATTCGGTTCAGTTAATGCGGTTAATTCGATTATGATTCGGTTAAATAGATTAAGTGCTCACCCCTAACATAATGATGTGTGCAAGTAATTTTTTTAGCAAATCAAATATCACTAAGCAACGACTCATTGCTGGATGGTGTTCGCTTAACATATATATCACTCCATGTTTCACAACAACAACAGTGGGTAGGTTAAAGGCACACTACTTAATCAAACCCCAACGCATTTACAAAGACAAAGTTAGGAGCATTATCTTTCCTTCCTGACTCATCGGCTCACCTGCCTAATCCCGTAGGATCATATACCAAGGTGATCACCGCTTCTACTTGAACCCGTCCACTCACTTTACGATTTCCTGCGACTAATAGTGACCAATTTCATACGTACCTAAGCTATGGAATGCTAACTCGACAGGGACAATTTAACTTACAGCCACATATTAAAACATTTTACGAAAATCATTTACACAACTTGAGAACACCCTCAAAACATTAAGCAAAAAGGAGATGATTAAACTCACCTTGATGAGCTTCCCACAAAAGTCGATAATGTCCCACGAGCTTATTGAACTTAGTGTATGCTTGAAACATTTTACAATATCCATTACGCCTCAAAAAGAGCACGTAACCCTCGGGTTTCACACCCACACTAACCTAACTGACCTACTCTAATCACTTTGTGACCCTAAGTTAGGGTCTCTCTTACTCAGTCAACAATCAACATATGCTTAGGACAAACACTTGTTGATGAGCTAGGGTTTACACACATGTTCAAGCCCAGTGGCCTAACCAACTAGACTTACCATACCATGAAATCCCTCCCGTGTATGATCCTAGTATCAAACATATGAACATGGCGGAAAACTCATCACTCATTCCAGACCAAAACTGGACTTTGTGCTATGGCAAATCCATTTACTGAAATGTGTATCTTTGATGTATCATCAAAACACACCCTAGCGTACTAGACAACAAGTCGGTGCTTTCTTAAAACACCTTGGTTTACTCAAATCAACAATAGTGCATAATATGAAGGTTTAGGACCTTACCACAACTTTCTTAATGTGTAATGAGACTTCCCAACACGTCCACGTCTCCAACCGAGAGTTTAACATGGAAATAGAGTTCATAACATCACATTCCCCCTCATACATTGTAATAACTCGTATTTTAGTAAAACCAAGTGTCACCTCACAAAATCGAGAGCTCCTAAACATATTATTCAGTCAGAAAATGATATAAAGCTCAATACCAACCATCATATGCGTTCCTAAACACCCCGAGCTACCGAAAATCTAAAGAGAGTGTGTTCTAGCTTGTTTGTGGAGAGCAAACCGAGGAGGTTCATGCAAATAGGTTGAATAGTAGATTTGGGGGGTTTAAATATGCTTTCTAGTTGCATAGGTCCTTAGTGAACCGTCACCAAAACCATATCGATCCATCATGGTATGCCCAAAAGTATTCATATTTTTAGAAAAGGATGTCGCATCTTGGAAAGAATATTCGTTATAGAACGCCACCAAGAGCTTAATGGTCTACTATGAACTACTTTCAGATTCCTCACCTCAATACACCCCATTTTTGAATATTATGGGTTTCGTAACTCTTTTTCTAGCTAGATATGTGCTTAATTTAGCTTTAGATTGCTTCCGAACAACTTTTCACTTCATTCCCCTTCCAATTGTTGCAATGGTTCACCACGGCTTCCATTCTTCAACAGTTATACATTTTCCAATATTATCATCTCTCGTTCACCAACCCAAACCTTCAGCCCTCTCTTTCTCATGCGTCAATCACAGTTTTAGGGCCAAGCTGTTACAATAATGTTATTTGATCAATGAGTTTTTCAAAACTTATAGTATTTAAGATAACACAATGACGAGCAAAATACAAAATGAGACATTTTGTAGTTGTGCTTTATGTTTTATATCATTTCATGTTGTTTTGTCATTGTTTTAATGTATTAGATTAGTTAGTTGTAAATTTATCATTATGTTTTACATACTAATATTACATAATGGTGTTTTTATTTATTATATATATTTTAAATTTTATCATTTAAAAAAAACACAGTAGTGTTCAGAATAACTAATAAAGTGAAAAAAATAATAAACTATACTAAAGATACAATGTTGAGCATATATCATAAACATAATAAAAAATAATGTACATTTATATAATGATACTATACTTCTTCTAAATATTAATAAATGCTCGTTTTTATAGTGTATTTTCAATAAAAGAATGATATCATATATAAAAGTTATATATGTTTATGAAATGCGAAGAAAATTAAAAAAGTTAATTAAACAGGTTATGCCAAAATCATCTCTCTAACATATTTTTTCCTTACAATTTTCTCTCAAACATTGATGAAAAGATCAGTGGTTGAGATCTTTCTTACACTTTTTTATACTTAAAACCCTTTTTATTTGCATCATTTCCTTCGTATTTAAGCCTTAAGTTCTAACTTTTTATTATTATTTTTCTAATGGCTTCTAACCTACTCTTGTCTAACATGTCTACTGTAAGATTTAATTTAAACCCTCGACCTTCAAAAGAGGTAGCACATATTACATGGCTGGATATTTTTTTTATTCTTGAATGTATCTCACTTTCATGTTGGAATTTTCAAGTCAGGTACGGTCACCCTAAATAATATACAATAACATTCTAAAATGAGTAATAAAGATACAATTTTATTAGAAAATGATATGCAGTACATTATATGCTAGTTGTTGTCAAACCCCCACTGATAGGGGAACACGAGTATGTGATAAACAGGATCGTCATAATACATTGGGGTTTAAGAGAATCACTAAGTTTATTCCCCTTAAATGGATCATGATAGTGTCCAACATATGAAAAACTAATGCCAAGTGTAGCCAATAATATGACGAAATATCATTCAAACACAAACAAGTCTGAAGATCCAAACTAGAACAACCAAGACAAACACGCCTGCCCAAGTACAAAGTAAATCCAAACAACATGAAAATATAAAATAAATACCAAACAACATAATTCAAATCGTCTAATGATCATGTATTAATTAAAGTCACTTATCCAAACAAACAATTTCAAGCACCATTCCCTTAAAAGTCATACTCTAAAAAGTTAACATATGTTGATGAGTTCACAAATTTAGATAGTCAAAATAAGTTGCCATTCAAGTCAAGTACAAGAAATTTGTGTGAATAAGTATATAATCATTTGTAGAATCCAACACAAGCTCATAACCAAACCTAATAGCGTACATGCCCCAAGACCAAGCATAATCCCCACACAACTAGATTATATTCTCCCAAGGTTCATTCAAGTCAAGTCGAAACTAACAATATCTATCTAAGCCTTCCAAACGAAAGTTAAACAGTCATGATCCGGAACATGATGATTTAGGAACAAGAACACATTCATGAAGAGCATATATCTCTAGTAACCATAGTTAAACAGTCATGATTTCTAATCTTGTATAGGTTGCTTGAAGGTTAAAACTATAGCAAAACATCACAGATACGGTATCATTGGAAAGCTAAGACCCTAAATTAAATCCTAAAAAAACTAACACATATAGATAAACTGTGTGAGAGGTTGACCTCATAAACATGGACCACCTCCTGCTCAAAAATTTCATATTAGACCTTTGGTTAGGTTTTAATTGTTTGGAGGATCAAATGTTGTTAGATTAAGAAGAGACTACTTGAGTTAGCTGAGGACTCTCTAAATTTTAGACCAAAAAGTTAGATCTTATTGAACTTCATGTGATCGAGAAAGACATCTACAAGTTATCCTAATTTCTTGACCGCTTTCTGTCCAATTCCCAACATTTGTCCAATTCATCCAAAACCATAACTTTTGACCATGTTTGACCCAATAGTCGTTCAATAAACTTATTTTATGTTCCAATTGAGCCATTTACTAAATTAAATCACTAGTTAGCCATTAAATCATTTCCATCTCATTTAACGACGTTTCATGACGTTGGTTTGTGTATTTAGTGTTTTAATGAAAATGTTTTTTGTGTTATCCATAAAGATCATCATACTATGAATAATAATAAATACAAATATGAGTATAATAAAAAATCAATGACACTATGGTTTACCGATTCTTAACAATCCAAACTGTAAATAGCACAATTCTTTAAGATCCCATCTATAAAAGCAAAATCACATTATCATTAGCTAAAGATTTGGTGATTAAAGATGAAGAACGTCAGTAACAAATAAATAATAAATCATCAAATCAAAATGAATAAACTAACCAGAATGTGTAGATGATCAAAGATAGATCAAAATCATGTCTTGATTACTAGAACTTATATAAAATCAATGGTAATGGAGATGGTGTTGATCGACAATGCTAAAGAACAAGGGAGAAGAGTGTGTAGAGGCTAGAGTTTCACTAGAAAAACACTTGGAGAAGTACTAAAGGAAGTGTAAGGCCCCAACCTAGAACACTCACGTTTGGTCATACATAGTATAAAACCATTTAACAACGTAACATTTGCATAGTATAAAACATTAACAACGTAACATTTGCATAGTATAAAACATTTAACAACGTAACATTTGCATCGGAAAACATAATTTCACTACCTAAAATAATAATTGTCTCTAAAACATCTTGTCATTTTGTTTATCAACAAAAGTGTATTAATACAAACATCATTCCTAAATATATGGATGTGAGACTTAAACTATCTCAATAGCTTCTATGTCCAAGCATGCAACTCCAAATCATCAACGACTACCGGTTAGCTATTATGCATACAAAGTCAGCAAAACTAAGTGAGTTCTAGTTTAATAATAAAATACTTTACATTCATTAAAACCTTCGTCTTTTTCATACGTGAGCATAGATTAATACATACATATCAATATGTTCATTTCAATATCCTCCATCATCATTTCATTCAGTCATTATCTTTCATTGTAATGAATCAATGTCATATACTTGACCCCCAACATAAATTATGAGAATGATCACAATCTCAAGGCCTTGCGACAACGATCCCATTCCGTTCATGGCCAATCACAAGGATCGAACTCCTGTGAGTATCCTTCTGGACCATTGTGGCCACCCATAGTAGAGCTAATAATCATGATGATTGTGTACCCCCATTAATACATGGTCAATCTCAAGGATTACACCCCCGTGTGTATCTTTTTAAGTGAGCTAAGCCGCAAACAGTTAAGCTAACAAACCTACATGGGGAATCATGAACCTCCTTATATTTTGCTTACAAGACTTTCGTTTATTTATTACGTTTCACTTTTTGTTGTTTTTATCTTTCATATTTAATACATAATACTTTACTTATAATAGTACATAGCATACCAAGTAAAGATTTATCATAAAACTTAATCATTTGAAAATGGTTAAAACATAACAGAGATAATACATAACACAACAGTTCACGCAAAAACTAAATCCATGTGAAAGCACAACCTCGTGCGGGAACATGCTTGTCGTGCGAGAACCTTACCAAATTCAAACCCTTTCATAACAAGTTATCCATATGCGTGAACATCTCCATCACGGGAGAACTTCCTAGTCGCATGAGAAGTTCATGGAATTCCAACCCTTGCCACCCAAGTTATCTATCCTTCGAGCGAGAACTATATGCCCGTGAACCTATTAGCCATAAAGTGAAAACATGAAATTTCCAACCTAAGACCACCTTAATCATGACTATAACTAACATAACTTAACCATTCTACAACCAAACATCATCATAAGCAATAACAAGAAAGGTAGTATGCATAATAGCCCCAAAACACGTATAAAATTGTAGAAAAAAGGGGCTAGAACTCACCTTTTGAAGATTATAACACATAACCGACTTTCCCAAGAGCTCTTCAAATGGAAACTACACAATCATGCATTATATATATCAATAATTGTTCCTTGATACATTACTTGAATCATTACACGATTTACATTCCATAAACACCTTAAATTTTCACTTTATCTTTCTAACAACAATGGTTTTCGCATGAAAATGGCAGCAAACAAGTGCTCTCATCTATTTATAGGGTCCCAGACTTCTCGCCTAGGCTTCTTGACCAAGAACTCTTTTACTAGGAGAGAACTTCCCTTTCACGTGATAACTTCTTTTGATTCCTTGGAAATTTTAGGGTGTTACAAGTCTACCCCCTTATTTAGGTTTCGTCTCCGAAACCTGTCAGTCCTTGAATAACTGCGGATAATGCAGCCTCATTTCCTTCTCTGTCTCCCATGTAGACTAAGATCCTTTTCTATGCCTCTACTTTACACGTAATAGTGGAACCACTTTATTCCTTAGGCGCTTCTCTTTTCTATCAAGGATGACCACTTGTTGTTTCACATAATTTAAGCATTTATCCACCATGATATCATCAAGTGGCACGATCATATCAACATCAGCTATACACTTTCTCAAATGTGATACATGGAACATAGGATGTATTCCATTTAACTTATCACGTAGCTCTAACCTGTAAGCCACCTCTCTTACCCTTGCGACAATCTTGAATGGCCCTATATAACTTGGGCTTAACTTTCCTCGCTTTAAAAACCTGATATCCCTTTCTAAGGAAATACCTTCAACATCTTGTCGCAGATCTAGAACTCTATCCTCCTTTTTCTCTTATCAACAAAGAACTTCTATCGGTCTTTCGCCATTTTCATAATGACTTTGATCTTATCTAAAATCTCTAGCATGACCTCAATCACCTTGATACTTCCTAATACCTTCTGCTAGTGTCACTCCAATCATGAAGGCATTCACCCTTTCTACACTATACCAATTTATAAGGAGGCATAGCAATACTGGCATGATAACTGTTGTTATATGAAAACTCTGCTAATGGTAAGTGTTCATCTCAACTTCCTTCAAATTGATAACACATTCCCTGAGCATATCATCCGACATCTGTATCATCCTTGCTGACTGACCATCCGTTTGAGAATTATAAGCCACGTTGACGCGTAATCTTGCCAATCTTTTTCCAGAATGTGGAGGTAAACTGGGTGTCCCTATCAGAATCAATAGACACCGGTACACCTTGACAAGTTACAATCTCCTTGATAAACAGATCCACCAATTTTTCTATTGAATCTGCTAATCTCTTGGATTAGCAAAAAGTGACCACTGTTCATCAAACGGTCCATAATTACCCAAATGGCATCATATTCTCACATCGTGTGGGGCAACTTTGAGATAAAGTATGTCGTAATGTGTTCCTACTTCCATTCTGGTATAACAAAATATTGGATCTTCTAGTATGGCTTCTAATGTTCTGCTTTCACTTGTATACAAGTTAGGCGCTTACTCTTATACTCCGTCACATCACGCTTCATGCCTGGTCACTAGTAACCCTTCTTTAAATCATGATACATCTTTGTAGTTCAGGGATGAATGGAGTATCGAGTCTTGTGAGATTCATCCATAATCTTTCCTCTTAAATCCCCATAATAAGAAATCCACATCCACCTAGATCGGGTTCTAACACCAAGGATGTTCTCTCCCAAATCTAAAATTTGTCCCTTCATTCGCTTCGAGTTAATTACGTCATCATTTAGTGTTTCATCTTGGAACTTTGTCTTGATCCATGATATCTAGTGTCATAAACAACTAATAAGCCTTTACTCAAATTGTTTCAGGTTGTTCCTTACTAATAAGGGCATCACAAACCATGTTTGTTTTGCCTAGATGATAATGAATTTTGTAGTCATAGTCCTTAATAAACTCTAACCACCTTCTTTGCCTTATGTTAAGATCCTTTTGTTTGAATAAGTACTTCAAACTCTTATGATTTGTGAAGATGGTGCACTTTGTCCCGTATAAGTGATGCCTCCAAATCTTCAATTCAAAGACCACAGCCGCTAACTCCAATCATTAGTAGGATAGTCGATTTTGTGGATCTTTAATAGCTAGGACGCATAGGCTATAAACTTCTCTCATTGCATCAACACGCAACACAAGCCTAAATCTGAAGCATTTGAATAAACCACTAGGTCATCACTACCTTCAGGTAACAACATGATAGGGGCTTAAGTTAACCTTATCTTAAACTCTCTAAAAGGCACTCTCTTGATCTAGACTCCATTTGAACTTCACATCCTTACGAGTCAACTTAGTTAATGGAGAAGCTATCTTGGAGAAATCTTGGATAAAACTCGTATAGTAGCCCACCAAACCCACAAAATTATGGATCTTAGATGGCTTCTTTGGAGATTTTCATTGTAATACTACTTCAACTTTCAAAGGATCTACCATGATCCCTTTGGGATTAATCAAATGACCAAGAAATTAGACTTCATGCAACAAGAATGCACACTCGGAGAATTTTGTATACGACTTATGTTTTTAAGTGTGTCGAGTATTTCCTTGTCCAACATTGGCCGGCATACATGATTCATAATATCCATAAAAGCAGTTGGCATATTGGTTAAACCGAATGATATTACAAGAAACTCACAGTTCTCATAATATGTGTGTAAAGTTGTCTTAGGGATATCCTACTCTTTCACATTCACCTGATGTTAAGTAGATCAAAGGTATATCCTCGTAAACCAACTGGCACCTTGAAGCTCATCAAACAAGTCATTAATCCTTAGTAACTGATATTGGTTCTTCACAATTAACTTATTCAACTCACAATATTCAATGCACATCCTCATACTATCATCCTTCTTATTCACAAACAGGACTGGAGCACCCTACGGAGAGTTACTCGGTCGAACGAAACCCTTATGTAGTAGATCTTGAAACCGAGTTATCAATTCTTTCATCTTTGAAGGAACTAGATGACAAGACACCTTAGAAATAGGTTGAGCCCCAAGTAGCATATCAATCTGGAACTCAATCTCCCTGTCAAGTGGGTAGCACCATATTTATCTTCAGGAAAAACATCATATAAGTCACACATGACCAACACATCTGATAGTTGTGATACTAACATATCGACATCTTTCACATAGGCAAGATAAGAACCACACGCCTCATACACTTCTCAGCTGAAATCATCAAAATTACCTTCGAAACCAAACAAACCCTATCCCCGTAAATTGTAACCGAACTACCATCAGACGCGATCAGTTGAATAGTCTTCTTGCAGAATACGATATTAGCCTCATAGGCTGCTAGCTAATCCATCTCTAGGACTAC
This sequence comes from Flaveria trinervia, assembly GCA_025506515.1. Lineage (NCBI taxonomy): Eukaryota > Viridiplantae > Streptophyta > Magnoliopsida > Asterales > Asteraceae > Flaveria > Flaveria trinervia. The sequence continues at coordinate 67,121,490 of CM046441.1, forward strand.
ATCAAATTCGCCTAAGGTTATCACAAACAATCTAGCAAAGAACCTATGGATTTTTAATTCTATATCACAATTATCTACCGCATCAGATGTCCTAGTAGACTTACTAATGGCAACTTTTATATGGAAGGGGTCATTAATCTTTCTACTTCCAGCAATTAGCTTATCCAGAAGGTAGCAAAAATAAAACTACTAGTAGCACCAAAATCGAAGAGTACAGATACACAAGTTTGGTTTACTAGGAATGTACCTACAATAACATTGGGGTCCACCCTAGCTTCTTCCCTGGTCTTAGTGAATGCTCTGGCCTTAGATTTTTGCCCTTTCTTCCCTTTTTTGACCCTTTTCCTCAGCCCGGAACCCTCAGCCCTTGGCTTTCTATAATCCCCTCTCATGTGGTGAATCTCTCAACAGTTGGAACACCTAGCCTTCTCTGTACAATCCTTTGCATGTGTCCCTCCTTCCCACACATAAAAATCGATCCCCACTTACATTCTCCTACATAAGTAGTCCCACACTTCTTGCTTGCCCTGTTCCCCACACCACCTGTTGGCACCTTTCAATAATCCAATCTCACCTTTTTACCACCAAATGCAAAACCACCACCGCTATACTGCTTTCCATTCCCGTTCCTGTAATTGTTCCACTTCTTCTTCTCCTTCACCATAACCACTTCCTCTTGTTCATCATAAAGTCTCTTTGCCAGATCAACCACTAACTTTAGTATGCCTATCCAAGCGGCAATCGTATGTCTGTGGATATCCACCGGTAGGCCCTGAATGTATCTCTTGATCTTTTAGGATACGGGTTTCACATGTTCTGGAACCAGCCTTGACATCTAATTAAACATCATTGTGTACTTTTGATGTGTCATGATTCCCGCCTCCAACTACAAAAATTCCGTCTTAATATTATCGAACTCCCGGTGAGGATAGAATTCTTCAATCACTAGCTTCTTCAGTTCTGACCGCCTCTTACTAATAGCCCTATGACTCCTAGCCTGGACAATATTATCATACCAGCACAAGGTTGAATCCAAAAACAATTAGGTAGAAATTTCACCTTCTGATCCTTCTTGCACTCGATATTTCTAGCATAACCTTCATCTATCTCACCCATTGGTAAGCAACAGTAGCATTCTAGTTTTCATCAAAAGTCAAGGGCTTGCATCTCTAGGTTGCCCCATAATTACACCCCTTTGTAGTTCCGCGCATCGATTCCTTATCCGCATCACTAGAACCAACCAATTGAGGATCTAGTTACCCTCGTTCCCCAAATCCTCCCTCTTCAGCTTTATTCCTAGAACAACCTTTCTTCTTCTCCTTCTCCTTCCTTTCCCCTTCCTTAACGCCCTAATAACACCGGTCACCACAGATGGTAGAATCATCTGCATGAATTTGTGCACCTCGTCAACTATAGCCTCCTTTGCATAGCTCTTCAGGTTAGCACTCTTCTCCCGACCTTCATAATTATGAAGTTTAGGCTCTTCATGAGCTATCTTAGTAGTCTTAGCACTACTGTAGTGACACGTGGCCCAACACCACATCCACCTCGATCACCTCTTCGGGAAGCCTTCGTGTTTCCTTCCAACCAAATTTAAATTCTATAAGATTCAAACACCGACATGATCATTCAAGTTAATAGCTCAGATTTTGTCAAGTATTGTAAGTTCCTAATTAGAGTGGTCGGTTGTGATTAGCTACTTACCTTACTTTTCATTCCCTAAGCATTTCCTATCCTAATTACATTAGTATCTAAATCTACTATAAGCACATATTCATATAACATATGCATATAATTCAATTTCCATTACCTTATATAAAACATTTTACTTGTAGCATGTACCTACTCAAACTAGCATCCATTTACCTTTTGTCCCATTCTTAAGTTGAGTTTGGTTTTGAAAATACTTTTTATCCTATTCTTTTAAACTAGGGATTTGATACCAACTTGTAAAGACCTAAACCTGGAACACTCACAGTTGATCATACATAGTATAAAACATGTAACAACGTAACATTTGCAGCGAAAAACATAATTTCACTATTTAAAATAATAATTGTCTCCAAAACATCTTGCAATTCGTGTTTTATCAAAAGTTCATTAATATAAACATCATTCCTAAAAACATGGATTCCATACTTGAATTATTTTAGTAGTTTCAATGTTCATGCATGCACCTCCTCAGCATCATCGACTACCTGCCAGCTATTATGCACACAAAGTCAGTGACGCTTAGTGATTTCTAGTTTAATAATAAAATACTTTACATTTATTAAAACCTTTTCCGTTTTCATATATGAGCACACATTAATACATACATATTAATTCATTTCATTGTCTTTCATCATCATTTATTCATTCGTTATCTTTCATTGTAACGATCAGTGTCATATGCTTGACCCCTCACATAAGTTATGAAACTAATCACAATCTCAAGGCCTTGCGACAACAGTCCCATTTTTTTCATGATTAATCACAAGGATCGAACCCCTGTGAGTATCCTTCTAGACCATTATAGCCACCAACAGTTGAGCTAACTATCATGAGGATTATATACCCCATTCATACATGGTCAATCTCAAGGATTACACCCCCATGTGCATCATTCTAGGCTAGCTAAGCCACACATAATTGAGCTAACAAGCCCACGCGGGCAATTGTGAACCTCCTTACATATTGCTTGCAATGCTTTCATTCACTCATTACATTTCACTTTTTGTTATTATTATCTTTAATTTCACTACATCATAATTTACTTATAATAGTAAATAGCATAACAAGTAAAGATTTATCATAAAACTTAATCATTTGGAAGTGGTTAAAACATGACAAAGATAATACATAACACAACAAGTCTCACAAAAACTCAATCCAAGAGACAACACAACCTTGCGTAAGAACATGCCTATCGTGAGAGAACCTCACCAATGTCAAACTCTTACACAACAAGTTATCCATACACAAAAATATCTCCATCACACAAAAACTTCCTAGTCGCGCGTGAAGTTCACGGAATTCTAACTCTTGTAACCCAAGTTATCTATACCTTGCACAAGAACTATAGGTGCAAAAACCTACCAGTAGTAAAGAGAAAACAAGAATTTTCCAACCTAAAATAGCCTTAATCCTGACTATAACCAACATAACTTAACCATTCTTCAACCAAGCATCATCATAAGCAATAACAAGCAAGGTAGTATGCATAATATCCCTAAAACACATATAAAATTGAATAAAAAAGGGCTATAAATCACCTTTTGAAGATTATAACACACAACCAACTTTCCCAGGAGCTTTTCAAATGGAAACTACGCAATCATGCATTATATTTATCAATTGTTAGGATCTGGTATTTGAAGTAAACACCAACTGATTAACGTGTTAAACCAAATAGTGCAGAATCCTATTTGATTGGCGATCCAATTAGTGAGAACGCACGTAGAAACAATAACGTATTGAATCTAACGTCAAGAATCGATTAGGAATCGATCTACAACATTCTATGAACTTGGAGTACGAACTTAGAGACTTCTGGACGACTAGGGTACGTCTGGAGTTGAAGGGGATTGAATGCTTACGTTTTTCCACGAATTAAGTGGTATTTATAGGTTAGGGTTGCTCATTTGGGCAACTGAACAAATAGCATGGTTCATTCGTACGATTGAGCCATGCGGTTGATCCATTCGCACGACTGAGTGTTCAGTCGTGTGACTGAGTCAGTCGCATGAAGTTGTTCAGGCGTATGGACTATAGGCGCATGGACACTTAGTCGCATGGCCATTCGGACGCATGACCACTGTTTGGGCGCATGGTCCAGTCGGACGCATATGAACTTCACTTAACCGAAGTTTGAATGTATTCATTATTATAACATTATGTATATCTATTCAAACAATCACAAACCTATATAATCTAGTTAATATGTGTTACTCAACTCATTAATGAAATATTAAACAATATAAATCACAACCAAATATTTGTATTTCATTAAGTACCCAATAATTACATAAGTGTAAGACATATTACATTCAGATCAGGATCTAGGTACATATATGTATCAACAAACTCCCCCTTGTACCTAGATCTATCTATTGTCTAACATCTTTCATGATTTCCTCAAATTTCTTGTACTTAGCTTCTTTGGTGACTCCTATGTTTATCTCAAAAGCAAAACAGAGTCTTATCACTTTCTGGAACTGTAAAGCTTGTACAATATCCTGTGGGTCGTAGAACAGTGGCCACTTGTATAAAGTATAAACATCTTGTGCTGACATGTTGGTGAGCCACATCGGGTCAAACACCCTTATGGTTTCCATTGTGCCATTTCTATTCAAGACTATCACGGCCGATTCTCCTATCGTAGTACCACCATTTGAAGTGTGGAGTGAAGTCCTGTGGCATCTCACGTAGCGGGATCTTTGACATTATACGTGGTGGACTCCACTTCAGCACTACTCTAGATTTGCAGTTATGGTATCAACCTCAGATCTTCTCATGTACCTCGTTGGTTGTTGAGGTTTGAAGTTGACCTATCTGGTGTGGTACTCCCTCTTTAGAGTAGCTTCAAACTAGCCTGACATCTTACGAGGGTCAGCATAGAGCAATTTTAACTTTGCTAACTAGTTGAGCTCAAAACCTAGAAGAGTCTTCAGATCGTGTGGAAATCTGAAGTACTCAATTCCCCTCTCACGTTTAACCACGTAAACGTTGAGGTCTGAAGAATGTGCCCATGCTATGATCCTGCCTGCCACCTTTTGATGTTTCTTGACCTGATACAGTTTGGTGTAGACAATTGACGTTGTAGCGCTGCGTTGGGCTCTTATCTCTTCAAAACATGCTGCCCATTCAGCCTTTTTGATGTTGACTTCGGCGTTTGAGGCTTGGGCCTTCTCTTTATCTTTTTCTGACTCTTGCTCCATTTTATCCAGAGTCTCAAAAGTGTCACTGACAAGATTTTCTCCCAGATTTGGAATGACATTTCCCTCATTGTTAGTGTACTCTGGAAAATGTTGTGCAGTGACATCTTCAATCTCGATCTCATCAATATCCTTGAGCTCATCATCACTTTCAACATGGACTGTCGGAGCATCTTTCACGATCTCATCAGGATTGAGTCGGAACATTTCAGCCAGTTGCTCGTCGGTGAGATCATGAATTATCTCTCCTTCTTCAGGAGTATAATTCACCGATCTCCTGACAATCCCCTGCAGATCAAGAATCATTGTGAGTTGAGTCTTGATCTGTTGGAGGGGAGCAACATCATATTCATCTCCTTGAAAATTTGGATCTGCTTGATTTAAAACATGTAACACATCAATCATTAGTCAACAATCAAGCAGTAAACATCAATAATAACCATAAACATTAATTACATTTATTTGATACAATATTCAGATACAACTATGCATTCTTCACATAATTTAAATAACATAAACAACTATGCATTACTCTTGTCTTGAATAGCTGGTGTGTCAGTAGGATCAGCAGAAGATGATGGGGCTCCTTGGTCCTGATTTTTCTTGGTGCGCCTCTCTTGACCTTGAGCTGATGTAGATGCAGCTGCATCTCCTTTTTTATCATCATCATCATCGACATTATCACTTGCATCAGTGTCATCCCCTTGATCATCACAGTCATCATTATCATCATCATCACTGTCATCGTCATCACCATCATCTCTATCTCCTTCTCGGATCTTTAGGGGCTCATCTTTGGATCCCTTCAGTCTCAGCATAAGCTTCTTGTTCTGGGCCTCTAAATCTTGTATCCTCTGTACCGAGGATGTATGCATCTCTCTCAGCTCTATGATCTCTTGGCTCTGAGCCTCCATCCTTTGGGCTTGGGATGCATTAAGCTCCATCAGCTGATTAAGCTGAGAGGCTCGCTGTTCATCCATCGCCAGCAGCTTCAGCACTAACCGGTTAAGATTAGCTAACTGCTCCTCCAACCCGATAGATGGGTAAGATGATCCAAAAACTAGTGGGACCTGTGAGGAGGTCCCGACTCCATGGCCTGTGGTGGTGGTAGTGGATGTAGAGAAGATTGGGGGTGGTATAGATGTGGATGGCTGTGGATGAGCTGTAGTGGTTGTCAGGATCAGTGATCACAAGTTTGATGTATTAGAGCGTAACGCAGCGGAATAAGAACAAGAATTAGACAAATGTGTAGCAAGAATTTGATACTCGTATGCATTAAGAACAAATACGGTTATAAACGAGAGAATATATTTCTGTAACAAGGAATGTTTCTATAATATCGAATATTTCTGATCAAATCATTCTATTACAATAGGTTGACACTCCTTATATAGAGTGCAATCGCTGCTGTTATCACGGAAAGTGACAACTGGCAGATCTAGTACAAAAATAACTAACTCTTAACAAACTACTGAAATGTTCACAACTACTGAGAACATATCAGAGTGTTAAGTACAAAATATAAAACTACTGATAAGAACTACTAAAACTACAACGACTGAAGAACAAGCTCTTCAGTCGTTTTACAAACTACTGAAAAACATAAAACTACTGATGAGCACAACAACTGAAGAAGTATTCTTCAGCTGTTGTGTCAAACTACTGAAAAGATAAAACATAAAACTACTGAAAGGTAAACCGTCACAACTACTGAAGAAGACCTCTTCAGTGTTGTGACAACGTCTGATACTTTGGTCTTCAGCACTTGTGTCTTCAGACTTTGTCTTCAGCACTTGTGTCTTCAGACTTTGTCTTCAGCACTGTGTCTTCAGACTTTGTCTTCAGCACTTGTGTCTTCAGACTTTGTCTTCAGCACTTGTCTTCAGACTTGTCTTCAGCACTTGTCTTCAGACTTTGTCTTCAGCACTTTCTTCAGACTTGTCTTCAGCACTTGTCTTCAGACTTTGTCTTCAGCACTTGTCTTCAGACTTTGTCTTCAGCACTTGTCTTCAGACTTTGTCTTCAGCACTTGTCTTCAGACTTTGTCTTCAGCACTTGTCTTCAGACTTTGTCTTCAGCACTTGTCTTCAGACTTTGTCTTCAGCACTTGTGTTCAGACTTTGTAATCAGCTGTTGTCTTCAACTGTATGGTCTTCAGTAGTTGTTGTGACGTCTGTGGGACTTAAAGGTTTTTCTGATCCGCTCATTGTTTCTTTTGGTCCAACAAACTCCCCCTGAACCAATGCAGCCAAAACCTTTAACTTTATTGAGGTCCCACTTATTGTTGGCAGAATGGTTGGTCTTTTTCCTTCTTGATCAGTTGAGAAGATGACCCGTATAAGCACTGGCCTGGGAATGAGTCTCTGATGATTTGGTTGGCCATGTATGGATGGGAGCTCTGTATTGGGGAATCGGACACTGAGCTGTTCCCCCATCCATGAGACTCACTTCCCATGTATAAGCCTGTAGGATTCTCTGGTGTATGCTCTGAGAAACATAATTTGTTCTTCCATGGTCAGGTTCTCAGCTTCACCATCAAACAATCCTTCACGCCCATACAGCTCTGAGATGTACTTGGCCTGTTTGCCATTTTTGAGCTCAACTGTTGTAATCTGTCTGTATGCAAACTCATCAGGATGAGTCCCTTCAAGTAACAGACTGAGCTCATTTTGTTTGAAGTTCTCAAGCCTCTTGTAGACTAACCCCTTTTTAAAAACTCTGTTCTCTAACATCTTTTGGGGTGGCTATTTAGTCTCATAGGCCTTCTTGAAATCTTCTACAATCTCCCAGGGTGATACTACAAGGACCACTGTGATCTCTTCATCTACGATCCTTTTTACTTGGCCCTTGTATCTCGAAGGAATGTCTTTCTTTACAATCCTTTGAGCCACCCTAGGATCAGGCCATACTCTCACCTTTTCCTTCTGATATTGAAATGTGTTGGCAAGGGTGTACAACCTCAGAGCTTCTTTCTTCATACTAATTATTGATGAAGAAGCAACATAAGTTTTGTCGATGCTTTTCAACATCTCATCGTCATGAAGCCTTTGCTGCTGCTCTTCTTCAATCTTTACTCTCACATAGTTTCCATCTGTGAGGTGGGAGTGATGGGCATGGGTTTGGCTTTAGGCATGTTAGGACTGCAGACAGAGGCAGCCTATCTTCTTCCACATCATCTTCTTCTTCTTCTTCTTCTAGCCTCAACACCTTCTCTTCTTCTTCTTGGTGCATCATCGGCTGTTGGTTTAGAGGGTAAGGGAGTTGGTTTTGTGGGTTGTGGTTGTGGTTGTTTTGGAGAGGGAATGTTGAGACTGAGTTAGCATTTTAGAGGTGAGTGTGGCTTTTGAGTGTTTGGCTAGCTCAGTCCTGCTCCCTGCTCCTGCTTCATTCAAAGCTTCGACTACTAAACCCTTAGTGTATGCTTCAGACGAACAGATCTTGGAGGTTATGGCCAAGATACTGTCCCTGGTCCATGATTTAATCTCGATCAATGATCTCCCAAGATATTTTGCAATGAATCTGATCATGATCTCTAGTCTCTCTCTTTCTAATGCATCATAACTTGCCCATCTTGAGTTAATTTCTTCAACTTCAAGTCTCCTGATCTCTGAGTCAAGTTGTGCAGTATCGAACCCTTGTCTATACAGTTGATCAATAATGGCATCCATTGATTTACTATGTGTAGCATCTGCCATTTTGATCATCTCATCAGTTGGAGTTCTTTCTCTTTTCCTTCACCCTTCCTCTTCTTATATGTGACATGAAAGTCTTTGTGACTTTCACCCACTTGATCATTTTTGGTTCCCTTCACAGACTCCTCTTCCTTCTCAGTTTCCTTTTCTTTCAGTTTCTCTTCCTCTTTGCTTTCACTGACTGACTCTCCCCCTTTTTGGTTGCATTGGTTGCAAGGTTTGAGTAGCAGAAAGCCTTGTGCTCACAATCTCCTCCACCAGGGGTTGTATGATTGAGGGAAGCCTCTCATCCATGGTTTTGATCACAATGTCTGTGATCATTGGGGTGATGAGAGGTAGGGTTTGCTGAAAGATAGCAACTGTTTGCTCAGGGGGTTCTGTCCCTGAGAAGCAGTGCCAGAAACAAAGCTGGTGGCTTGGAAGTTTTGAGTGGCTGAGTGTGTGGGAGACCTTCAGGTGAAGATGCCATCTGTGGGTTTATGTTGTGGCAGATGGACTTGCTTCTTGAGAGAATTGGTCAAGTAGTCTTTGTAGTCTACTGACTTCTTCCTCAAGAATTGTGTTTTGGGCCAGAACATCATAAAAGAAGCCCAGGTCATCATCAGCAGATGCTGAATCACCTGACCTCCTGCTTGTAGCAGGATGTACATGCACTGGGTGTAGACCAGTTTTAGCATGTGCCCCTTTTTCTTGGAACTGGGGACTTCCAGCCTCAGGACTATGTCCTTCATCAGCTGTTGCCTCTAGTGAGGTCTTAGCTATGTTACCAGCCTCATTCTGATCATGTGCTGATTCAGAAGAGGTGGCAGCCTCACTAGATGTTCTAATCTCCATATCCACACCAGGAGATAGAACGTGTAAACCCCGGTGCTGTGGGTTGTCAGAAGCATGGTGATCCTCGTCCTCAATAGCTGTGGTTCTCCCCTTTGTTGGTGGTTGTTGGGGAGGAGGAGAGGCATGCAACTGAGTCAGCATGTTTGCAATGATAATGGTTGGACTTTGGGGGGCGGTTGCATGGGGAGATGGGGTAAAAGCAGTGTGCACCTGGGGAGAATGATGCTCTTCAATGGCAATCTCCTCAAATGAGGAAGATCCCAGATTTGTGGGTACCCCTTCTGTGGTTGCTGCAGGCTCCTTTTGAGAGAATCATGAGCGGCTGTGGCTGGGAAGTCCTTGTATCCACTAGGGGGTTATAACCAGTGGATATAGCCTGCGTTTGTGTTGCAGGGGCATCCTCAGGGGACTCATTTCCCTGAGTAGCCTTTTGCTCTTCTTTTTAGTGGGTTTGGTGGGGACTTTGGATTTGGAGGTGGTGGCTGTGGGTTCCAGCTGCGTGGGTTTGCGCAACTTGGCAGCCATTTTGAGTGATTGGTCAGAGTTGTGCCGGGAGTATACTTCCGGCAGTACAGCCATAGTAGGGACTCCTAGCCAACAAGTCCCTCAGCTTGAAGCTGGTTTTCAATTATGGCCATTATGAACCGAGGGTATAATATCCAACGGTTAGCAGTTTGTTTTTGGGCCATATCCTTGATCTCGAAAATAGTATTTTAGAAAAATTTAAAGGTTGTTGCTCAAGGATGGAGTACATTACCTGTTGCCACCTTGTGGACATTTGATCCCATGATGAAGTCTTGGAGGCAAGGCATACATTACCATATGAAATATGAGACGTTCGGCATCCGGGAAATGTTTCTTCAGTATGGTAGATGCACTCAGGTTACCCTGGTATCCATGGTGGGCAAATGATTGATCTGTTGTGCCCTTTGGATAACACAGTTGGGAAAGTGGCATCATCCAGATTAAGGGTTTGGCGAAGAGTGTCTGGAGTAATGACCACTTTTTGGCCATGTACAAACGATTGAAGAGACTCTGTGTCATTCTCCTCAGAGACCAGAGTGACGTTTGTCCAGAATTGGTTAAGGGATTCGGCATATATGGTGGGATTTACCAGAAAAGCCGTGTTGTAGGGTGACTGAACCATTAAATCAATGGCGTTGTGAAACTTGGTCCAGTATGGCGATTTGGTGAGATGTGCGACACAGTTGTGTCGTGGTTTAGTTGCATGGTCGCCATTGATGAAGAGAGGGTAGAGAGTTTTTGAACGTTAGGTTTGAGAAGAGAAGATAAAAACTCTGAGGTGGGATAAGGTATTTAAAGGGGGGTTAGAAAACGACTGAAGGTTTTGGTGTTAGTCATCTTGTTGAAACTACTGATGACGTGGTATTAACTTTCAGACGTTGAAATAGCTAAAGTCTCTGATTTAGTCATCAGTAGTTATAAAACTACTGAAGACAGTTTTGACTTCAGGTGATGAAACAACTGAAGACTTGGTATTAGTCATCAGTAGTTGTGAAACTACTGAAGACTTTGGTTTTACCATCAGTTGTTGTAAACAACTGAAGACTTGGTGTTAGTCATCAGTAGTTGTGAAACTACTGAAGACATGGTATTGCTTTAGTTGTTTAGAAGGAAACAGCAGTTGTAGAAACAACTGAAGAGAAATTACTCATCAGCTGTTTTTCGTCAATTCTTAGCTTTTCAGCTGTTTCATACTGTCCTCAACACTTACTCATCAGACTTTTCATCTGCTTTTCAGGTGTTTCATAGGACTCAGTACTTAGTTGTTTTTACTGATCAGTAGTTGTAACTACATCAGTAGTTTAGAACAGATAAAGTACTTCAGTACTTAGAGGCATTTAGCCTTTAGTAGTTATAAAACTACTGAGGGTAAAAGAACTCATCAGTACTTATATGTGACATGGTTACCAATGATCATCATACTTATTACTGAGATCATCAGTAGTTGTCACTTATTCTAGCTGCAGCATACCAAGCCTTAACCCAGGTTGTGGAAAGTTGAACTATCCAAAGGCTTAGTAAAAATGTCTGCAAGCTCATCAGCACTAGGAACAAATTTTGGATCAATCAGACCTTTTTCAAAACAATCTCTAATAAAATGGTGTCTGATTTCAATATGTTTAGTCCTAGAGTGCTGGACAGATTCTTGACAATACAAAGAGCTGAAGAGCTGTCTATTAACAATGGGGTCTTAGTCTCTGTTATGCCATAATCCAATAATTGGTTTTGAAGCCAGAGTACCTGAGATGTACAGCTTGCAGCGGCATGTACTCTGCTTCAGCAGTTGATGTAGCAACTGAGGTCTGTTTCTTGCTCTGCCAAGAAATCAAGCAGTTGCCTAGGAATTGACATCCATCAGAAGTTGATTTCCTGGTCAACTTACACCCTGCATAGTCACTGTCAAAAAAGCAACTAATTTACCAGAATGTCTAGTAGAATACCATAAACCTAGAGATGGAGTGCCTTGCAGATATCTAAAGATCCTCTTGACTGCAATCAAATGAGACTCCTTAGGTGCAGCCTGAAATCTAGCACAAACACATGTAGCAAACATAATATCTGGTCTAGAAGCTGTTAAATACATCAAGGACCCAATCATACATCTGTAAAGTGTTTCATCAACCACTTTACCTTTCTGATCTGTATCCAGTTGTGTGGTGCTGCACATGGGGGTAGAACAGAGCTTACAGTTTTGTAAATCAAACTTTTCCAAAATCTTTTGTGTATTTGACTGATGAATGAAAATTCCATCAGCCTTTTGTTTGATTTGCAAACCCAGAAAGAACTGTAATTCTCCCATGGCACTCATTTCAAACTTTTGTTGCATCAACTTTGTAAAGGCATCACACACTGTGGATCAGAGGATGCAAAAATATCATCTACATAAATTTGAACAAGTAGATTATGCTGCCCAGCTTTCTTAATGAATAAAGTCTTATCTATGGAGCCTCTAGTGAAATTATTTTCCAGAAGAAAGTTTGATAATGTCTCATACCAGGCTCTAGGAGCTTGTTTCAACCCATAAAGAGCCTTATCAAGCTTATACACCCAATTAGGATGTTTATTGTCCTCAAAGCCTGGTGGTTGACATACATAAACCTCTTCTTTAATTTTCCATACAAAAATACACTTTTGACATCCATTTGAAAAACTTAAGGTTTTGATAAGCAGCATAAGCTAAAAACAATCGAATTGCTTCCAGTCTGGCTACAGGGGCAAAGGTTTCATCATAATCAATACCTTCTTCTTGTGCAAACCCCTGAACAACCAGTCTGGCCTTGTTCTTAACAATAAGCCCATTTTCATCAGTTTTGTTCCTAAACACCCATTTAGTGCCTACTGCACACTTACCTGGAGGTAGAGGAACCATTCCCACACTTGCTGTTTCTTTAACTGAAGAAGCTCAAGCTGCATGGCATCAACCCATCCATTGTCCTTTAAAGCAATGTGATAATTCTTTGGCTCTTGCTGACTGATGAAGAGAGCATAGAAGCAGAAATTTGACAATTGACTTCTTGTTGATACGCCACAGTGATATCACCAATGATTTGAGACATAGGGTGATTCTTCAGATCTTGATACACAATGAGATCTATGCAAGTGTTGTAGCAGGCTCAGTAGCAACAGATGGGATGGTGAATCATTTCCTTGAACCAATCAGTGGATGGTAATTCAAAGGAAGTTGAATTTGAAGAATCTCATCAGCATTGCTGTGGATGGTGCTACTGGAGCTACAGGACCATCAGGTCTAGCTGAATCAGCAGTTGATCACTAACCTGAAGAGGTGAGTACTGCAATCATCATCATCATCAGCACCTGCAGAACTACCAGGTGGTGAACTGTTGATAGGAGCAACAGCAGGAGTTTGATAATGAAGATATTACAGTATGTCCAAATCAAATATCTCACAGGGCTTTGTGGAATCTTGTCCTTTGGAGATTCATTAAACTTAACATGTAATCTCTTCAACCATCTTTTTCTACAGTTGAAGACTCTGTATGCTTTGCAAGTTGATGAATAACCAACAAAGTACCCTGCATCCACCTTAGGATCAAATTTTTAGAGTTGATCCCGTGTGTTGAAATGAAACAAGGACACCCAAATGCTCTGAAGAATGAAATTAGAGGGGCCAAATGATGAAGAACTTCATATGGAGTCTTCGTCAACCTCTGATTTACTAGAACTCTATTCTATACATAGCAAGCTGTATTGACAACTTCAGCCCAAAAAGTCATTGGCAGTCCAGAATCAGCCAACATGGACCTTGCAGCTTCAATAAGGGTCTTGTTCTTTCTCTCCACTACTCCATTTTGCTCAGGAGTTCTTGGGATCCTATACTGCCTCTTGATTCCCTTTGATAAGTAAAACTCATCAAGTGTGTGGTTTCTAATTCAGTACCATTGTCACTCCTCACACACTTAACTGGTAGGGAATACTGCTTCTCAATTAGCCTCATCCTTTGAATGCAAGAAGAAAGTCCATACAAATCTGGAGTAATCATCCACAATTACCAGACAGTATTTCTTCTTAGCCATACTCATCACTCTCACAGGACCAAGAGATCCATGTGAAGAAGCTGTAAGCAGGCAGCGGACTTAGGTTCTTCTATGGAGGGAAATGAAGCTTTGTGTTGTTTTCCTTTTAAACAAGCAGTGCAGTTATCTTCACACTTGAACTCCTTCATAGGCAGTCCCCTTACTAAACCATGGTTTATCAGCTGATTTATGTTTTTGAGATTAACATGACCCAGCCTTCTATGCCATAGAATAGATTCTTGAGGGGAAGCCTGGAAAATAGGCAAGGATGGCCTTTGAGATCTATTTTCTGGAAAGATCTAAGGCATACACTCTCCTGTCCTGTTGGCCTTTAGGAGAGTGTGTTCATCCAACACCTTATCAATCAAACTTAGAACGTTGGATGACAGAATCCGACAGTTCTGACTGGTGAAAAGAGCAACATGGCCTTTGTCACACATTTGACTGACACTCAAGAGGTTGTACTTGAGATTTTCCACATGGTTAACATCATCAAACTTTATTTCCCCATTGGAAACAAAGCCTTTGCCAATGATGTAACCCTTTGCATCATTGCCAAATGACACAAACCCCTTCCTTCCTTGAGAGTAGTCATTAAGAAGTGATCTGTTTCCTGTCATATGCATGGATCCTCCACTGTCTACATACCAGATGCCTCTGAGGTATGTTGAAGAACCCTGCAAAATACAACAAATTAGTTAGATTTTGAGACCCAAACCTTTTTGGTCTTGGGCCTGTTCTCATCAACAGATGGTAAACTAACATGTTTGTTGGAAACAACAGCCTGAGAGGAGAAACTGGTGAAGAAAAGGAATCCTTTGGCTTGGACCTCCTTTTCTGTGGTTTCAACATAGGAACATCTAATTGGTTAACTCTTCCCAATAGATGTTGAACCATCATAACCAGCTGTGTCTGATTTTGTGATAAGGCTTTCAGCTCTTCAGACACATTGGCATTGGAGTTTGATAAGTTCCTATGTTGCACCTTCTTCTTTTGAGCAATCTCAGCTGTTACCTGTTTAACCCCTTCCTTTTTGGATTTCTTTTTGGACTTAAGGGTTACAGGATTTGATGTTGCTGGTACAAATGTGGCTTCAAACTCAGTTTTCATTTTAACCATTTTCTCTTTACTTTCCTCTTTATGTTTGAGTTTGGATCCCCTTTTGTACCAACAATCATCTGTAAGATGATTGAACAAACCACATACTTCACATGGTTTCTTCTTCATCTTATGATGATCATCAATTAAGAGAATGAAACTACTGAAGACTTGCTCTTCAGTACTTTGGAAGCATTATTTGCTTTCTTGACTTCCTCTTTAGTAGTCTTCAAACTCTTTCTACTGACAGTTTTCTTCTCTTCAGTGCTGACAGTAGTTGGAGTTTGAACTTCAGGTGTTAAATCTAGCTCTCCAGTCCTTTCAGGACTTCCAGAAATAGCTCCTGAGTTGATCATCTCTTTGATCATGTGAGTGTCAGCAGTGGGACCATCAACATCAGCTGATGGTTCTGAGAGGGCTTAGTGCTGACTTCAACTTTTGATGATGCTCTATCAAAAAGTGAATCACATGATGAGGTGGATTGGTTATTGCTTTCTCCATTGTATTTCACTTCTGCTCTTGAAGCAAAATCTATAGGAGGAGAAGTGTGATTATAACCAATACCAAACTTCACATTGGATGCAGATTGCTTACTAAGAAGCATTTCAAAACCTTTGCATGATTGTACCCATCGATCACACTCTACCTGGGTGACAGCAAGGGTTTCTTTGAGACTTCTCTGGTTTTCCAGAATAACCTCTAGCTTGCCTTTTCATCATTTAATTGGCATTTAAGCTTATAAATCTCATCATTTTTATTATTAGAGCAGACTCAAACTCAGCTTTTCTTTTGGAAATGGTTTTCTCAAACTCAAGTTTTTGATTTATTAATGCTACATTTGCCTCTCTAATGGAGACAAAGGTAGCAATGCATGATTCAGAACATAACTTGGCTTTAGCCTCTGAAGATACCTAAGTTGCCTGTGAAGATGATGCATTTGAGCAGGAACCCTTAGTAGACTCCAGGGCCATAAGAGCCAGATTCCCAAAAGGACTGTCACCACTATGTTGACCAGCACCTGTGAACAGTTGTTCATGACCAGACATGTCATCCGGTAAACTGCTCCAGTCAACAACTCCAGGGTTGAAGAAGCTGTGTTGTTGAGGTTGATGAGATTGAGATGTTTGAGGTTCTGGTAGTGCATGAGGGTGGTACTATAGAAACTTGAACTTGATTTGACTGTGGCATGTAATAACAAGGGTAAGGATATGGCATTTGACCCTGAGGAACAAAATATGTAGGAGATTGTGGTTGAGAATGATGACTAGAATGACAAGATGTTGCCCTCTGTGTTGTTGACTATTGCCAGGGAAAGTCACAAAAGGTGCAGAGGAATTAGATCCAGATGATCTGCATTCTCTAGCAAAGTGTCCAACCTGTGGAATTTGTGACACTTCAACTTACTCTTGTCAAAACCAACTTTGGTTTTGCCAGAGAGTCCTGGGAACTTTCTTCCAGTTCTTTGTGAAACTTCTGAGATCTAATATTTATCAA
Organism: Flaveria trinervia; assembly: GCA_025506515.1. Taxonomy (NCBI): domain Eukaryota; kingdom Viridiplantae; phylum Streptophyta; class Magnoliopsida; order Asterales; family Asteraceae; genus Flaveria; species Flaveria trinervia. The sequence continues at coordinate 67,138,083 of CM046441.1, forward strand.
GGCCATTTGGCTCAAAATATCCATCTCTTCTAAGTCATCATCAGCAATCCCCTTGAGATCATCCATGATGAAGCATAGATTGTCATTATTACAACCCAGTAAACTGACTATCAACACTCACAAACGCAGAATCAGAAGTGATTGAGGAGAAATCAATATGCTCATCATACTGGCATTCAGATGAAGCATATTCTGACTCATGACCAACCAAGGCAGTGTTGCCTAGTACAAAGTCTTCAGTGAGCTTTCCAGATGAAGACAGTTTTCGTTTCTGTTCTATCTCTCTCTCAAATGTGAGCAATTTCCCATGGAGTTGGGTGAGAGATAGTTTGTCCAAATTTGCACTAGAGCGTAGGACAATAGTATATGTGTCCCATCTCTCAGGCAGTGATCTGAGAAATATGTTATTCATCTGGATATTGTGTACTCATGTTTGACCATTTTAATTCAGAGATCAAACAAGAGAACCGCTCAAACTGTTGAGTCAGTGTCTCACCCTTTCTATGAGAGAATGTCTCATATTGTTGGGCAATGATTTCTCTATTATTTGCCAAGACATCATCTGTTCCTCCAACTTGTTCTTTCAAGGCATTCCAGAGGTCATGGGCAGTTTCATGATGCATTAGCCCAGAGTAGATTTCATTGGGCAGTGCCTTGGCCAGAATTCCATGGGCTTTTGCATCAATCTCAAACAATTTCTTATCCTCATCTGAGTATTGCTCCCTCCTCTCGGAACCATTTGATTGGTTTCCGGGTTATTCACCATAGGCTTGTGTGGACCATGTACCACTGATGTCCAACAACCTCGCTGTTAACAGACAGGTGATGGAGCATTCGTCGTTGCCATATGTTATACTCATTCCTAACCAGCATTGGAGGCTTGGTTGAGGAACCAGTATTGTGAGGATCATTGGAAGGAGTAGTCATTTTCAGTCCAAATACAATTTATTCAAGCTTTTAAAAGTTTTACAAGACCACGACAGACTCATGAAACCAAGAGAAAATCTCAGGATGAATGACCAGAAACACAGAAAATTCAATCTCTATAACCGTTTCTTGCAAAAAAAATGCTAATTCAATCAAACTTGGATCTTGAATAGCAGTTTCAATGATCAATATTAGATCGATCAATGATTAACCTGCTCTGATACCATTTGTCAGGATCAGTGATCACAAGTTTGATGTATTAGAGCGTAACGCAGCGGAATAAGAACAAGAATTAGACAAATTGTAGCAAGAATTTGATACTCGTATGCATTAAGAACAAATACGGTTATAACGAGAGAATATATTTCTGTAACAAGGAATGTTTCTATAATATCGAATTTCTGATCAAATCATTCTCTTATTACATAGGTTGACACTCCTTATATAGAGTGCAATCGCTGCTGTTATCACGGGAAAGTGACAACTGGCAGATCTAGTACAAAAATAACTAACTCTTAACAAACTACTGAAATGTTCACAACTACTGAGAACATATCAGAGTGTTAAGTACAAAATATAAACTACTGATAAGAAACTACTAAAACTACAACGACTGAAGAACAAGCTCTTCAGTCGTTTTACAAAACTACTGAAAAACATAAAACTACTGATGAGCACAACAACTGAAGAAGTTTCTTCAGCTGTTGTGTCAAACTACTGAACAGATAAAACATAAAACTACGAAAGGTAAACCGTCACAACTACTGAAGAAGACCTCTTCAGCTATTGTGACAACGTCTGATACTTTGGTCTTCAGCACTTGTGTCTTCAGACTTTGTCTTCAGCACTTGTGTCTTCAGACTTTGTCTTCAGCACTTGTCTTTAGACTTTGTCTTCACACTTTCTTCAGACTTTGTCTTCAGCACTTGTCTTCAGACTTTGTCTTCAGCACTTGTCTTCAGACTTTGTCTTCAGCACTTGTCTTCAGACTTGTCTTCACACTTGTCTTCAGACTTTGTCTTCAGCACTTGTCTTCAGACTTTGTCTTCAGCACTTGTCTTCAGACTTGTCTTCACACTTGTCTTCAGACTTTGTCTCAGCACTTGTGTTCAGACTTGTAATCAACTGTTGTCTTTAGCTGTTATGGTCTTTAGTAGTTGTTGTGACGTCTGTGGGACTTAAAGGTTTTCTGATCCGCTCATTGGTTCTTTTGGTCCAACAAACTCCCCCTGAACCAATGCAGCCAAAACCTTTAACTTTATTGAGGTCCCACTTATTATTGGCAGAATGGTTGGTATTTTTCCTTCTTGATCATTGAGAAGATGACCCGTATAGCACTGGCCTAGGAATGAGTCTCTAATGATTTGGTTGGCCATGTATGGATGGAGCTCTGTATTGGGGAATTGGAACTGAGCTGTTCCCCCATCCATGAGACTCACTTCCCGTAAAGCCTGTAGGATTCTCTGGTGTATGCTCTGAGAAACATAATTTGTTCTTCCATGGTCAGGTTCTCAGCTTCACCATCAAACAATCCTTTACGCCTATACAGCTCTGAGATGTCTTGGCCTGTTTACCATTTTTGAGCTCAACTGTTGTAATCTGTCTGTATGCAACTCATCAGATGAGTCCCTTCAATAACAGACTGAGCTTATTTTGTTTGAAGTTCTCAAGCCTCTTGTAGACTAACCCCTTTTTAATAACTCTGTTCTCTAACATCTTTTGGGTGGCTGTTTTCTCATAGGCCTTCTTGAAATCTTCTACAATCTCCCAGGGTGATACTACAAGGACCACTGTGATCTCTTCATCTACGATCCTTTTTACTTGGCCCTTGTATCTCGAAGGAATGTCTTTCTTTACAATCCTTTGAGCCACCCTAGGATCAGGCCATACTCTCACCTTTTCCTTCTGATATGAAATGTGTTGGCAAGGGTGTACAACCTCAGAGCTTCTTTTTTCATACTAATATTGATGAAGAAGCAACATATTTTTGTCGATGCTTTTCAACATCTCATCGTCATGAAGCCTTTGCTGCTGCTCTTCTTCAATCTTTACTCTCTAGTTTCCATCTGTGAGGTGGGAGTGATGGGCATGGTTTTGGCTTTAGGTAATGTTAGGACTGCAGACAGAGGCAGCCTATCTTCTTCCACATCATCCTCTTCGTCTTCTTCTTCTAGCCTCAACACCCTTCTCTTCTTCTTCTTGGGTGCATCATCGCTGTTGGTTTAGAGGGTAAGGGAGTTGTTTTGTGGGTTGTGGTTGTGGTTGTTTTGGAGAGGGAATGTTGAGAGACTGAGTTAGCATTTTAGAGGTGAGTGTGGCTTTTGAGTGTTTGGCTAGCTCAGTCCTGCTCCTGCTCCTGCTTCATTCAAAGCTTCACTACTAAACCCTTAGTGTATGCTTCAGACGAACAGATCTTGGAGGTTATGGCCAAGATACTGTCCCTGGTCCATGATTTAATCTCGATCAATGATCTCCCAAGATATTTTGCAATGAATCTGATCATGATCTCTAGTCTCTCTCTTCTAATGCATCATAACTTGCCCATCTTGAGTTAATTTCTTCAACTTCAAGTCTCCTGATCTCTGAGTCAAGTTGTGCAGTATCGAACCCTTGTCTATACAGTTGATCAATAATGGCATCCATTGATTTACTATGTGTAGCATCTGCCATTTTGATCATCTCATCGAGTTGGAGTTCTTTCTCTTTTCCTTCACCCTTCCTCTTCTTATATGTGACATGAAAGTCTTTGTGACTTTGACCCACTTGATCATTTTTTGTTCCCTTCACAGACTCCTCTTCCTTCTCAGTTTCCTTTTCTTTCAGTTTGCTCTTCCTCTTTGCTTTCACTGACTGACTCTCCCTCTTTTTGGTTGCATTGGTTGCAAGGGTTTGAGTAGCAGAAAGCCTTGTGCTCACAATCTCCTCCACCAGGGGTTGTATGATTGAGGGAAGCCTCTCATCCATGGTTTTGATCACAATGTCTGTGATCATTGGGGTGATGAGAGGTAGGGTTTGCTGAAAGATAGCAACTGTTTGCTCAGAGGGGTTCTGTCCCTGAGAAGCAGTGCCAGAAACAGAAGCTGGTGGCTTGGAAGTTTTGAGTGGCTGAGTGTGTGGGAGACCTTCAGGTGAAGATGCCATCTATGGGTTTATGTTGGTGGCAGATGGACTTGCTTCTTGAGAGAATTGGTCAAGTAGTCTTTGTAGTCTACTGACTTCTTCCTCAAGAATTGTGTTTTGGGCCAGAACATCATAAAAGAAGCCCAGGTCATCATTAGCAGATGCTGAATCACCTGACCTCCTGCTTGTAGCAGGATATACATGCACTGGGTGTAGACCAGTTTTAGCATGTGCCCCTTTTTCGTGGAACTGGGGACTTCCAGCCTCAGGACTATGTCCTTCATCAGCTGTTGCCTCTAGTGAGGTCTTATCTATGTTACCAGCCTCATTCTGATCATGTGCTGATTCAGAAGAGGTGGCAGCCTCACTAGATGTTCTAATCTCCATATCCACACAAGGAGATAGAACGTGTAAACCCCGGTGCTGTGGGTTGTCAGAAGCATGGTGATCCTCGTCCTCAATAGCTGTGGTTCTCCCCTTTGTTGGTGGTTGTTGGGGAGGAGGAGAGGCATGCAGCTGAGTCAGCACGTTTGCAATGATAATGGTTGGACTTTGGGGGGCGGTTGCATGGGAGATGGGGTAAAAGCAGTGTGCACCTGGGGAATGATGCTCTTCAATGGCAATCTCCTCAAATGAGGAAGATCCCAGATTTGTGGGTACCCCTTCTGTGGTTGCTGCAGGCTCCTTTTGAGAGGAATCCTGAGCGGCTGTGGCTGGTGAAGTCCTTGTATCCACTAGGGGGTTATAACCAGTGGATATAGCCTGCGTTTGGTTGCAGGGGCATCCTCAGGGGACTCATTCCCTGAGTAGCCTTTTTGGTCTTCTTTTTAGTGGGTTTGGTGGGGACTTTGGATTTGGAGGTGGTGGCTGTGGGTTCCAGCTGCGTGGGTTTGCGCAACTTGGCAGCCATTTTGAGTGATTGGTCAGAGTTGTGCCGGGAGTATACTTCCGGCAGTACAGCCATATAGGGACTCCTAGGCCAACAAGTCCCTCAGCTTGAAGCTGGTTTTCAATTGTGCCATTATGAACCGAGGATATAATATCCTACGGTTAGCATTTGTTTTTGGGCCATATCCTTGATCTCAAAAAATAGTATTTCAAAAAAATTTAAAGGTTGTTGCTCAAGGATGGAGTACATTACCTGTTGCCACCTTGTGGACATTTGATCCCATGATGAAGTCTTGGAGGCAAGGCATACATTTACCATATGAAATATGAGACGTTCGGCATCCGGGAAATGTTTCTTCAGTATGGTAGATGCACTCAGTTACCCTGGTATCCATGGTGGGCAAATGATTGATCTGTTGCCCTTTGGATAACCAGTTGGGAAAGTGGCATCATCCAGATTAAGGGTTTGGCGAAGAGTGTCTGGAGTAATGACCACTTTTTGGCCATGTACAAACGATTGAAGAGACTCTGTGTCATTCTCCTCAGAGACCAGAGTGACGTTTGTCCAGAATTGGTTAGGGATTCGGCATATATGGTGGGATTTACCAGAAAAGCCGTGTTGTAGGGTGACTGAACCATTAAATCAATGGCGTTGTGAAACTTGGTCCAGTATGGCGATTTGGTGAGATGTGCGACACAGTTGTGTCGTGGTTTTAGTTGCATGGTCGCCATTGATGAAGAGGGTAGAGAGTTTTTGAACGTTAGGTTTGAGAAGAGAAGATAAAAACTCTGAAGGTGGGATAAGGTATTTAAAGGTTCGGTTAGAAAACGACTGAAGGTTTTGGTGTTAGTCATCAGTTGTTGAAACTACTGATGACGTGGTATTAACTTTCAGACGTTGAAATAGCTGAAGTCTCTGATTTAGTCATCAGTAGTTATAAAACTACTGAAGACAGTTTTGACTTCAGTGATGAAAGAACTGCAGAAGACTTGTATTAGTCATCAGTAGTTGTGAAACTACTGAAGACTTTGGTTTTACCATCAGTTGTTGTAAACAACTGAAGACTTGGTGTTAGTCATCAGTAGTTGTGAAACTACTGAAGACATGGTATTGCTTTAGTTGTTAGAAGGAAACAGCAGTTGTAGAAACAACTGAAGAGAATTACTCATCAGCTGTTTTCGTCAATTCTTAGCTTTTCAGCTGTTTCATACTGTCCTCAACACTTACTCATCAGACTGTTCATCTGCTTTTCAGGTGTTTCATAGGACGTCAGTACTTAGTTGTTTTTACTGATTTCAGTAGTTGTAACTACATCAGTAGTAGAACAGATAAAGTACTTCAGTACTTATGAGGCATTTAGCCTTTAGTATTATAAAAACTACTGAGGTAAAAGAACTCATCAGTACTTATATTGACATGGTTACCAATGATCATCAGTACTTATTACTGAGATCATCAGTAGTTGTCACTTATTCTAGCTGCAGCATACCAAGCCTTAACACCAGGTTGTGGAAAGTTGAACTATCCAAAGTTTAGTAAAAATGTCTGCAAGCTCATCAGCACTAGGAACAAATTTTGGATCAATCAGACCTTTTTCAAAACAATCTCTAATAAAATGGTGTCTGATTTCAATATGTTTAGTCCTAGAGTGCTGGACAGGATTCTTGACAATACAAAGAGCTGAAGAGTTGTCTATTAACAATGGGGTCTTAGTCTCTGTTATGCCATAATCCAATAATTGGTTTTGAAGCCAGAGTACCTGAGATGTACAGCTTGCAGCGGCAATGTACTCTGCTTCAGCAGTTGATGTAGCAACTGAGGTCTGTTTCTTGCTCTGCCAAGAAATCAAGCAGTTGCCTAGGAATTGACATCCATCAGAAGTTGATTTCCTGGTCAACTTACACCCTGCATATTCACTGTCAGAAAAAGAAACTAATTTACCAGAATGTCTAGTAGAATACCATAAACCTAGAGATGGAGTGCCTTGCAGATATCTAAAGATCCTCTTGACTGCAATCAAATGAGACTCCTTAGGTGCAGCCTGAAATCTAGCACAAACACATGTAGCAAACATAATATCTGGTCTAGAAGCTGTTAAATACATCAAGGACCCAATCATACATCTGTAAAGTGTTTCATCAACCACTTTACCTTTCTGATCTGTATCCAGTTGTGTGGTGTTGCACATGGGGGTAGAACAGAGCTTACAGTTTTGTAAATCAAACTTTTCCAAAAGATCTTTTGTGTATTTTGACTGATGAATGAAAATTCCATCAGCCTTTTGTTTGATTTGCAAACCCAGAAAGAACTGTAATTCTCCCATGGCACTCATTTCAAACTTTTGTTGCATCAACTTTGTAAAGGCATCACACGACTGTGGATCAGAGGATGCAAAAATAATATCATCTACATAAATTTGAACAGATGGTGATGGTGCATCGTTTCCTTGAAACCAATCAGTGGATGGTAATTCAAAGGAAGTTGAATTTGAAGAAATCTCATCAGCATTTGTTGTGGATGGTGCTACTGGAGCTATAGGACCATCAGGTCTAGCTGAATTAGGCAGTTGATCACTAAACCTAAAGAGGTGAGTACTGCTATCATCATCATCATCAGCACCAGCAGAACCACCAGGTGGTGAACTGTTGACAGGAGCAACAGCAGGAGTTTGATAATGAACATATTGCAGTATGTCCAAATCAAATATCTCCACAGGGCTTTGTGGAATCTTGTCCTTTGGAGATTCATTAAACTTAACATGTAGAGTCTCTTCAACCATCTTTTTTCTACAGTTGAAGACTCTGTATGCTTTCCAAGTTGATGAATAACCAACAAAGTATCCTGCATCCACCTTAGGATCAAATTTTTGGAGTTGATCCCGTGTGTTGAGAATGAAACAAGGACACCCAAATGCTCTGAAGAATGAAATTAGAGGGGCCAAATGATGAAGAACTTCATATGGAGTCTTCATCAACCTCTGATTTACTAGAACTCTATTCCATACATAGCAAGCTGTATTGACAGCTTCAGCCCAAAAAGTCATTGGCAGTCCAGAATCAGCCAACATGGACCTTGCAGCTTCAATAAGGGTCCTGTTCTTTCTCTCCACTACTCCATTTTGCTCAGGAGTTCTTGGGATGCTATACTACCTCTTGATTCCCTTTGATATGTAAAATTCATCAAGTGTGTGGTTTCTAAATTCAGTACCATTGTCACTCCTCACACACTTAACTGGTAGGGAATACTGCTTCTCAACGTGTAACACAAAGTTCATAATGGACTGTGCAGCCTCATCCTTTGAATGCAAGAAGAAAGTCCATACAAATTTGGAGTAATCATCCATATTACCAGACAGTATTTCTTCTTAGCCATACTCATCACTCTCACAGGACCAAAGAGATCCATGTGAAGAAGCTGTAAGCAGGCAGTGGACTTAGGTTCTTCTATGGAGGGAAATAAAGCTTTGTGTTGTTTTCCTTTTAAACAAGCAGTGCAGTTATCTTCACACTTGAACTCCTTCAAGCTCTGTGGTCCGTGAAAATGGCGCACTTCGTCCCGTACAGATAGTGCCTTTAAATCTTTAGTGCAAAGACCACGACTGCTAGCTCCAGGTCATGAGTAGGGTAGTTGACCTCATGAACCTTCAACTGTCGGGATGCATAGGCTATAACCTTCCCTCTTTGCATTAATACACACCCCACCCCAAGTAAGAAGCATCAAAATATAACACCAAGTCCTCGCTTCCTTCGGGTAATGACAAGACAGGAGCTTGAGTCAACCTCAACTTTAACTCCCCGAACGCCTGTTCTTGGGCTTGACCCCATACAAACTTTACATCCTTCTGGGTTAACTTGGTTAGGGAGAAGCGATCTTGGAAAAGTCCTGAATGAACCTTCGATAATAACCCGCCTACCCCAAGAAACTACGAATCTCAGATGGCGTCCTCGAAGACTTCCATCGCATCACAGCCTCAACCTTAGCAAGGTCTACCATAATCCCCTCTGGATTTATCACGTGACCTAAGAATTGAACTTCGCATAACCAGAACACGCATTTGGAGAATTTGGCATACAACTTCTCCCTTCTTAAGGTCTCTAACACCTCCCGAATATGATTGGCGTGCTCCTCCTTGCTCCTTGAGTAAATCAGGATATCATCAATAAACACAATCACTGATTTATCCAACATTGGCCGACACACTCGATTCATCAAATCCATAAAAGCAGTTGGCGCATTGGTCAGGCCAAATGACATAACAAGGTATTCGTAGTGATCGTAGCGCGTGCGAAAAGCTGTTTTAGAGATATCCTGCTCCTTCACCTTCAGCTGATGGTAACCAGATCGAAGATCTATCCTCAAAAACCAACTGGCACCTTGGAGCTAGTCAAACATATCATGAATTCTTGGTAGGGGGTATCGGTTCTTCACCGTTAACTTGTTCAGCTCTCGGTAGTCAATACACATCCTCATACTACCGTCTTTCTTCTTCACAAATAGGACCGGAGCACCCCAGGGAGAGATACTCGGTCTAATGAACCCCTTATCGTGCAGCTCTTGCAACTGTTCCATGATTTCTTTCATTTATGTGGGAACTAATCGATACGGTTCTTTGGCAATGGGTTGAGCACTGGGTATCAAGTCATTTGGAACTCAATCTCGCGATCCGGTGGCACGCCGGGTAAGTCTTTCGGGAATACGTCCGGAAAGTCACACACAACTGGTACATCAGATAGTTGCAGTGTTGGCGCGTCCACATCCTTTACGTAGGCCAAGTAGGCACTACATCCATGCCTCATGCACTTTCCTGCCACCGCCATCGAAATCACTTTCGGAATCATCGTGACGCGATCTCCATAAATCGTAACCAAACTCCCATCGGACGCAACTAATCGAATCATCTTCTTGCGACATACGATGTTTGCTTCATAGGTCGCTAACCAGTCCATCCCTAGTACTACGTCAAATCCACCTAGGGGTATCATATGTAGCCTAGCAGCAAACCTATGACCTTTTAGTTCTACGGTACAGTCCTCTGTCACATCAGTAATTCTAGTGGACTTACTAATAGAAGTTTCTACATCGAATGGTGCACTGACCTTTCTACTAATAACAGGCAATTTAGCACAGAAGTAGTAGAAATAAAACTCCTAATAGCACCAGAATCAAACATTATAGAGGCACAAGTTTGGTTTACCAGAAACATACCTGACACAACATCGGGATTAGATCTGGCTTCCTCCCGGGTCATAGTGTAAGCTCTAGCACTTGCCCTCTGCCCTCCTTCTTCCGGCTTCTTATTCCCTGCTTCCGAGCTCTCCGCCCTCGGCTTCTTATAGTCCTAGCAATGTGGCCAGGCTGTCCACACCTGAAGCATACGTTCATCCCCATCCCGCACTCTCCAGCATGCTCCCTTCCACATTTACCACATTTCTTCCTCCCTACACTAGCTGTGATCACACGTCGGTCACCTACCTTCGCCACCTTATTGTTTGGGGTGGCTCCACCACGTCCATACCATTTCCCATTCCAGTTCCTTCCATCCCCAGTCGTTTTCTTCACCTCAGCCACCACCACCACCTCACGCTCATCATATAATCTACCAACCAGATCAACCGCTGACCTAAAAGTGCTCGGCCAGGCAATGTTCATATGCCTACGAATATCCGCTGGCAGCCCTTGGATGTATCTCTTAATCTTTCATGACAGTAGTGTCACTTGATGGGCACCAGCCGCTCCATTTCATTGAATTTGGTGGTGTACTGCTGGTGTGTCATCGTTCCCGCCTCCAGCTGCAGAAGTCTCTTTCTACCTTATCCATCTCTCTGTGAGGACATAATTCCTCAATCACTAATTTCTTCAGTTCAGGCCATCTCATTCTTCCAACGGCCATGCTACCCTCGGCTTAGACAATGTTGTCCCACCAGCACAAAGCTGAGTCCACAAATGAGTGGGTAGCGAATTTCACCTTCTGATCCTCATGGCACTCACTGATATCGAGAACAGCCTCCAATTCCCTTACCCACCAGTGAGCAGCTGCCGCAGTGCCGTTTCTATCGAAAGTAGGGGGCTTGCATCTCATAAACGCCCCATAGTTACAACCTCGAGTTGCCTCCGGCGCAGGCTCCTCTTCTTCCTCCTCCTCATCATTAGAGAGAACCGTTTCCGGCTCTGGTTGATCTCGTCCTCCCGAGGACCTGTTTCTTTCCTTTCTTTCCCATCCCTTACGGCCTTGATCACTTCAGTCACCACAGACGGTAGAATCGTCTGCATGACCTGGTGAACCTTTTCCACCACAGCCTCCTTTACTAAGGCCTTTAGATTGGTGCTCTCATCGTCACCCTCTGGATGAGGGGTCTCTGTTTCTTCATAAACCACTTTCTCTACTCTGGGTCTCCCTCTCTTAGGTCGCGGGGCAACACCGTGACCTCCACCACGAGAGGCCTTTGAAGATATACCGCCAGCCATCCTCTATAAGCACACTATAAGATTCAAACACTAACGCCGTCATTTAAGGTAATACTCTGTTCATGTCAAGTATAGTAAGTCTCTAATTACAGTGGCTAGTTGTGATTAGCCACTTACTTTACTCTTCATACCCCAAGCACCTCCTATCCTAACTTAATCAGTATCTAAATCTACTAAAAGCACATAATCAAATAGCATGCGCACATAATACCGGTTAACATTAGGAAAAGACATACATGATGGCACGTAGCTACTCGGGCTAACATCCCTCCATTTGTCCCATTTTCAGTTTAAGTTTAGGTTTTAAAGGTTTACTTAACCCAATTCTCTTAAACTTTGGCTTTGATACCAACTTGTAAGGCCCCGTTCCTGGGAACCTCACAATCGGTCATTCACAGCAATTAAAAACATTAAACATTATAACTATACAATCTTAAGCAGCGGAATTAGTTTATCAAAAACTATTTATTTCATTTAAACCACTTTGGTTGAGCAATACAACACTATTTAAATGGTTACAAAAGAATTGTTTTACTGTGTTACAAAACAACAGCAACATAAAGTACGAATGGATGTCAGACTTTCCCTGCCGAGTAGCTTCACCCTCGTGCCATCCTCGGCAATAATTACTTGCCAACTGAAAATGTATAAAAATCAGCATTGCTGAGTGAGCTCTAGTTTTATAAGTAATAAAATACTTTCTGTAGGTATACATATGAAAATACTCTGTTCATGAAAACTTCATCTCTTTATACGTGAGCACGCATTAACTATACAATCAGGTAATGCTTTATCTCTTTACTGTATGCCTTGTTTACTTTGTATTCTGTTATATTTATCTTTCACTGTCTATGGGGACCAATGAGCAATACCCCAACTATGTGCGCGATGGAAAACGGGTGATGTGCACAATAGGGTAGCTAACCCGCAACACAGTTGAGCTAACGATAACACGGTCGTGTCCCTCCTATGAGCTTGCAAGACTTGTTAACATTTTCATTAATGTTCCTCTTCTTTTCTTTATTGCTCTTTCACTTTATTATTACTAGATACTTTACGTTACGATAATAACATGCCACGTAAAGTCACATACTATAAGTAGTAATAATAATAATATCAATAATAAATAATAAGGAACATCATATGTAATCATAACATGCATGGAACATCATCATTACTAAGCCCTAGTCAAATCTAGTCAAAACCCTAAAGCACAGACTCCTAGAAAACTCTGTAAAATTTTCTAAGTGTTAGGCGCATGGGTACTATTTAGGCGCATGAGCCATGTTTGGGCGTTTTACCACTATGCATGAACATCAGCCAACCCTTAATCCTTTTATCGCTTAGGCGCATGAACTATTCAGGCGCATGGGTACTATTTGTGCGTATGACACTTAGACGCATGAGCATTTCAGATGCATGGACCCTTAGGCGCATGAGCCACTTGGGCGCATGGGCACTATTGGGGCACATGGTCCTACACTTAGTCGTCCGGCTAACATTTCAAGGCGCATGGGGCATTATTCAGGCGCATGGGTTGTACTTAAGCATTTCTAAGGTAATCTTAGGCGCATGGGCTACTGTTTAGGCGCATGGACTACACTTAATCTTTCTAAGGCATTTTCAGATGTTTGAACCTTCTATGTAACTTGTTCTTAGCATGTTTTCATACCCATCATAAAACCATCTGTTCTAAGCTTAACATGACTATTTAAGCATGAACAACCTATAAACATTCAAGAATTAACATTTAACAAGCACAATACATACGGGTAACATACATAAACTTTGCAAAAACATTTTTAATACATTTTCAGCCCCAAGGTAGTTTAAAACAAGTAAGAACCGAGGTCTAGAACTCACCTTGTGCAACTTGGGTGTTTTCTTCCTTTCTAACCCGCTTGCAAGAGTTCAAACTAAAAAACACACAAAACACACACACACACGAGCACAAACACAACACATAAGCACACAACCATCATAAACACATAAAAACCACTAACTCTACCTTGAATTAACTTCTCTTTTTCTTCTTTCTTTAGCTGAGAGTTTCTCTGCTCTCTCTCTCTAAAACTGGGTGAAGATGATGATGTGAGTGAGGGTGGGCGGCCATGCCACCTTTACACCAACTTTTCAAAGATTTTGTCCTTTTTACACCTTAGTCCCTCCACTTGGACTGAATTGCCTTTCTTTCTTTTATTCTTTATTTCTTTTCTTTTAAAAATAACCAGGTGTTAGAATAACACATACCGGTTCTAAGTAACTTGTTTGAATTCATTATGATTTATTCATGCGAATGAATCATGCGACTGTTGTCAGTCGGTTATCCTATCATGCGACTGGACTCATTCGGGTGAATGAACATGCAACTGAGTTCAATCGGTTGGCTGAGCCTGCGATTGGTTCAGTCGGCCGACCGAGCTCATTCGCATGATACATTCAGCTGATTGATCCATTCGACCGGCTCAATCATGCGATTGGAGTTCATCTAGACGACCAGTCGCATGACCCATTGTTCGATTGACTGAGGTTCGAATCTTGACCAATTCATGAAATTAAACGTGGTTTAATGGTTCTTTAGACTCGCAATCTCTTAACTAATGACCTCTTTAATGTAGTTTTAACATTTTACTTAGTTTCAGTAGGTTATTAGGTCATTTAAAGATTTGATTCTTGTTTCAATCGACCATCACAAATTAGGGCAACATTTCTTCTGATTTCAGTGAGATTTCATCTCATTATACCTGTATAAATGCAAACACACGTCAGAAGATCAAGAAGGAAGTATAATCGAGGTCTGAAGAAATTTGGCAGAGTAACGGTATGATGTGCGATTTAAGGGCGATTGGGAGTGGTGAGAAGAGTGTGATCGACTACGGCCCTTTATATACTGAATCTGAGTTCAATTGGCCGACTGGACTCATTCACTCAGTTCATTCGGGCGAATGGAGCTTAGTCGAGCGATTGACTCAGTCGATCACCTTCAGTCGGCCGACTGAAGCTCCGTCGGTCGAGTGACTCATTCGCACACTCCCATTCGGTCGAATGGCTCACTCTGATAAGCCATTCGGGTGAATGGTTCATACTCATGTCCCTTCGGCTTTTTAATCCATTATTATGGTCCATTTGTATGATTGGTCCATACTCATGGTCAAGTCATGCGAATGGATCATATACTTGATATTTTTCTTACTTTATGACCATTTGACATTTAAGCCCTTGTAAACTGCTAATTTTACATTATGAACATTTGATCATCTCAGACATGATCATTTTAAACTTAAAACCTTTTGGATCACCTCAGACGTTATCTTTTTTTAAAAAACTTTTTGTCACCTCAGACGTGACCCATTTATTTGAAAGCACGTGTGGTCATCTCAAACGTGACCATTAGATGATAAGGTCCCTTATCAACTTCCATGACATAGTCCGATACTAACATACTGAATTTGACAAACTTTGTGCAGAGATAAAAGAAATATTATTGAAAACTTAAAAAAAACTAAGACATGTTTTTGTATTTTTGGTGAGGGTTAACTCCTAAGATGTAATTCTAAGGAATAATTTTTCTGAGAGAGCAGCCTCAATCATTTAAACCATACATGGACCAATTTAAGTTGGCATCATACATGATATTCAAATCATTCAGGACAAGTTATTAAAAAACTTTGATGCTCTATTCTTGTTTTTCATCTAGAGCCATTTAGCAAATTTAGGAAATCATACTAGTACTATTAGGTCCCCACACTGATTTGAACTTTTAAGAATTGTAGCCACAGTGATTGTCAGTATACTTGTCCTCTTAAATCCATACACAGACTTTCCACACAGTTTGGTGATCGTTTTAAGGTGTTTATTTCAACAAGCATTTGTAGATCCCACACTTATATGGTAATCAACATTCCTCAGGAGATTTTTGAGCGGTCTTAGGGTAGAATTCAAGTAGAGACTATTTATAGAATTTTCAAAGAGAAGCCAATCCTCAGGTCAGTGCCATCGCACAACAGAGAGGCGGCAAACAACAATGAGATCTAGAATATATAGGTTATGCTTATCCTCAGGTCTGTGCCACCGCACAGCAGAGAGGCACATAATCTATCTTCTTGTTTGAGTAATTTTTCTTCTTTTAGCACAGATGTCACCAACAACCTAGGTTATTAGTTTGATTGTATTTGCAATTTTCATGCGCTTTTGCTCATGCTTTGGTCTTACGCACACTTTTGTGGCGTTTTTTTGCTCTTCACCCCTTATTGGAATCTTGTTGATTGTGTTAACCAGGGATAAGGTGTTACCCACAGCTAGTCAAACTTTTTAGTTTAATCTTGAGATCACCAAAAAGGTCTAGTTATCTATTGTGTTGAATCTACCGACATATCAACTGTGGTCTAGCAACCTCTAGGTCTACTTTCTTTGTGTTACCTTAGTAGTAGCTAGCTTAACTATCATATTTCCTTTTATATTGCTCAGACTACATAGACTTGTACTTGAACTTTGCATCCTTTTCAATTTTGATTTTTAAAGTCCCAAATGGTTTGTACCTGTGTACTATCATATTCCAAACATTAAATCGGTATCACACATACGATCTTATTTATTATCGGCTCGCCTCTCCTTTTCCCTTGTTTTTTTTCATACCTATTCTCCCCCTAAAATACTAAAACCTCTAAGGATTTGCGTTTTAGGATTTTAATGAGCAAGGAAAGAAACTAATTGTAATTAACGAACTAACATTAAACAAAAACAAGAGAATAAAACTTAAATAACACTAAAATTTAAAAATTAAAAGAAACTAGACGCGACGCATCGGACTATACATGGTCATCTTCAGGAATGACCTCACTTTTCTTTTTAACGCCATTGACCTCTAACAGATATAGAAAACGTGGTTTGTCAAAAGCCTTTGTATAGAGGTCAGCGCGTTGAAAATCAGTGTTTATTTTTATCACATCGATTAAATTCTTTTCAAAACAATCACGTATGAAGTGACATTTGATTCCGATGTGTTTGGTCTTAGGATGTTGGACCGGATTCTTAGTGATTGCAATCGTAGCAGAGTTATCAACAAAGATAGGAGTGGAAGTGAAATGCAAACCGTAATCCCGCATTTGTTGTTGAATCCATATGATTTGGAATAGCAGCTTGTAGCAGCAACGTATTCAGCTTCACAGGTTGACAAAGCAACCGAGGTCTGCTTCTTACACTGGCAGGTTACTAATCTTCTCCCAAAGAACTGACACCCTGCTGATGTAGACTGTAGTTCATCTTGCAACCACCGTAATTCGAGTCACTATACGCTGTAAGTTCAAAGTCATCATCATGAGGATACCACAACCAAGTGTGGGTGTACCCTTCAGATAATGAAATATCCTTTTGACTCCAATTAGATGGTTCACCTTAGGCTTTGCCTGATATCGTGAGCATAAACATGTAGCATACATGATATCAGGTCTTGAGGCTGTGAGATACATGAGAGATCCAATCATCCCTCGGTACATAGTGGCATCTACCAAATCACCGTTCTCATTGGGTGCTACATCATGGTTTGTAGCCAATGGAGTGCCAGCTGTGGAAGCATTTTCCATATCAAATCGACTGAGAATATCTCTACATACTTGGTCTGATGTAGGAAGATTTCTTTTGGTGTCTGATCCACCCGTAACCTAAGAAAGAACTTCATCTCCCCCATGGCACTCATCTAAACTCCACCTTCATTACTGCTTCGAATTCTTTGCATAATCCTTTGTTCTTTGAACCGAAGATTATGTCATCTACATAGATCTGTACTAGCAGTAAGTCTCCATCTTTTTCTTTGATAAACAGTGTGTAGTCAATGATTCCCCTGCGAAAGCCGTGTTTCACAAGATGAGTCGAGAGTTTCTCATACCAAGCACTTGGAGCTTGATGAAGCCCGTATAAGCCTTCTCGAGTTTGTAAGCTCTATCCCGATGATAAGGATCCTCAAATCCCTCGAGTTGACTGACATACACTGTTTCTCTGATCTCACCATGAAGGAATGCACTCTTCACATCAAGTTGATAAACTTTGATTTTCATATAAGATGCATAGGCAAGGAAGATGCGGATGGATTCCATCCTTGCCACTGGTGCAAATACTTCATTGTAGTCGATACCCTCAACTTGTCGAAAACCTTGAACAACAAGCCGAGCCTTGTTTCTGATGATCACTCCCTGATCATCTTTCTTACATTTTAAGACTCATTTGGTGCCAATGACTTTAGCACCTTTAGGTCTATCTACTAGGGTCCATAGACCTAACTTCTTAAACTGAAGAAGTTCTTCCTGCATGGCACTAACCCAAGCCTTATCATTTAGTGCTTCACTAACATACTTTGGCTCAAACTGAGACACAACGCAGCGGTATGCATCGTCATGAAGGTATCCTTTTTCCATCACAGAGGCATAATCAGCGGAGTATAGCTAATTTCTAGTCTGAACCCCTGATCTCACATCTCCTATAATATTATCCAATGGATGATAGACGTTTAGACGTGATCCAGGAGTTTTGGAACAACCACCTCAGAGTCAAGATTATGAACATTTGGTTCTGGGTCGGAGGCAGTCGGAGTCTGAGGTTTTGATGAGTCTGAAGTATCACTAGCCGATGTTGGTGAACTTGTGGTAGTCGTAACCTGTACATCCTGGTTGATCTGATCATTTTCTTCATTTTCTTCATCAGAGGAAGAATCACTCACATCAACTGCTCCCCCTAAGTTGGTAGTATCATGACTTGTTGAATCTTGAGATGGTGTGTTCAGGACATCATACATCATCTTGTTTGCCACCTCGTCTTCTAAAGCGGGAACAGGTATGTTGAAGGTCTTGAAGAATCCATCATAGTCGAAGAAGTAGGCAGGCCTTTTCCAGCAGGTGGTGTGATATATCGCTGAACATCAACATTACACCACACCTCTACTTGGCCTGTTGAGTTGTTGTAAACCCTCTTGTTTGGTATGTTGTATCTAGAAAGATACCTTCATCAATATTCTCACTGAATTTTCCCTCCTGAGTCTTCTTCAGCAGGGTGCACGGAGCGCCAAACGGCTCAAGATATTCCAAGTTAGGTTTACGTCGCTGTAATAACTCGTAGCATGTTTTTCCATGCCGTTTTACTACCAAAACTCGATTGGATAGGCAGTTTCGAGTCTGCCAACATAGTTCATGCCGTCTCTATCAAGCTGCGGTTCTTCCGTTCAGCAACATCGTTCATCTGAGGGTATAAGCCGAGGTAAATTGATGTACAATTCCCATTTCCTTGCATAGGCCTCCATCCTCTGATTCTTAAACTCGGTTCCATTATCTGAGCGTACATGTCGTACCTTCAGCTTGTATAGGGATTCCAGTGTAGTTACCAATTCCTTGAAGGATTCAAATGTTCATGATTTGGATTTCAGAAACATTACCCAAGAGAACTTGAGTAGTCATCGGTAACTACATAGCAATACAAGTCGCCAGCGATGCTTCTTGTACTGACTGGACCAAACAGATCCATGTGAAGAAGCTCAAGAGAAAGTTCTATAGAATGAACTTTCTTTTCCTTATGAGATTTCTTCATCTGTTTGCCCTTTTTTGCATGCAACATAGAAATCCGGGAGTTGAAAGTTTTTGACATTTACTCCTTTCACAAGATCATTCTGGATCAAGTGATTCATTTTTCTAGGATTTATGTGTCCCATTCTCCTATGCCAGGAGATGGAGTCCTTCTCAGTAGCTTTGGACAAGAAGCATTGGACTTTACGATCTGTTGTGGAAGCCTTTGAGAGATCCAAGACATAAAGATCATTATCTCTTGAAGCTGACATTAGGATCTGATCCTCCGAGATCATGTAGTCTTTCTTTAGAACATAACACTTCTGATTTTCAAAAACTACCTTGAATCCTTTATCACAAATTTGAGAGACTGAAAGCAAGTTATTTTGTAATTGTTGGAAATAGTTTACCTTATTAAACTTAACCTTCTCATTTTCCACTTCTCCTTGAGCTGTGATATACCCACCTTTGTTTCCAGCAAATGAAACATGCCCTCCTTTAATTTGTTTGACATTTGATAAGAGAGCTCTGTTCCCTGTCATGTGCCTGGATGCTCCGCTATCAACAAGCCACGTGTTAGTCTCAACACTATAGCAAACACCCTGCACATTCAATGAAAACATTAGTTCATGTTAGGAACCTAAGCCTTAACTGGCTTGGGTTCCCTAGGTATCACACATCATAAATTCAACCCACTGACCCTTTGAGGTTGAAGGTTGATCAGATTTCTGTTTGTTCTCATTATCAGGCACTGAGGAAGTTTTTTCTTTCCATAATCCAGATTTGTGTAAGGCCTGTTTGTGATAAACAGACGATTGGATGATGGGTTGAACTTTGGGTTCATATCCCTTTTAGGAGGCGTCACTGAGTTCCTCTTAAAAGATCTAGATGTAGATGCAGAAAGTTCAACTTTCTTCCTTGGTGTCTGGTAATAAGGACAATGAGACGCTATGTGACCATACTCGCCACAATTATAGCAGGATCTGCTTTCAACTTTACGGTTTATTTGTTTTGGTGGAGATATAGAGGTCACACGGTCAACCTTATTATGTTTAGATTGAGACACTTCTTTGTTACATGTATGATAGGGTTTTACAAACTTAATTGCTTTCCCTGATTTTACAACTTTGGTCTCTTGTTTACCTGGACTGTGACATGATGCACATGATTGATTAGGTTTTATAGTCCTATTAGGTTCTTGTTTGACTTTGTTTGACCCTGACTTTAAACTAACCTTTTCAAATTCTTTTTCCAGGTTAACACAAGGCATCTTTCCTATTGCCTTTGAAGTGGCCTCCTTTTGTTTAGAGTCGGATTCACTTGATTTACTTATGGAATCTGGATCATTAACAAGAGGAGTAGACACCACGTGATCCTTGATAGGGTTATTGTTAATTGGTTTACTTTTGGTGTTCATCAAGGTCTCAGGTGGTGGTGGAACCACTTTGTATCCCAGTCCCTCCCCATTATTTCTCTCTCTCACTAAGTGTTGGACAATGTGTGATGAGCTTGTCCAACTATGCAGTTTTTGTTTTAATGAATTGACTTCTACTTCTAAAACTGCTTTCTGCTTCTTAGCGTCCTCAAGAGAGTTCCATAGTACCTAATGTCATTTGCTTGGTTAAAGGCAACTACCTCAGTTTCCCTAAGCTATTTATTTAATAGGTCTATCTTTTCCTTGTAACTGTGCTCGTTTTGTTTCAACACTCTATTTGCTTCTGTGCACAGTTCCAAATCCTTTACTAAGCTATCATTATGATCTAATAGCCTCGCAAATTTTGAATCTATAACTTCTCTGAATTTATTACATTCTAAGCAAGCATGATTATTAAACAGTTGGTCAGTAGTACTTACCTGAGATGTTGAAGAAGAATCAGCCATGAGTGCTGACTCGGTTGTCCCTGGTTCTGGTGATTCAGATGATGATGTAGATTTTTCTTCTTCAGGCAGGTGGTTGACCACATTTGCAGTGTCTTCAGAATTTGACATCGGGAGCTTTACTGCCATATCTCCCTCACTTGCAGAATCGTCATCAATATCCTCCACACTAGCTATATTGGACTCTCCTGGTGAGACGAACCAAAAGCTCCAGTCCTGTCCTTCATTCTCATTAGCAGTTAAGGCTTTTGGATCCTTACTTGATGAGTTAGAATTACTAGATGTGGCCTTTTCTTGACGATTAAATGACGAGAAGGGATTGCCATTACCTGTCTTCTTTGGTTTTATACATTCCCTCATGAAGTGTCCCTTCTCACCGCAGTTGAAACATGTAACCTTTGACTTATCAAACCCAAAGGTTGTGTCTTTTGTTGCAACCAAGTTCTGTCTGGTCTTTTTGACAAACTTTTTAGCTCGTCGGACAGCACTTGCCAGAGCCCACATTATGTCCATGCGTTCAAATTCCATTTCATCCACTTGCTCATACTCTTCATCTGCCAGGTGGCAGTTACCTATCTTTCCAGCAATTAATCCATCGTATGATTGAACCACCGCAGCTAAAAGGTCCATATGTTCTCTGGCCACCTCCACAGTTACATTCCTGAGGTTGTCAGTTTTAAGCTTTGCTGCATTAGCTTCAGGTATCATATATTGGGTGCTAGACGACCCTAACATTTTGGATCCTGAAGTTGAGGGTTGTGTTGGAACTGCTGCGCTTGAGATGAAGGCGGTTTGCAGTGGTGCTCCAGATGTCTTGACTGAAGGAGTAGTATTGTAGAGTGCAGGATTCTGATCGTAGTTAGCCTTTTGGGCTCGATACTTCATCCTAAGCTCCTCTTCTCTCAGTTTCAGAATGAAGTCATTTATATCTAACTTCGAGAGCATTCCATTCTGTCTGAGATTTGAAACAAACGAAGCCCTTTTTTTTGGTGATCCATCAGCAAAGTTGGATACTTTATCCTCCATCGAAGTAACCACTCCATGAGTGTGCATCTCACTCATCAAGTGGTAGAATCTATTGATCACATCATCAAGGATTTCTTTTCCCATAGACGAGAAGTTGTCAAACTCCTTCTTCAAGGCTTTTGCCTTGATGGCCTTCAGAGAGGCATTTCCGTCATACCTCTTCTCCAACGCATCCCAAAGTTTCTTTGCTTGAGTGTACTCCGAATACTGATGGAAAATATCCTTCGGAATAGACTGAGTAAGCAAGGCGTAGACTTTCTTCTCAGCGTTGTGTTTTACCTTCTGTGCATCCGACATGCCACTTAGAGTAAGTTTTACTCCGTCAGCTCCTACTGGCATGTTGTACCCCAACTCTATTGCCTCCCACAAATTTGTATCTACTCCATTTAAGTAGATTTCGAAACGTTGCTTCCATTGTGGGTAGTCGTCTAACGTGATAAGTTTCGGGGGTTTATTGTGAATTCCCACTTCGTTCTCCAATAACAGTAGATTCTGGATACGAGTATCTCTACTAGCTGTGTATGCTGAAAACTGATCCTCCATTTCACTTAACTTTACTGTTTAACAAACTGCTGATGAATGCGAATGAAGGTATGTGATTGGGCTTATTCGGGCGATTGAACACGTGTGGATGGTTTAATCGTGCGACTAAACAAATGCAGATGATTCAGTCGTCCGAATGAACTAATGCGGTTGAGCAGTCCGAATGAAGATCTCAATCGTACGAATGAGGGTACGAATGAGTCCAATCGTGCGGTTGAAGAGAGCGAATGAACTCAGTCGTGCGATTGAGCCAATCGTGCGACTGAACTTGTTGAAGTTTGATAATTCGTAGGTTTAACTTGATTTGTCCGTAAAAACTCGAATTTTATCAAACCCTAATAGCCGTATTCCGGAAAAACTCAACTTTTCGATCAGGAAACGTCTAAGACTCCGTTAGACACAAAATGATTGCGTTTTTGATGCAAAAACACAATTTTTGTGTCAAAACTATTGAATCAACACGTAATCAAGAGCCAAGGCTCTGATACCACTTGTTAGGATCTGGTATTTGAATTAAACACCAACTTATTAACATGTTAAACCAAACCAAATAGTGCGGAATCCTATTTGATTGGCGATCCAATCAGTGAGAACGCACATAGAATAATAACGTATTGAATCTAACGTCAAGAATCGATTAGGAATCGATCTACAACGTTCTATGAACTTGGAGTACGAACTTAGAGGCTTCTGGACGGCTAGGGTACGTCTAGAGTCGAAGTGGATTGAATGCTTACGTTTTTCAACGAATTAAGTGGTATTTATAGATTAGGGTTGCTCATTCGGGCTACTGAACCAATAGCATGGTTCATTCGTACGATTGAGCCATGCGGTTGATCCATTCGCATGACTGAGTGTTCAGTTGTGTGACTGAGTCAGTTGTGTGACTGAGTCAGTCGCATGAAGTTGTTCAGGCGTATGGACTATTTAGGCGCATGGACACTCAGTCGCATGGCCATTCGGACACATGACCACTTTTTGGGCGCATGGTCCAGTCGGACGCATGTGAACTTCACCTAACCAAAGTTTGAATGTATTCATTATTATAACATTATGTATATCTATTCAAACAATCACAAACCTATATAATCTAGTCAATATGTGTTACTCAACTCATTAATGAAATATCAAACGATATAAATCACAACCAAATATTTGTATTTCATTAAGTACCCAATAATTACATAAGTGTAAGACATATTACATTCAGATCAGGATCTATGTACATATATGTATCAACATCAATAATCATTCCTTGATACATAACATGAATCATTACATGAGTTACATGCCTTAAACACCTCTAATCTTTGTTTTTCTCTCTTTGCTTTACATCTTTCTCTCTCTAACAGCAAAATTTTTCACATAAGAATGGGGCAATCATGTGCTCTTATTTATTTATAGGGTCCTAGACTTCTCGCTCAGGCTTCTCGCACGAGAACTCTGTTACCATGCGAGAACTTCCCTTGCAAAAAATTGAAGTCGGCATTCCAAAAAAACATAAGGCTGATTAAGAACTTGTAATATATGTTGCATATTAAAATCTAATATAACAGGGTAGGTTAACCTCTTCTTCTTTTTATTAGCTTCGCCTATGAATGATACACTAGTACAACACATTGCATCATATCATTGGGTTTCATGCCCTTTGGTTGTAACATATAAAGTGAAATTTTTAATATAAATGAAAATCCATCTTGCTAAAAACCCAACATATAATCTACTCCAAATGACCCATTTTGAAATGTTCGTGATCCATATCACAAAATGCCATTTATGTGTTTAATTTATTGGTGACTTTAGTGTTGCCCTATAACAACCATATTCTGACATGGTTGTGTCATATGTCGACATGCCCATGTCAACAAGGTGGTCTGGTTATCACTAGGAACAGAATGAGTGTTAGTGAGAATTTGGTGAACGAGTTCATGTTGAGTCGAGACAAAGACATGGTATGTCTGCGATTTGAAATAAGTATAAAGATGATTTGTGTGAGTTTTGGCATGGATTTTTGGATCTAACCCCAACCTATTCTAACCCATGACACCCTCAAAACTAGGAGAGAAACTTGATTTGAACATCCACACACACACTTTCTAGCTTTGAAAATGCTCTCTAGTCTATCTTTTTAGCGTTAAGACAAATTGATGTTGTTTTGAGTGTTGCATGCTTGATCAATCAATTCAAAGGATACAACGACAGTAAAGGAGTTTTGTTGAAGCATTGTGTCTTCTAAAAATCGAGTTTGGTTAGTGGTCTTAGCTTTGACTTTGTTTGATGAGTTGAGATGTGATCCTAGGTGAATTTATCATGATCCAAAGTTAGGTAGTTGTTATGACCATCATCATCAATAACATAATCATTTAAGTACTCAAAACTTTTGAATTAAAATTATGTTGGTATGCAACCTGTTTAAGCATGTTTTGACCATGAAGTTGGTAATTAGATGGTGTCAACCAACATACAATATGTTATAGTTAATTAGTTGAGGTTTACCAATGAAATTAGACATACATAATTAGACTAGAACCATTATGTGTCAAATTGGAAAGTTGGTTTTCTTTGTTCGGCACCAAAATGGTCATGCCTAACCAAAACATGATCATGTTCAGATCTTTATGATATAAACCAACAAGTTGAAGCTCAAACCCGATTAGATTTAAAACCACTTGGAATTAATTAGGTAACCTTACTCTAAGTTGATATAGTTGGCTTAGATAATAAATATTTGTTGGATGATTTGATTAAGGTTACAAACTTGTTGATTGTATGGAACTTGGATGATATTTGTTGTATGCAACCCGTTAAGCTTGTAGTCGACTGGATCCGCCATTGCCAATTCGCCATCACCATCCTTCCAATCAACTGCCATCACCATTGCCATCGCCATCCTTCCAATCAACTGTCATCGCCATCCTTGCAATCGACTGTTATCGCCATCGCCATCCTTCCATTCGACTGCTATCGCCATCGTTATCCTTCTAATCGACTGTCGAATCAAACTCAAATATCGTGTCCCGTTGTTGGGTATATCATTTCATTTCGTCTGTCAGTTTATTACTAAGTGCAATGTATTGAGAAATTTAATTTATCATTGAGACAAAGTAGTTTATTAATTTCAATATAAGAGATGTAATGAATTGAGCCAAAGTAGCATATCATTTGCGTTGTGCAAGTATGCACACCAGCTGTTTGCTTAAATTCATTTGTAGGTTTTTGGTGATTTTCACCCATTTAAATGCATATTTTCACTTCCTAAACCTAGATTGAAGTTAAGTTTGCTTTCAGATACCATCGTTGATAGGTGAATTTAGGTGAATTAGGGGACATTCTGTCTTAATAGAGCATGTTAATTAGAAAATTAGTAGACTTATGTCATTTCATAGAATTTAAATGAATTAGGTTTTTTTGATGGGTGAATTAGGGGATATTCTGTGTTTCTAAATAAAGCATGTTAATCAGAAAATTAGTGGACTTGTATCATTTCATAGAATTTAAATAAATAGAGCATGCTAGTTTGAAACTTTAAATGTTATGAATGTTATAATAGTATCTTCAAAATTAATACCAAATGTGACTTTTATGGCAAATTTGCTTTAATTGGGTTACTATCACTACCATAGAAATCTCTAACTAAGTTATAACAAATTTGCTTTGATTGAGTTACTATCATTAGCATAAATTTAATTCAAATGATGATTTTCATGAAATATCCACATACATCTTGATTAATAACCTATAATTTAATAATCTCGTTCTTGTTCTAGATACGTTGAACTTTTATAATACATATAGTATTATCGATGTTATGGTTTATATATTTGTAGGAGACATCAAATATGTCAAATAACGTTGTTTTTTATGAAGTAAGTTCTTTAGTTCGAGTAAGAACCATTCGATAGTTTGGGATTATTTTGAAAAACTACCGGTTGGAGCTTATGGGAATACAAAAGCAATATGTATTGGTTGTGAAAAAGTGTTTAGTGCCAGTCTAAAACCAGGTACATCTAACATGAGGCGACATATTTCGAAGTGTTTTGATCTTGGTGAACTGGTTAACCAAAAAACCGTGTCCCTCTAGATCAAGTGATGTATAGAGAGAAACTAGCATATACGATCATCAATCATAACTACCCGTTTAGTTATGTTGAACACGAGGCAACAAGAGATTTGCTTAAGTTTGTGTATCGTGATGCAAATCTCATAACAAGAAACACAACAAAGTTAGATGTTTTAAAACTTTATGATAGAGTGAAAACGATTCTCAAAGACGAGTTACAAAAGATAACAAGTAGAATATGTCTGTGTAACACCCCGAAGTTTCTATTTAAATGGAAGGAAAAGAAAAGTAAATAGAAAGAATAGAAATTGTGCACAAGTAGAGGGGGATAAAGTATACAAAGTACAAATCTTATTATTTTAAGATATTTAAGGGCATGGTCGCCCATATCAAGCAGAAAGCTGCTTTGATCTTGGAGGAAGAAGAAGAGAGAGAGAGAGCCCGGTTCTAGAGAGAGAAAGAGGAAGAAGAAGCTGAAAAAGCTAAGTCTTCTCTTGTTTGAGCTCGTTCAGTTGAGTATTGAGTTCTTGACTGAATTTCGGTTGTTTAGAGTTTACTTTCAGGATTCAAGATCTGAATCGAAGTGGGTCTTGAACGGGAAGAGTGTTGTTCAAAGTTGCTCAAGGTGAGTTTCTAGAACCTTGTTTTACCGTTTTTAACTGATTTGGGGCTATTATGCATACTAAGTAAACGTTTTGAAAGAAACCATTGGTTTACACTTTATGTTCGAATGTTGTATGTATGTAAGCATGTTATAGTGTTGATTATGGTTAGAGATGATGGTTAGCATACTTAGATGGCCTTAGTATGTTAGATCTATGCTTGGGTATGATTAGGATGATAATCGTTGAAATTGGTAGCATAGAAAGATTTCAGAATGTTTGATGAACATGAACAGTGGTTCATGCGCCCCAAACAGTTGTCCATGCGTCCAGCATGAGAGACCCAGATGCCTAAGTAATTGGCCATGCGCCCAAGAGTGGGTCATGCGCCTAAACAGTGGCCCATGCATCTAAGTATTGGCCATGCGCCAAGTGTGGCCATTCGCCCTAAATAGTGCCCCTGCGCCAAGTGAATGAAAAGGCTGCTACTGTGGCGTGCATGCGCCTAAACATGCCATTGCGTCCCATTGAAAGAAACGCTAAGTATCGGCCATGTGCCTAAACATGCCCATGGCCCCAAGGCTTGAAACGCTAGTGTGGTGACGCGCCTGAACAGGGCAAAAAACGCCCAAACAATGCCATCGCCCAGCTTATACTTAGAATTTTTGGCTCATGCCCTGGAAGGACCCATGCACCTGGAAGGACCCATGCACCCACTTTAGACTTGAGGTTTTCTAAGTCTTTTTAAAGGGATGTTAGGATCTCAGCCTCTTGGTTTAATCGATTGAACAGATATAGCAGCGGAATAGCTCAGAATTAGACAAATTCAAGCAAGAACATTCGATATAAAGCGATAAAAGAATTTTGTTATAGAGAGAGAAATATCTGACAAAAGGAATATTGCATTAAGATTGTCGGCCTCAATGGCACGATTACAGGGAGTCATCTCCTTTTCTTTTAAAGAAGAATGACGTAGGCTGATGTCACTTGAAAGTGACATGTACCGTTTTATAACTACTGATGTTTAACAACTACTGAAGATGTCAACAACTGACATCTTCTTACAAATGTTCCTAAGTGTTAAACATCTATTTACAACTACTGAAAAACATAAAACTACTGATACTACAACAACTGAAGAACAACCTCTTCAGTTGTTTACAAGTACTGAAAAGGAAACAACTACAGAAAAGTAACAAACTACTGAAAGGAAAAGAAAACTACTGATGAAGAAAAACCATCACAACAACTGAAGAAGCCCTCTTCAGCTGTTGTCATCAGCTGTTAGCATCAGCTGATGTCTTCAGTACTTGAACATCAGACTTTGTCTTTCAGCTGTTGATCTTCAGTCTTTGTCAGTACTTGTTGAAGTCTTCAGACTTTAGATCTTCAGCTGTTGTCTCAGTCTTTGTCTTCAGTACTTCAGAAATACTTCAGCAGTTGTATTCTTCAGACTTTGTAGAACAGCTGATCAGGTCTTCTTCAGCTGTTGTGATGTCCTGTGGGACTTAGAGGTTTCTCTGATCAGGCTCATTGGTTCTTTTGGTCCAACAAACTCCCCCTGAACCAATGCAGCCAAAACCTCTAAGTTATTGACGAGTCCCACTTATTTTGGCAGATAGATTGGTCTTTTTATCCTCTTGATCAGATGAGAAGTGACCCTTTTTCAGCACCGGCCTGGGAAGAAGTCTCTGATGATCTGTTTTGCATGATATGGTTGGGAGCTCTGTATTGGGGACTTGGACACTGAGCTGTTACCCCAACCATGAGATCTACTTCCCGTGTATCAGCCTATAGGATTCCCTGGTGTAAGCCCTTAGAAACATGATCTGCTCATCCATTGTCAGCACCTCGGGCACACCATCAAACAATCCTTCTCGGCCATACACTTCAGAGATGTACTTGGCCTGTTTTCCATTCTTGAGCTCAACCGTGGTTATTTGTCTGTAAGCAAACTCATCTGGATGAGTCCCTTCTAAGAGCAGGTTGAGCTCATCTTGTTTGAAGTTTTCAAGTCTTTTGTAACCAATCCCTTCTTTATGATTTTATTCTCCAACATCTTTTGGGGTGGTTGTTTGGCTTCATAAGCTTTCTTGAACTCTTCTACAATTTCCCAAGGGGACACTACAAGAACCACAGTGATGTCTTCGTCGACACCCTCTTCACTTGGCCCTTGTATTTTGAAGGAATTTCTTTCTTGACAATCCTGTGTGCCACCCTAGGATCAGGCCATATCCTTACTTTTTCCCTTTGGTATTGAAAGGTATTAGCAAGGGTGTACAATCTTAAGACTTCTTTCTTCATGCTAATCATTGAAGAGGATGTGGCATATGCTTTGTCAATGCTTTTCAGCATTTCCTCATCATGTCTTTGCATCTGTTCCTCTTCAATCTTTATCATCACATCATGCATTTGAGAAGCAGGAGTGATGGACATTGGATTAGCCTTAGGCAAAGTGATAACTGCAGAGAGTGGCAGTCTGTCTTCATCCTCCTCTTCTTCTTCATCAGCCCTCAGTACCTTTCTTTTCTTTTGTCTAGGTACATCACTGGCAGTGGTTTTTGGGGTAAAGGATTTGTTTTGTGGGTTGGATGGTTGGTTTA
This sequence comes from Flaveria trinervia, assembly GCA_025506515.1. Taxonomy (NCBI): domain Eukaryota; kingdom Viridiplantae; phylum Streptophyta; class Magnoliopsida; order Asterales; family Asteraceae; genus Flaveria; species Flaveria trinervia. The sequence continues at coordinate 67,167,743 of CM046441.1, forward strand.
GAGGGTAAAGGGGTTGTTTTAGTGGTTGTGGAGGTAGTGATTTTGAGGATAGAGGCTTTTCAGACTGTTTTAGCATTTTGGCTGTAAGGGAGGCTTTAGTAAATTTTGTCAGTTCTTTTCGGTTCCCAACCCCAGCTTCATTTAATGCCTCAATCACTAAACCCTTGGAGTATGCTTCAGACGAACAAATCTTGGTGGTTATTGCCAAGATGTTGTCCCTGGTCCAGGCCCTTATTTCTATCAGAGATCTTCCCAAGTATTTGGCTAAAATCTAATCATTATCTCCAGCCTTTCTCTTTCTAAGGCATCATAACTAGCCCATCTTGAGTTGATCTCCTCTGTCTCCAACCTTCTGATCTCGGAGTCTAGTTGTTGGATGTCAAAACCCTGCCTATATAACTGATCAATGATTTTATCCATTGAACGGTTATGGTTGGCATCAGCTTCTTTCACCATATCATTCAGCTCCTTCTCCTTCTCAGACTCTCCTTTCCTCTTTTGATATGTGACATGAAAGTCTTTTTGACTTTCATTCACTTCAGCTCTCTTCTCACTCTCCTTCTCCTTCTCATGATCAAACTCACTCCTCCACACTTATAACAGCCAACTCCTTCTCATTTACCTTCTCTGATTCTTTCTCCTTCTCCCATCTGTCCTCTTCCTTTTTCCTTTAACTGACTGACTCTCCCCTTTTTGGTTGCATTGGGTGCAAGGGTTTGAGCAGTAGAAAGTGATTTGGTCACCAACTCCTCCTCCACCAGGGGTTGTATTATTGTAGGAAGCCTCTCATCAATGGCTTTGATCACTATATCTGTGATCATGGGAGTGATGAGAGGTAGGGATTTTTGAAGGTTAGCAACTGATTGATCAGGATGGTTCTGTTCCTGAGAATCAGTGCCAAAAGCAGAGGCTGGTGGCTTGGAAGTATGTATTGGCTCAGTGTTAGGGGACCTTCAGAAGAAGGTGCCATCTGTGGGTGTATTGTGGTGGCAGATGGACTTTCATCCTGAGACATCTTGGCCAGCAGCTCTTTGAGTCTGCTAACCTCATCCTCTAGGATGGTGTTTTGAGCAACTACATCATAGAAGAAGCTCAGGTCATCATCAGTTGATACTGAATCACCTGACCTCCTGACAGAGTCAGGATAACATGCCTTGAGTGTAGATCAATATAGCATGTGCCCCTTGTTCTTGGTTCTGGGGACTTCCAGCCTCAGGACTATGTCCTTCATCAGCTGTTGCCGCTGGTGAGGTCTTAGAGATGTTACCAACTGCATCCTGGTCATTTGCTGAGTCAGAGGCAGTGGCAGCCTCACCAGAAGTTCGCACCTCCTTGTCTACACCAGGAGATGGAACATGATAACCCCTGTGCTGTGGGTTGACAGAAGCATTGTGATCCTCCCCCTCAGGTGTTGAGGTTATCCCAGTAGTGATTGGTGTCTGGTGTGGGGTGAGGAATGCAACTGCGTCAGCACTTTTGCAACAATTATTGTAGGGCTTTGAGGGGCGGTTGCATCAGGAGAGGGTGTGGAAGCAGTGTGCACCCGGGCGAGTGGTGCTCTTCAATGGTAATCCCCTCAAGTGAGGAGGATCCCAGCAGTGTGGCTTCCCTTTGAGTGGTTGCATCAGGTTCCTTTTGAGAGGAAACCTGAGCGGCTTCGGTTGGTGGAGTCATAGTCTCTACTGGGGGTTATTTCCAGTAGAGATAACCTGCTTTGGTGCAGCAGGAGCATCCTCAGGGGACTCAACTCCCTGAGTAGCCTTCTTAGGCTTCTTCTTTGTGGGTTTGGAGGGGACTTTGGATGTGGAAGTGGAGGCTGTGGGTTCCAGCTGCGTGGGTTTGCGCAGCTTGGCAGCCTGTTTAAGAGTTTGGTCAGTGTTGTGTCGGGAGTATACCTCCGGCAATACAGCCAAAGCAGGGACTCCAGACCAACTAGTCCCTCAGCATGAAGCTGATTCTCTATTATGGCCATTATAAACCGAGGATATAGTATCCAACGGTTAGAAAGTGGTTTTGTGGCCATATCCTTGATTTCAAGAAAAATTATTTCAGAAAAGTTTAGTGGTTCTTGTTCAAGGATAGAGAACAGTACCTGTTGCCATCTGGAAGACAGTTGATCCCAAGAAGAAGTCTTCGAGGCCAGGCAAACATTTACCATATGAAATATCAATCGTTCAGCATCTGGAAAATGTTTCTTCAGGATGGTCGAAGCACTAAGATCGCCTTGATATCCATGTTGTCCAAATGAAAGATCAAGTTGGCGCTTAGGATATCCAACAGGGTAGGCAGCATCATCTAATAGTAATATCTGGCGGATGGTAGCAGTAGAGATGACCACCTTATGAGAGTTGATGGACGAATGGATAGATTCTCCATTAACAGTTGCATTCGTCCAAAACTGATGTAGCGAATCGGCATAAATGATTGGATTTAGAGGAAAGCCGTTTTCAGTGGTGATTGGACCATAAGATCTATAGCATTATCGAATTTGGTCCAGAAGGGCGATTTAGTGAGGTACGCGACACAGTTGTGTCGAGGCTTGAGTTGCATGGTCGCCATTAATGAAGGTGAAAGATTTTCAGAGCTTTTGAAATTTTAGGTCGTGAAAGAATGAAAAACTCTGAAAGAGGGATCAGATATATATAGGGTACGGGTTATGAAACGACTGAAGGTTTTGGTGTTAGTCATCAGTATTTGAAACAACTGATGACGTGGTATTAACTTTCAGAGGTTTGAAACGACTGATGGTATTGGTGTGGTCAGCAGTTATAAAACAACTGAAGACATGGTGTTTACAATCAGACGTTGAAACAACTGAAGTCTCTGATTTAGGCATCAGTAGTTTTAAAAACTACTGAAGACAAGTTGGACTTCAGATGTTGAAACAACTGAGGACTTGGTATTAGTCATCAGTAGTTGTGAAACTACTGAAGACCCTGGTTGTGCCATCAGTTGTTGTAAACACTGAAGACTTGGTGTTAGTCATCAGTAGTTGTGAAACTACTGAAGACATGGTATTGCTTCAGTTGTTTATGAAGAAACAGCAGTTTGTGAACTACTGAAGAGAGAGTACTCATCAGTAGTTGTCGTCAATTCATAGCCTTTCAGCTGTTTCATACTGTCCTCAACACTTACTCATCAGCCTTTTTGCTGTTTTCAGTTGTTTCATAGGACATCAGTACTTATCTGTTTCTATGATTTCAGTAGTTGTAACTACATCAGTAGTTTAGAACAGATAAAGTACAGTACTTAAAGCATTTAGCCTTCAGTAGTTATAAAAACTACTGAGGGTAAAATAACTCATCAGTACTTATATGACATGGTTACCAATGATCATCAGTAATTACTGAGATCATCAGTAGTTGTCACTTATTCTAGCTGCAGCATACCAAGCCTTAACACCAGGTTGTGGAAAGTTGAACTATCCAAAGGCTTAGTAAAAATGTCTGCAAGCTCATCAGCACTAGGCACAAACATAGGATTAATTAGACCCTTTTCAAAACAATCTCTTATAAAATGATGTCTAATTTCTATATGTTTGGTCCTAGAGTGCTGGACTGGATTTTTGACAATGCAAAGAGCTGAAGCACTATCCATTAATAATGGAGTCTTAGTCTCTGTAATGCCATAATCCAAAAGTTGATTCTGAAGCCAGAGTACTTGGGATGTACAACTTGCAGCAGCAATGTACTCGGCTTCAGCAGTGGATGTAGCAACAGATGTTTGTTTCTTACTCTGCCAAGAAATCAAACAGTTGCCTAGGAATTGACATCCACCAGAAGTTGATTTCCTGGTCAACTTACACCCTGCATAGTCACTATCAGAGAAAGCAACTAATTTGCAAGAATGTCCAGTGGAATACCATAAGCCTAGAGATTGTGTACCTTGCAGATATCTAAAGATCCTCTTGACTGCAATCAGATGAGACTCCTTAGGTGCAGCCTGAAATCTAGCACAAACACATGTAGCAAACATAATATCTGGTCTAGAAGCTGTTAAATACATCAAGGAACCAATCATACATCTGTAAAGAGTTTCATCAACAGCTTTACCTTTCTGATCAACATCCAATTGTGTGGTGTTGCACATGGGAGTAGAACAGGGTTTACAGTTTTGTAAATCAAACTTATTCAAAAGATCTTTTGTGTATTTAGACTGATGAATAAAAATTCCATCAGCTTTTTGTTTGATTTGCAAACCTAGAAAGAACTGTAATTCTCCCATTGCACTCATTTCAAACTTCTGTTGCATTAAGTTTTGGAATCCTCACACAATTGGGGATCAGAGGATGCAAATATAATATCATCAACATAAATTTGAACAAGTAGCTTATGCTGATCCACCTTCTTAATAAATAAAGTTTTATCTATGGAGCCTCTAGTGAAATTATTCTGTAGAAGAAAGTTTGATAAGGTCTCATACCAGGCTCTAGGTGCTTGTTTCAACCCATAAAGAGCTTTATCAAGCTATATACCCATTCTGGGTGCTTATTATCCTCAAAGCCTGGTGGTTGACACACATAAACTTCTTCTTTTATGTTACCATATAGAAAAGCACTTTTGACATCCATTTGAAAAACTTTAAGATTATGGAGTGCAGCATAGGCTAAAAACAATCTAATTGCCTCCAGTCTGGCTACAGGGGCAAAGGTTTCATCATAATCAATACCTTCTTCTTGTGCAAACCCCTGCACAACCAGTCTGGCCTTGTTCTTAACAATTAGCCCATTTTCATCAGTTATTCCTAAACACCCATTTAGTGCCTATTGCACACTTACCTGGGGGTAGAGGAACAAGCTCCCACACTTGCTGTTTTTTGAACTGAAGAAGCTCAAGCTGCATGGCTTCAACCCATCCATTGTCTCTCAAAGCTACATGATAGTTCTTTGGCTCTAGCTGACTGATGAAGAGAGCATAGAAGCAGAAATTGGACAACTGGCTTCTGGTTGAAACACCAGCATTGATATCACCAAGGATTTGAGACATTGGTGATTTTTCAGCTCTTGGTAAACAATCAAATCTGTGCAAGTGTTTGTAGGACCTTCAGCAGCAGCAGATGTTGATGCAGATTCTTGAAACCATGAAGATGGTGGCAACTCAAATGAAGTTGAGGATGCAGAAATCTCATCAGCATTTGTTGTGGATGGTGCTGCTGGAGCTACAGGAGCATCAGGTTTAGAGGACACAGGCAGTTGGTCACTAAACCTGAAGAGGTGATTACTACTATCATCATCATCTTCAGCAGTAACACCAGGTGGTGAACTGTTGACAGGAGCAACAGCAGGAGATTGATAAGGAACATATTGCAGTATGTCCAAATCAAAGAGCTCCACAGGGCTTTGTGGAATCTTGTCCTTTGGAGATTCATTGAACTTGACATGTAGAGTCTCTTCAACCATCTTTGTTCTGCAGTTGAAGACTCTGTATGCCTTGCAAGTTGATGAATAACCAACAAAGTACCCTGCATCCACCTTAGGATCAAATTTCTGGAGCTGATCCTTTGTGTGAGAATGAAACAGGGACACCCAAATGCTCTAAAGAATGAAATGAGAGGGGCCAAATGATGTAGAACTTCATATGGAGTCTTCATCAACCTCTGATTTATTAGCACTCTATTCTGCACATAGCATGCTGTGTTGACAGCTTCAGCCCAAAAGGTCAATGGCAGTCCAGAATCAGCCAACATAGACCTTGCAGCTTCAATGAGGGTCCTGTTCTTTCTCTCCACAACTCCATTCTGTTCAGGAGTTCTTGGAATACTAAACTGCTCTTTATTCCCTTGGAAAGGTAGGACTCATCAAGTGTATTGTTCCTGAATTCTGTTCCATTGTCACTTCTAATACACTTGACTGAGAGGGAATACTGCTTCTCAGCATACAACACAAAGTTTATGATCTTCTGTGCAGCTTCATCCTTTGAATGTAGAAAGAAAGTCCATACAAATCTGGAGTAATCATCCACAATTACCAGACAGTATTTCTTCTTTGCATGCTCATCACTCTCACAGGACCAAAGAGATCCATGTGAAGAAGTTGTAAGCAGGCAGTGGACTTTGGTTCTTCAATAGGTGGGAATGAAACCTTGTGTGGTTTTCCTTTCAAACAAGCAGTGCAGTTGTTTTCACACTTGAACTCCTTCATAGGCATTCCCCTTACTAAACTATGGTGTATCAGCTGATTCATGTTCTTGAAGTTAACATGTCCCAGCCTTCTATGCCATAGATTAGATTCTTGAGGAGAGGCCTTGGAAAATAGGCAAGGATGGCCTTTGAGATCTATTTTCTTGGAAAGATCTAAGGCATACACTCTTCCTGTCCTGTTGGCCTTCAGGAGAGTGTGAGCATCCAATACCTTGTCAATCAAACTAGAACTTTGGATGACAGAATCCTGCAGTTCTGGCTTGTGAAAAGAGCAACATGGCCTTTGTCACACATTGACTGACACTCAAGAGGTTATACTTGAGATTTTCCACATGGTTGACATCATCAAACCTTATTTCCCCATTGGAAACAAAGCCCTTCCCGATGATGTAACCTCTTGCATCATTGCCAAAGGAAACAAACCCTTCCTTCCTGGAGAGTAGTCATTAAGAAGTGAGTTGTTCCCAGTCATATGCATAGATCCCCCACTGTCTACATACCAGATGCTACTTTGGCATGTTGAAGAAACCTGCATTAATAAACAATCAGTTAGTTTTGGAGACCCAAACCTTTTGGTTTTGGGCCTGGTCTCATCAATAGATGGTAAACTAACAGGTTTATTGGGCACAATAGCTTGAGGTGAAGGAGATGGTGTAGAAGAGGAATCCTTTGGCTTGGATCTCCTTTTCTGGGGTTTCAACACAGGGCCATCAAGTTGGTTAACTCTTCCAACAGATGTTGAACCATCATTACCAGCTGTGTCTGATTCTGGGAAAGAGCTTTCAGCTCTTCAGACACATTGGTATTGGTGTTTGATGATGAGTTCTTGTGTTGCACCATCTTCTTTTGAGCAACCTCAGCTGTTGCCTGTTGCACTCCTTCCCTTTTAGATTTCTTTTGGACATAGGAGTAACAGGATTTGATGCTGCTGGTACAAACTTGGACTCAAACTCAGTTTTCATTTTAGCCAAGTTTTCTTTAATTTTCTCCTTTTGTTTGAGTTTGGATCCCTTTTTGTACCAACAATCATCTGTGAGATGATTGAATAGACCACATATTTCACATGGTTTCTTCTTCATCTTCTGTTGATCATCAACTGAAGAAGATGAAACTACTGAAGACTTGCTCTTCAGCAGTTTAGAAGCACTTTTTGCCTTCTTGTCAACTCCCTTAGTAGGCTTCAAATCCTTCCTACTGACAGTTTTTCTTCTCTTTAGTGTTGTCAGTTATTGGGATTTGAACTCCAGATGTTATCCCCTGCTCTCCAGTACCCTCAGTACTTCTAGGGATAACACTTGGGTTGATCAACTCATTGATCATGTGAGTGTCAGCAGTTGAACCATCAATATCAGCTGATAGGTTCACAGAGGGATTACTACTGACTTCAACTACTGATGGTGCTTTATCAAGTAGTGAATCACATGATGAGGTGGATTGGTCATTACTTTCTCCATCAGATTCTACTCCTGCTCTTGAAGCAAAATCTGTAGGAGGAGCAGTGTGATTATAACCAATTCCAACTTCACATTGGAAGCAGTTTGCTTACTAAGAAGCATTTCAAAGCCCTTGCAAGATTGTACCCATCGATCACACTCTACTTGGGTGACAGCAAGAGTATCTTTGAGGTCTTTGTACTTCTCTAAGAGTACATCCTCCCTAGCCTTATCATCAGAGATTTGGCATTTTAATTTATAAATCTCATCAGTTTTCTCTTTCAGCACAGACTCAAACTCAGCTTTATTTTTGGAAATTATTTGTTCTAGCTCTACATTTTTATTGATTAAAGCCACATTTGCTTCTCTAATAGAGGCAAATGCTGCTATGCAAGTTTCAGAACATAATTTGGCCTTAGCCTCAGAGGATACCTGTGATACCTGTGTTGAAGAGGTACTTGAGGATGATCCATCAGAGGATTCCAAAGTCATGAGAGCTAGATTTCCAAAAGGATGCTCACCACCATGTTGACCAGCACCTGAAAACAGTTGTTCATTACCAGACACATCATCTGGTAAGCTGCTCCAGTCAACAACTCCTGGTGTGAAGAAGCTGTGTTGTTGAAGTTGATTAGGTTGATGAGATTGGGATGGTTGAGGCTCAGGGAGTGCATGTGGTTGCTGAGCAGTGGGTGCTTGAACCTGGCCTGGTTGTGGCATGTAATAGCAGGGGTATGGATATGGCATTGGCCCCTGTGGAACAAAATATGCAGGAGATTGTGGTTGATGATGATAACCAGAATTGACAGGTTGTTGCCCTCTGTTTTGTTGACTATTGCCAGGGTAAAGTCACAAAAGGTGCAGGAGAGTTAGATCCAGATGATCTACATTCTCTTGCAAAGTGTCCAAGCCTGTGGCATTTATGGCACTTCAACTTACTCTTGTCAAAACCAACTTTGGTTTTGCCAGAGAGTCCTGGGAATTTCCTTCCAGTTCTTTTGTAGAACTTCTGAGATCTGATATTTATCAAGGCCATTTGGCTCAAAATATCCATCTCTTCTAAGTCATCATCAGCAATCCCCTTGAGATCATCCATGATGAAACATAGATTGTCACTATTACTACCAGCAGAATAACTATCAACACTCACAAAGGCAGGCTCAGAAGTGTTTGTAGAGAAATCAATATGCTCATACTGGCTTTCAGATGACGCATATTCTGACTCTTGATGTCCAATCAGGGCAGTGTTCCCTTGGACAAAATCCTCAGTAAGCTTGCCAGATGAAGCCAATTTCCTTTTCTGCTCTATCTCTCTCTCGAATGTAAGCAGTTTCCCATGAAGTTGGGTGAGAGATAGGCGATCAACATCAGCATTTGAGCGTAGAACAATGGTATATGTGTTCCATCTCTCAGGCAGTGATCTTAGGAATCTATGGTTCATCTGACTCCTGGTATTCATGTTTAACCATTTTCAATTCAGAGATTAAACATGAAAACCGCTCAAATTGTTGAGTCAGAGTCTCACCCTTTCTATGAGAGAAAGTCTCATATTGTTGGGCGAGGATTTCCCTGTTGTTTGCTAAAACCTCATCAGTACCACCAAATTGTTCTTTGATGGCTTTCCAGAGGTCATGAGCAGACTCACAATGCAGAAGCCCAGAGTAAATCTCATTAGGAATAGCCATAGCCAAAATTCCATGGGCTTTTGCATCGATTTCAAACAACTTCTTGTCCTCATCGGAGTATTGCTCCTTCTTTTTGGAACCAACTGTTTGTTTCCGGATCATTCACCATTGGCTTATGTGGTCCATGTACCACAGATGTCCAACAACCTGAGCTATTGACAGACAGGTGATGGAGCAATCTTCTTTGCCAATGTTATACTCATTCCTCACCAAGATCGGAGGCTTGGTAGAGGATCCAGTATTGAAAGGATCATTCGAAGAAGTAGTCATTGTGGAATTCAGACAGATTCAAGTAAAATCACAATAAATTTAGCTCAGAACCACACAGAACCTCAAATAAAACGGCCAGAAGCGATACACTCTCAATCTCTATAACAGTCCTTGCGAATTTGCTAATTCGATCAAACTTAGAGCGATTGAACAGTTTCAATGATCAATTGTTAGATCGATCAATGATTAACCTGCTCTGATACCATTTGTTAGGATCTCAGCCTCTAGGTTTAATCGATTGAACAGATATAGCAGCGGAATAGCTCAGATTAGACAAATTCAAGCAAGAACATTCGATATAAAGCGTTAAAAGAATTTTGTTATAGAGAGAGAAATATCTGATAAAAGGAATATTGCATTAAGATTGTCGGCCTCAATGGCACGATTACAGGTGAGTCATCTTTCTTTATAAGGAAAGAATGACGTAGGCTGATGTCACTTGAAAGTGACATGTAACCGTTTTATAACTACTGATGTTTAACAACTACTGAAGATGTCAACAACTGACATCTTCTTACAAATGTTCCTAAGTGTTAAACATCTTATTTACAACTACTGAAAAACATAAAACTACTGATACTACAACAACTGAAGAACAACCTCTTCAGTTGTTTACAAGTACTGAAAAGGAAACAACTACAGAAAAGTAAACAGGCTACTGAAAGGAAAAGAAAACTACTGATGAAGAAAAACCATCACAACAACTGAAGAAGCCCTCTTCAGCTGTTGTCATCAGCTGTTAGCATCAGCTGATGTCTTCAGTACTTGAACATCAGACTTTGTCTTTCAGCTGTTGATCTTTAGTCTTTGTCTTCAGTACTTGTTGAAGTCTTCAGACTTTAGATCTTCAGCTGTTGTCTCAGTCTTTGTCTTCAGTACTTCAGAAATACTTCAGCAGTTGTATTCTTCAGACTTTGTAGAACAGCTGATCAGGTCTTCTTCAGCTGTTGTGATGTCCTGTGGGACTTAGAGGTTTCTCTGATCAGGCTCATTGGTTCTTTTGGTCCAACAGGTATATGGGGAGATAAGCCTGGTTATGATGATATGGCTTGTGTTTGATGTGTGTTATGTATGTTCCTTATTATGTATGTACGTCTTCCCTTGGCTTTGTGTTGAATGTTAATAAATGTAATGAAAGTATTATGTACGTAAAGTGGAAGATAATGAAAGGAGGAACGTAATGAATGAATGCATGCATGAATAAATGAATGAATAAAAGAGAAGGCATAGAAAGGCTTGCAAGCATATGTATGAGGTGAGCGACTCTGAGTCGCAACAGACTCGAAAGAGGTCCTTATCGCGTATCCCGATACTATGTCAGTCTTCAGACATGAGTTGGGGGTTTGTGTGTCAGGCCCCGGCACAGTATCAATCTTCGGACATGAGTCGGGGGTATTGCATGAGACAGGATACAGATTGCGTACTCCGATACTGTGTCAGTCTTCAGACATGAGTCGGGGGTTTGGGAGCAGGCCCCGACACAGTATCAGTCTTCGGACATGAGTCGGGAGTATTGCATATGACGAAAGTGATGGATGATGAGATCCGTGTCGCGTATCCTGGTATTGTGTCAGTCTACGGACATGATTCGGGGGTTGTTTTTCAGACCCCGGCACAGTATCAGTCTTCGGACATGAGTCAGGGATATTGCATGAGACGAGATAATGAGGTGTGCGACTTTGTGTTGAAACAGACTCGGATGGAGTTCAATCCCTATGATTAACTCATATGGGATCTTTGTCGCGTATCACGGTGCTTTGTCAGTCTTCGGACATGAGTCGGGGGTTTGTGAGCAGGCCCCGGCACAACATCAGTCTTCGGATATGAGATATTACAAGAGACAAGATTCGAGTAATAATGAGTAATGAACGAAAGATCATGTATGAAAGAACGAACGTTTGAATAAACGTAAATGAATTATCATAATAATGTACAGAATAGGATCCTCGTCATTCGACCTCAGTAGTCGTGGCTGAGTGCATGATAAAACAAAGAAAAGTATGTTTTATTATAAAACTAGAACTCACTCAGTGTCGCTGACGTTTGTATGCATGATAGTTGGCAGGTATATGTTGATGCTGAGGAGTTGCAGGCATGGATGCATAAGCTACTGGGAGCGTTTTGAGGCTGGCATCCGGATTTTGACATGTCTTGTATTTATAGATGAAAACAAATGTTGTAATTGACATGTTTTTAGTTATAAATAAAAGTTTTAAATTCCGCTACAAAATTAACGTACATTTTATAATGTTTTAAGTGCAATGAATGACCAGCTGTAAGCGTCCCGGGAACGAGGCTTACAAGTTGGTATCAGAGCAAAAGTTTAAGTGGGGTAAATATTTTGAAAAACCTAATCTTAAACTGAGAATGGGATTAAAAGGAAAAGGGATGCCAGTCCTAGTAGCTACATGCTTGTAGGTAAAGGTTTTATGTAAACGTTTTATGTAAGTTAATATTAACCGACATTACGTGCGCATGTTATGTGGCTTGTGTGCTATGTGTAGATTTAGATACTGATGTAGTCGGGATAGGAAATGCTTGGGGTATGAAGAGTAAAGTAAGTGGCTAATCACAACTGGCCACTGTAATTAGGGACTTACTATACTTGACATAAACAGAGTTATTACCTTGAATGACCGCATTAGTGTTTGAATCTTATAGTGTGTTAGAAGATGGTTGGTGGTAGATCTTCGAAAGCTTCACGAGGTGGAGGTGGTGGTGGACGTGGTGTTGAACCACGGATCACAAGAGGAACGTCTAGGGCTGAAAGAGGAGCCCATGAGGAACCGAGACCCCTCATCAGGAGGGCGGTGATGAGAATGCTCATCAGAGAGCCTCGATGAGAGAGGCGGTCAGGGAGGAAATGCATCAGGTTATGCAGACGATCCTACCGTCTGTGATGACCGAAGTTATGAAGGCTGTTAGAGACGAGGAGAGACAGGAAGGGGGTAGACCTTCGGGCGAAAGGAGACGACCCGAGACTGAAAAGGTTTTCTTCAATGACGAAGAGGACGAAGAGGAAGAGCCTGCGCCGGAGGCGGCATGAGGCTGTAATTATGGGGCGTTTCAACGGTGCAAGCCCCCATCTTTTGATGGAAACGGGACTGCTGCTGCTGCTCACCGATGGGTGAGAGAGATGGAAGCGGTATTGAATGTCAGCGAGTGCTGAGAGGATCAGAAAGTAAAGTTTGCTGCCCATTCTTTTGTGGACTCGGCTCTGTGCTGGTGGGACAATATAGTCCAAGCCGAGGGTAGCAAAGCCATTGGAAGGATGAGATGGCCGGAGTTGAAGAAGCTGGTGATTGAGGAATTCTGTCCTCATCGTGATATGGATAAAGTTGAAAGGGAATTCCTGCAACTGGAGGCGGGAACCCTGACACATCAACAGTACAGCATGAAGTTCAACGAGATGGCACGTCTGGTGCTGGATCAGGTGACAACTCTTTCGCGAAAGATCAAGAGGTATATTCAGGGCTTGCCAGCGGACATTCGTAGGCACATGATCGCCGCCTGACCGAGCACGTTTAGGTCGGCAGTTGACCTGGCGGGAAGATTATACAATGAGCGGGGGGCGATGGCGATGACAAACGATGGGGAAAAGTGAGCCTATGTTAAGAAGGGGAAAGGAAGGCGAGACAATGATGGTGGATTTGGGTATGGAGGTACGGCGTCGAGGGACGATGATCGGGAGAGAATGGAAAGAAAAGGAGAGATTTGCGACAAGTGTGGCAGAGGCCATGAGGGGGAGTGCAAGTGGGGATTGAACGTTTGTTTTCAGTATGGAAAGGAGGGCCACAGAGCGAGGGACTGTCAAATGGCTAATGCTACGACTGTGGCAAGACAGGACATATGAGCAGAGACTGCAAGAAATCGAGGGTAGGAAGTTCCGGTACGAGGAAGGAGAATAGAGGGTGAAGGCTAGAGCCTTCGCTATGACCGGGAGGAGGCTAGGTCAGACTTCGAGGTAACGTCAGGTACGTTCTTGCAAGTTTAGATTTATGCCTCCATGCTTTAATTGTGATGTTAGTAGTAGTTTTGTTGCTGCTATTTTCTGTGATGTTGCACGTTAGGGGTAGGAAGATCGATGAGCCCTTCAATGTAAGAATTGCTATTAGTAAGTGTACCAGGTTACCTAATGCCTTAGAGGATTGCGCGATAGAATTGAGAGAGAGCGCTTGTTCCCGCTAGGCTGTTCAAGACAGACATAGGTAGGTAGACATGCATCTCCGGGTGAGTTGATCAGTAGTCTATGTTGCAAACCCCAAGTGTTGCAAGAAGACAGATTGATCAACCGTGCATGACCAGAGTTCGGTGATGACCTACGACAATGAATTATGAGGAAGGCTTCGACCAGGAAAGCGGATTGCTTGGGTGGAGTCGAGTAAAGCTGATAAAAAGTATAGAGGGTCATTCTCAGTTGTTGCTCAGGTAGGAGAAGTGGCACATCGACTGGAGCTACCTGATGAGTTAAGTGGAATTCATCTGATGTTCCATGCGTCTCGTCTAAGAAAGAGCTCAACCGATGAGGATATGATCATGCTACTAGAGATACTGAGATGGATAGAGTATCTAACCACGAGGAGCAACTGTTGATGTTGGTCCATGTGATCGATGAACGGTACAATTGATAGGATAATTTGATCAATATCAAACACACAATCCAAATAACAACAATTGAGAAGTGAATATGATGAATCAAGACATAATTGGTACTCAAATGAACAAACTCACTCAATAACAACAAGCACAATTGTATTTCAATGAAGTAACTGCTTAGAAATGGTAGCTTGCAACAGAATTCCACGATTAGGGTTTTGTAAGCTTGCCGTACAAAGTGAAATGACAATAGTATATATAGCAGTCATAGATTCGCTGATAGTTTCGCTACCAGTGAAACTGTCATGCCGAAACTATAGTTTCGCCCGGCAGAACACAAGTTCGCCGGGTAAACCAAAACAGCAAACTGTGAGCGAATGTATAGATTCGCTCACAGTTTTGCTGGACTGCCAAAACTGCTAATTACAAACAAAATACAAAATGAAACTAACAAAAGTCCTATTACAATGTAAAGTAAACATCTATACTAAAGTGAGTCCAACCTAACATGATCTTCAATACTCCCCTTAGGTTGGACCTCACTATCTTCACTTCTCTTGATTTGACTCGTCGGCTCCGGTTTCCTCTGTTGCTGTTGGTCTATCTTCATCACCTCCCGCAGCAACATCTTTAGAAGCTTCAGCCACTGATCCTCCAAGGTTAGTTCCTGCATCACCAGCTTCCTCAGAATGACCACTAGCTCTAGCAAACTGCCTGGTCATGTCTTGAACATCCATGGCAAAGTCATCTTGTGCTCTCACCTTTTCAGCCAAACTCTTTACCTCCGCCCGTACTCCTCTTATTTTGTTTGCCACATTCATAAACAAGCTTGCCTCTTTTCGTGTTTCCTCTCCTGCCCCAGCCTTAATATGATTTTCACAAAGAGTCAAGAGATCTTCATCACTGAAGCTGGATAATTCCATCGGGTCAAACACCCTAAACTCTTTTCCGTGTTTGGCTCTAATCACCACCTCGCCAGTGTTATTATCATAAAACCACTTTTCAAAGTCCTGTAAACGTTGGGGAAGAGGATCAGCCAATCTTACCCTGTTTACAGTCTTTGGTGGTTTGACTCTCAAAACAATCCTCCCTTTGCCAGTCTCCCAGTCTTTATCTTTCTTTGATCTTTTTCGTTCAGCCTTCATGTATCCAAATGACTCAAAATTATCATTAAGTCCATTTTTAATTTCCTTCTCAAGAAATACTACCTTTTCACTTAAATGAGCATTAATCAAAGGCAAAGTGGCCAACCGTCTCAGATCCCATTTGGGCAAGGTCTTAAAAGCCTTCCTCTTGAGCATGTAGCTAATATTACCTCCTCTTCTTTTAATCATAAACATCTTTAAACTAGGATTATAACACCAACTTATTATCTTCTTGTCTGCCTCTTTCCTGCTTAAACCTTCCATATTTTGAAACAAAGGAGTAAGTTCTTCAGCCTCCTTCTCCTTCACCAACCAGTCACTCTTATCCATCTCAAACACATCAGCTTCATCATCTCCCTTCTTAGCAACATACACCAGTGGTCTCTCATCTACTTCATAAAACTCTGGTTCAGAATCATAATCAACCAATTGCTCATCCTCCTCTTCTTCATCAATCAAACCTTTTCCTTTATCAGACATTCCCTCAGTGGTAGTAGTAACAACCACTTCTTCACCCACACTATCCTTATCAAAATCAAACTGTAGGTTAACAAACCCTGCTTCAATAATATCATCATCCTCATTTCTTCCAGCATCTTCTCTTGGGATCTCTTGTTCCCCTGCTTCAGTATTAGCTGCTCCAGAAGTGCCCTCTCCTACCTTGGATGAAGTACCCACATTCAAGAATGAGTACTTAGATATATCAGTCATATCATCTAACTCAGATTGAGTTAGTTGACTAGGTAGGCCAGCAGCAGCTTTCATCTGAGAAATTTCTTCAAACAATCTCTTAATCAAATTATTCTGGTCAACCAACATCTTTTTCATTCCTTCAATTACCTCATCCTTCTGTTTTTCCCTAATCTCCTGATTCGTCAGTTTAGTCTTTATCATATTCAACTCATTGGCCAATGAAGTATTTAGACTACGAATAACATCCTCATCAAGACCAGCACTAGCCTTTTTCCCTGCTGTGAAACCCTCGTGTCGATGTTTTGATCTTCGTTCAGGCTCAACAAAGTCAGTTTTCTTTTTAGATCTCTGTTCTTTCTCCACCCTTATCTCCTCTGCTTGTGCATCTATATCTTCTTCAAAATCATAATCTTTCTCTTTTGCATATCTCTTTCTCTTCTTAGCTGCATCAGCTTGTTGCACCCTTGTTTCCTCAGTCCTTTTGTTTTCAGACTCATCGACCCGTCTGATATAATTCCAGCGTTCTGTAGGGTACATATTTTCCCAGAGATGGGTGATTTTACCACTGAAATCATGGCGGATAGCATAGCAATCAGCAAATATCCGAGGGTTCATCTGCACTAATCTCTTGACTTCACCATGTTTAGGAACATCAGGAATAAGATCATCAATAATCATCTGAATAAAGCGAGGATATAACAACCATTTATCCTTCTTCACAGCCATCACATTCTCTGCCATACACACAAAGATCAGTCTAGCAATGTTTGCTTTCTCCCCTTTACAACATATCACCATAGCTTTGGCCCAGTCAAGATTAAGTCCATCAGATCCACCCTTACGGTGATCTAAGCACATAATAAAAACATGAGCTATATATCTCCATTCCTTAGATAAAAAAGACTTTTTAATCTCCTTCCTCGAACCAAAATCTGGTCCCTCATACCCCATTTGTCTGAAAGCTTGGAATACTTCAGACTCTGTCATATCCATTTCATCACCAGTATCATCTTCTAGTCTAAGAATCCTCGACACGCTCTCATCAGTAATAGTTATATCATGATCAATCACTCTAGCTGTGATTCTCTGTATATCTCCTCCAGTGTTGTATTCTGCTGATCTCAAAAATCTCTAATATTAAGATCATAGATAGTGGGTGAGTGAGAGATAGCATATGCAATGGGTGATCTCTGAAGCCATCTAATGCAGTCACGAAATCCGGCCGCCTTTGGAAGAGTATCGTCTAATATGGCAGTGATGTTATTCCTCTCATCAAACTTGAGATTCGCCATGATAACCTGAGAAGAACAACAAATAAATTTGAATAAGAAATACTGAAAATAAGAAAATAAAACAAAAACAAAAGAAACAATCAATTTCGGCAAGCGAAACAATAGTTTCGCTCACTAAGACATGATAGTTTCGCTGAATCAAAGACATTTTCAACAAGGAAAACAAACAGTTTTGACAAGCGAAACTATAATTTCGCTCATTGAAACTTGTTATTTTCGCAGAACAAAAATTAGTTTCGACAAGATTAGAATGAATTAAAATAGTTTCGCAATTAGTTTCACCAAATATTAATTTAGTTTCGCTATTACAAATTAGTTTCGCTGACATAAGAAAATACAAGCGAAACTGTGTAAATAAAGATCAGTCATTGCGAAATTAGAGAAGATATGGCGAAACTGTTAAGTTTGCTCGGACAGCATAACTTTACAGTTTCGCAGAAAAGATGTGAACTTTCGTTCAATTTCGCAGAGAAATTAGTAGTTTCGCTGATCGAACAGCGAAACCACCGAAGAGACACAATCTAGATAACTTAAGAATAGACTATTTAATCCAGATTAGAAAGTGAATCAGTGTTCGAAACTCACATACGAAGTGAATCTCATGAAAAATCAGTCCAAATCACAAACACAAGTCAAAATCGCCTTAAAAGTTACGGATAAACCCTAAAAGTGAAACTGAGCGATTGTGCGAAATTATGAGAGAAAACTCGCAAACATGACTTATATAGCAAATAGTTTCGCAGACAGCGAAACTATAAATTCGTCTAGAGAATTTACAGTTTCGCCCAGTGAAACTGTAATTTCGCTAGGATGTAACTGATTAACAACTTATTAGCCAACCTAGCGAAATTGTAGTTTCGCTTTGCGAAATTATTAGCGAAAGAATACTTTCGCACCTGTTATTTTATTATTTATTATTATTTTTAAAATTATAATACTTAAAGGAAGCACATCTAATAATGAGATCTAAAATAATCAGAGATCACATTCTCTAAATATTTTAGAACATAAAGATGATCAAAAAATCATCTACCAGTCATGAGATCATACTGAATACAAGATCTGATCACAATCTGCACAGAAACAACTGAAATTAGAACAAATCAATAACGATTGCTGATATAATTGTCCACTTAAACTCATGCCTTATCCTTTTTCGAACAACAGCTTATGATTCATTTAAGGTTCGATTAGATGCTTTAAAATGCAAGACCCCACAATCATTTGGTAAAAAACCCTCACCCAACCTCAGGATTTCTTGAATTATAAATCAATCTTCAAAGAACAAGGTTTGTGAATTAGTGTGCAAATGATTATCAATAGAATATTTCATTCTGAGAGAAATTCATCGATAAGACGATTTGACATAATTATATCAAAATGGTGAGAGCTCCAGATCTATACTCACGTATAACAGAGGAGATAACCATTTGAACATGTGCTGATGAGAGCTCCAGGTCAGTACTATCGTACAGCATAGGAGATCATCACTCCAGGTCAGTACTCACGTACAGCAGAGGAGATAAGCACAGACACAAGACATCTTGACACTAAATATACAAGCAGAGGATGATGACAAAACAAAGCAAAATGAACGAAAGATTCATTCTCAATCCAATTTTTGTCAGGACTCAGTTTTTGTGCAATCCAAAACGATTGAGTAAATCCAGACATTCTTAAGCATAAAGTTTTAATCAAAAAGTTGTTGTCTACTTCATTCGTCAGGCAGAGTCTATCAAGCATATCATTAAAGAATCTGATCCATTTCCTTTTTTTAATGTAAAACAGAATCCAGTAACAGTTACTATCATTTCTCATAGAAGTACTGGTCATGTAAATAAAAATTTTTAGAGAATATACAATCATTTCTCATCATGTTAAATTCCAATCTCAGAATAATGATATTACTCCCCCAAATTTTTATTTTCATATTTCTATTATTATCAATGAATTTTCATTTTAATTAATTTTTTTTATATGGTTGTTATAAATTTTTTTTTTATTTTAATAAAGAAATAGAAAATGAAAATTTTTAAAAAGATATAACCCAAGCATAAAAATCAATTCATAAAAACGAGGTTTATCAAATGTTTTTGTGAAAAGATCAGCTTTTTGATTTTTTGTATCGTTGGGTATAATATTAATGAAACCCTTCTCTTGAGCATCACGAATAGCATGGATTCGTGTTTCAATAACGTGAGAAATCATCTGTAATAACAAGACAAAAACTAAGCGACGATGCCACAAGAGTGACTCAGAGGTTGATGCTTTTGAGAGAAGACAAGTTGCAGTAGCCTTTGACTCATTTGAATTCATATCAAGAAGATATGTATCATGTTTCCTTGGAGCACGCATGAGAATTAAAAATTCCGGAATAGCTATCGCTGATTTTAAAAATAAGCATTCGTCAGATTTAAATAGAACAGGAATGTCTTTATCACAAATTTGAGAGACACTCAGAAGATTAAAAGCCAATTCAAGAACATGGTTGACTTTTTCTAGAGTAAGAGAACCATTGGTAACTTCTCCTTGTCCAATCATTTTTCCACCCTTCTTATTTCCAGCAAATGCCACATATCCTCCATCTATAATCCGATAATTGGTCAACAAATCCTTTAATCCCGTCATATGCTTGGAACATCCGCTATCAACATGCCACAGACTGTGTACAATCTTTGAAGAGGATCCCTCATAAGGAAGTCCCATTACCATCCTTTCGGCAGCTAAAGCTTTATCGCACATGCATGCTGGAGTACTTGATTTCCTTTCCTCAATAGTAGCGGCCGCATCATCCTTCTCTTTTCCTTTCGCAGCTTTTGAATTCCTTTCTTCATCTGAACCTGTAATTTCCTCTTCTCCTCTCCATCTGCCTTCTCTTCTTTCTCCTTTACGGAAGATTCATTTGCTCCTTTGAATTCCTTGAACAGCACAAATCCATCTTTATCAACTTCCATCTCATCACTTTCCACAACCTCAGCAACTAACGTGTGATTTATTTCAAATCTTGTTTCTTCCACCTCCACACTCCAGTCAAAGTTTGAGATCAAAGCTGACTCCTTTTTTGAATTTCCTTCTTCCTTTTCTTTCTCTGCTGTCAATCTTGGTACTCCAGTGTTACTAGGATCTGTGACAATTGGTAATGGACATTCACGTTTAAAATGTCCCAATTGTTTACAGTTAAAGCACCTCAATTTTGACTTATCAAATCCTAGTTTTGAGGTAGATGATTGACCACCAAAGTTCTTTCTTCCTGTTCTTTCCATGAATCTCCTGGCTCTTAAAGTTAACATCGCCATTTGCCATTGAATATCAGTTTCTTCTAAATCATCAGGATCAACCTGATACATATCCTCCATAGTCATTCCTTTACCCTTCAATTCACCAGCAACAAGAGCTTCATAGCTCTGAACAAACATTCCAAAAAGAGCCATTGTTTCAGATGAAATTAAAGTTTCAGCATTCACCTTAGAATTTCCCAATTCTTTTCCAACATGATTACTACCACTCGAGAAATTACTTGTATTGCTCCCTCCTTGAATTGGATTTTGAATGTGAGAGTTTGCAGCGGATGACAACAAAGCAGCATTTTGAGAAAACCAGATGTGGGCATCATAGTCTGGTTAAATTCTCTTCTTTTCATATCCAACTCAAAAGATTTCAACTTCTTAATGATATCCATCAGCTTATAATCTGTAAAACCTCTTTCTTGTTTGAGCATCCTCACTTGAAGACTCCACTGTGGTGGAAGAGAATCGAGAAGCCTGTTAACTTGTTCACTGTTGGAGAGTCTTTCATCATACTTCTTCAGAGTGCTTGAGACGGTTAAGAAACGATTTGTCAGATCTGTCAAACTTTCATTCTTGTATCCTACAAACGAATTGAACTCCTTTTCAGCTTGAATACTCTTGTCTTTCACCAGATCTGCATTCCCATCATAGAATTCACAGAGAGCATCATAAAGGGATTTAGCATTTTTATGCTCTGCAAAACGATTGTAGATATCTGGAGCCAAGCAGAGAGTTAGAGCACCAAAAGCTTTTTGATCACGATCAATCAGTTTCAGATCTCTTTCAGTATAAGAAGATGGGTCTTTGTTCTGAGAAACGACATCACCAACCGTAACCGTAGGTATATGAGGACCTGAAATAATCGATTCCCATTGATTATGATCTATGTAGAAAAAGAAAGCTTTGAGACATCTCTTCCAATCTTCAAAATTATCTTCATTAATGAGTCTTGGAGGTCTATTAGGAGCAACACTTTCAAGATCCGCAAGTGTAAGAGTAGTTAATTTCGACATAATAGTTTCGGCAGAAAAATTGATAATTTCGCTGACAAATTCGCTAACAAATTCGCTGAAAGAGGTGACTTGGCTAACAGTTTCGCTGAAACAATACTATCGCAGATACTTTCGCAAAAACAGACACTTTCGCTTGCAATTTCAGCAGCACTTTCACTTGAACAGAGACAACAATTGCTTAATTTAGCTGCTAAATTCGCTGGAAACAAGCTTGAACTTTCGTTCAAAAATAGATTCGGCAGCAATTTCGCTTGATGATTGGTCAAAAACACTAATGAACTTTCGTTCAAGGGAATACTTTCGCTGAAACTCTAGAAAACAACTTCTGATCCAAAATAACTCATAATTTCGCTGAATGAAGATGACAGTTTCGCTGTAAGAACAGTAATTTCGCTGGTCGATCTCAAAACCCTTTTTCACCTCAAAATCAATCTGAAATCATCCAAATCTCAATGAATTTGAGATCTGATGATTGTAGAATCTTCCTCAATCAATAACAAGCATAATTCAATCAATTTCCATGCCAAAAACAGCTGATAATCCAATGAAAATTGATTGAAACTAGATATTGACCAAAACCACAAAAACTCAACAAATCAAGAGCACTAAGGCTCTGATACCATATTGTTGGTCCATGTGATCGATGAACAGTACAATTGATAGGATAATTTGATCAATATCAAACACATAATCCAAATAACAACAATTGAGAAGTGAATATGATTAATCAAGACATAATTGGTACTCAAATGAACAAACTCACTCAATAACAACAAGCACAATTGTATTTCAATGAAGTAACTGCATAGAAATGGTAGCTTGCAACAGAATTCCACGATTAGGGTTTTGCAAGCTTGCTGTACAAAGTGAAATGACAATTGTATATATAGCAGTCATAGATTCGCTGACAGTTTCGCTACCAGCGAAACTGTCATGCCGAAACTATAGTTTCGCCCGGCAGAACACAAGTTCGCCGGGTAAACCAAAACAGCAAACTGTGAGCGAATGTATAGATTCGCTCACAGTTTCGCTGGACTGCCAAAACTGCTAATTACAAACAAAATACAAAATGAAACTAACAAAAGTCCTATTACAATGTAAAGTAAACATCTATACTAAAGTGAGTCCAACCTAACATGATCTTCAGTTGACCATTACTAATAAGAAGAACATAATAGGCTAAGGAGGATGATGGTTTCACCTGTGCGGGTGCAGTGAAGCCTAAAGGGATTATAGTTTAAATGCAAGCTCAAAGAAAAGGTGAGACAGTGTTACCCGTAACTGTTCGAGAAGCGACAGGTTTCGGGGACGAAACCTCTTTAAGGGGGTAGACTTGTAACACACCGAAATTTCTATTTAAACGGAAGGAAAAGAAAAGTAAATAGAAAGAATAGAAATTGTGCACAAGTAGAGGGGGATAAAGTGTACAAAGTACAAATCTTATTATTTTAAGATATTTAAGGGCATGGTCGCCCATATCAAGAAGAAAGCTGCTTTGATCTCGGAGGAAGAAGAAGAGAGAGAGAGAGAGAGCCTGGTTCTAGAGAGAGAAAGAGGATGAAGGAGCTAAAAAAGGTAAGTCTTCTCTTGTTTGAGCTCGGTTTCAGTTGAGTATTGAGTTCTTGAACGAAGTTCCAGTTGTTTAGAGTTTACTTTCGGGATTCAGATAGCTGAATCGAAGTGGGTCTTGAATGGGAAGAGTGTTGTTCAAAAGCTGCTCAAGGTGAGTTTCTAGAACCCCTTTTTTACCGATTTTTAACTGATTTGGGACTATTATGCATACTAAGTAAACGTTTTGAAAGAAACCGTGGGTTTACAGCTTTATGTTCGAATGTTGTATGTATGTATGCATGTTATAGTGTTGATTATGGGTTAGAGATGATGTTTAGCATGCTTAGATGGTCTTAGTATGTTAGATATGTGCTTGGGTATGATTAGGATGATAATCGGGTGAAATTGGTAGCATAGAAAAGATTTCAGAATGTTTGATGAACATGAACAGTGGTTCATGCGCCCAAACAGTTTTCCATGCGTCCAGCATGAGAGACTAGATGCCTAAGTATTGGCCATGCGCCCAAGGGTGGGTCATGCGCCTAAACAGTAGCCCATGCGTCTAAGTATTGGCCATGCGCCCAAGTGTGGCCATGCGCCTAAATAGTGCGCATGCGCCCAAGTGAATGAAATGGCTAAGTGTGGACCATGCGCCTAAACAGTGCCCAGGCGTCCCAGTGAAAGAAACGGCTAAGTATTGGCCATGCGCCTAAACAGTGCCTATTCGCCCAAGTGCTTGAAACGGCTAAGTGTTGGTGGAGCGCCTGAACAGGGCAAAAATGCCCAAACAGTGCCCATGCGCCCAGACTGTTTATACTTGGAATTTTTATGCTCATGCGCCTGGAAGGACCCATGCACCCACTTTGGACTTGAGGGTTTCTAAGTGCTTTTTAAGGGGTATATGGGGAGATAAGCCTGGTTATGATGATATGGCTTATGTTTGATATGTGTTATGTATGTTCCTTATTATGTATGTACATCTTCCCTTGGCTTTGCGTTGAATGTTAATAAATGTAATGAAAGTATTATGTAACTTAAAATGGAAGATAATGAAAATAGGAACATAATGAATGAATGCATGCATGAATAAATGAATGAATAAAAGAGAAGGCATAGAAAGGCTTGTAAGCATATGTATGAGGTGAGCGACTCTGAGTCACAACAGACTCGAAAGAGGTCCTTATCGCGTATCCCGGTACTGTGTCAGTCTTCAGACATGAGTCGGGGGTTGTGTGTCAGGCCCCGGCACAGTATCAGTCTTCGGACATGAGTCGGGGGTATTGCATGAGACAGGATATAGATTGCATACTCCGGTACTGTGTCAGTCTTTAGACATGAGTCGGGGGTTTGGGAGCAGGCCCCGGCACAGTATCAGTCTTCGGACATGAGTCGGGAGTATTGCATATGACGAAAGTGATGGATGATGAGATCCGTGTCGCGTATCCCGGTATTGTGTCAGTCTTCGAACATGAGTCGGGGGTTTGTTTGTCAGACCCCATCACAGTATCAGTCTTCGAACATGAGTCGGGGATATTGCATGAGACGAGATAATGAGGTGAGCGACTTTGTGTTGCAACAGACTCAGATGGAGTTCAATCCTGTGATTGAATCATATGGGATCTTTGTCGCGTATCATGGTGCTGTGTCAGTCTTTGGACATGAGTCGGGGGTTTGTGAGCATGCCCCGGCACAGCATCAGTCTTCAGACATGAGATATTGCAAGAGACAAGATTCGAGTAATAATGAGTAATGAACGAAAGATCATGTATGAAAGAACGAACGTACCAATGAACATAAATGAATTATCATAATAATGTACAGATTAGGATCCTCGTCATTCGACCTCAGTAATTGTGGCTGAGTGCCACGAAGAGGGTAAAGTCTGACCGGAATCTAGAAAGATAAGTGAATAATAATATAATACATTGAATGAACAAAGCTAATGAGCGTAATGACCAAGATAATAATGATATTATCTGCATGTACGTATGATGCATGATCACGAACGATTGTAAAGTATAGTATGTTCTGAAATAAATTAAAGAACGGTTTTAACAAAGAAAAGTATGTTTTATTATAAAACTAGAACTCACTCAGCGTCGCTGACTTTTGTCTGCATGATAGTTGGCAGGTATATGTTGATGTTGAGGAGTTGCAGGCATGGATGCATAAGCTACTGGGAGCGTTTTGAGGCTGGCATCCATATTTTGACATATCTTGTATTTTGAGATGAAATCAAATGTTGTAATTGGCATGTTTTTAATTATAAATAAAAGTTTTAAATTCCGCTGCAAAATTAACATACATTTTATAATGTTTTAAGTGCTACTAATGACCAGCTGTAAGGTCCCGGGAACGGGACCTTATAGTCTGACTTCTGTCTTATGGAGTTCTATCATAATAGATGGATTTATGGCACTGATGGCCTATTATGTCAATG
Organism: Flaveria trinervia; assembly: GCA_025506515.1. Lineage (NCBI taxonomy): Eukaryota > Viridiplantae > Streptophyta > Magnoliopsida > Asterales > Asteraceae > Flaveria > Flaveria trinervia. The sequence goes on from CM046441.1 coordinate 67,193,286, forward strand.
AGAATTGGGTTTTGAGGAAAAAAGTGTTGAACTTTCGACTTATACCGCCTCCACATAGTGGTTCCATTTTATCAGAGTACTTGATTAATATTTTAGCAGATTGGGGCATTGAGAAAAAGATTTTTACTATCACACTAGATAATGCCAAGTATAATGATATTTTAGTAGAATATCTAAAAAGTCATTTATGTCTAAATAATACATTAGACTGTGATGGAGATTTTATTCATGTGTGTTGTCTGCACATGTGTTAAATCTTATTATTCAAGCTGGGTTGAAAGTAATTGAAGGAGCCATCAAGAAAGTTCGGAAGTCAATAAAATATGTTCGAGGAAGTGTTTTAGAAAGCATAAGTTCGCGGAATGCATACAACAACTTTCATTACAATGTGGGCAACATGTGTGGCAAGATGTCATAACAAGATGGAATTCAACATATCTTATGCTTGATAGCGCATTGACTTATAAACAGGCTTATACTTATTTAGAATTAGTTGATTCAAGTTATAAGACTTTTCTATCGGAAGATGAGTGAACATGGTGGAAAGAATCACAAGATTTTTAAAACCTTTTTTTGACATCACGACATTATTTTCTAGAAGCTCCTATCCTACTTCCAACTTATATTTTCGTAATGTGTGGCAAATTCAATATTTATTGAGGAGGAATTCATAACACAGACCATGTTTAAGTGATATAGCGAAAGACATGAAAAAAAGTTTGAAAAATATTGGGAATGTTATAGTGTGCTCTTGTCTTTTGCTGTTATTTTAGATCCACAGTATAAGTTTAAGATTGTTGAATATTGTTTCTCAAAACTTAACATGACAAATAACGTACGTGAGGAGAAATTGAAGAGCATTTATGATGGTATTCATAAGTTATATGATAAGGAGTATGATGTTCGTTTAGAGACGCACAATTCTTCATTGGCTAGAAGTTCAAATGTTTGCATTGATGTATTTGATGAGTTGGATGGGTTTGAGTCATTTGAAAGCCAATTTAAAAGTATTAAGAGAGAAAAGTCACACTAAACAATGTATCTTGAAGAACCTTCACTTGATAGAAAACAAGAACTGATGTTTTACAATATTGGAAGGATAATCAAGGAAGGTGTCCACAGTTGGCTTTAATGGCTCATGAAATTTTGAGCATTCCAATCACAACCGTTGCTTCATAATCATCTTTTAGTATTGGTGGCCTAGTTATAAGTAGATATCAAAGTTCACTTATCTTCAACTGTCGAGGCATTGTTATGCACACGTGATTGGTTGTTTGATTTGGAAGGTATTATGGTTAATTTATTATATTTGAACTTTAGATTGTATATGCTTTCATGTCTATATGTAATGTTAATAGTAAATCATACATCTTTTATTTTACATATATCCAGATGAGAAAGAGAATGAAAACGAGATGGAAGAAGAAATTGTAGAAGATATTGAAGCATTGATTCCACTCTTGATAATAGCAAGTTTTAGGTAATATCCATATCCATTATTCATACACTTCAAATATTGTTGATTCGTGTGTTGAAGTTTCATTAATTTTTTGATTATATTATTTTCCATGGAGCTCCAGATGGGTATAGATGCATCAATAACCTTCATTGTAACATCTCGTATTTTTATTAACTAAAAGTTAATTCCGTTTATTCTTATAAGGGTCATTGTTGTCAATCTTGAAATTTATGGGTGATTTATGCTTATTTCTTAGTTGTCATTAAAATGTGATGTATGAAAGCTAATAATTAAAATATTAAAGTGTGCAATAATAATAATTATGATAATATTAAAAATAGTTTTACAATAATAATAAATTATAATAATGACAATAATACTAATAATAATAACATTAATAATAATGATGTTAATAATAATAATACTAGTAATAATAATAATTTATAAAAATTATTAACTTTAACAGAAAGTTATGTGCATAAAATAATAACAAATCAAACCACAAGGGGCCTATGTGTAAAATTTTAAAGTTACAACCCAACCCCCCGCCCTCAACTACCCCAGGTTTTCCGGCCAGGACTCCGGCCAACTTTTGGCAGAAGTCTAGCAGCCTACTAATCACCAAAAAGCCTTCGGTTTTGATCCCAAATTGTCCCGAATGAATGCATGATTGCAGGACCGGTGAAGGGTGGTCACTTACAACACAACAACACAAAGAGGAGATTAACTTGACTAATCAAACAGTGAGACTAGATTAACCACAAGAGATGACACAAAGAACACAAGTAAATAAGAGACAGAACAAGATAGCAAAATACTTAAGGAGATGGTTTTTAAGTGTTAGGATCAGTGATCTACGTTTGATTGATTAGAGAGTATAGCAGCGGAATTCTAACAATGAATTAGCCAATTCACAAGAACGAAAAGATATTCAATGAAGAACAAAAACGGTTATAGATAGAGAGAATTCTACAGATATATTTCATTCAATATTCGCTTTCGTGGTAACGGAATGTCACACTTACAATTAGGTCGACACCTCTTATATAAGAGATGTGACGTCTGCTGATGTCACTTGATAGTGACATCTAACAGAATTATTCCAACTGAAACACAACTACTGAAGATGTCAAAACAGCTGACATCTTCTTACAAAAATACTAAGTGTTATCAGTTACTACAACTACTGAAAAACATAAAACTACTGACACTACAACGACTGAAGAACAAGCTCTTCAGTCATTTTACAAAACTACTGAAAGTAAAAACATAAAACTACTGATATCACAACTACTGAAGAAGTACTCTTCAGCTGTTGTGACAAAATACTAAAACTTCAGTACTTGGTCTTCAGACTTGAACTTCAGACGTTTCATCAGCTGATGACTTCAGTAGATGTCATCAGCTGATGTCTTCAGTCTTTGTCTTCAGACTTTGTACACCAGTTGTTGATCTTCAGCACTTGTAGACTCTTCAGCTGTTGTACTTCAGTACTTTGGTCTTCAGCTTCAGCACTTGTGTTCTTCAGCTGTTGAGCATCAGCACTTTAGTCTTCAGCTGTTGAAGTCTTCAGTACTTGATCTTCAGCTGTTGAAGTCTTCAGCACTTGTCGAACTGCTAATGAAGCCTTCAGCAGTTGTTGTGATATCATGTGGGACTTAGAGGTTTTCTGATCTTGGCTCATTGGTTCTTTTGGTCCAACATTAAGATTGTAGTATATTGCCTTCTCAAGTTCTTTTACAAGTGTTACAAAGCATCATAGAAAGTTACAAGTACTTGAGATACATCTACTACATCCTACAGCCGACCATACTTTGAAGACCAGCTGGATACAATTGACTAGATACAAAACAAAATCAATTGTAGAGTGAAAAGGTAGATTGCCTTTTGACTTGTGACTATGACATGCCATAGCACATAACCTAATATATTACAAAAAGGATAAAATACATGAAGTAGAAAGTTACAGACTCAAGACCTCAATGTACAGTTACTAAAAGCATGGACCTTTTCACCAACTCATGCAAGTTGGTGACTTTACAGAGTTACAGCGGAAAGGGGTCCAGCTTTATGTAAAGTACAACAGATAAAGCATGTATACTAAAAGTCTTCAGAAGAAATCTGTCTTCAAGTGTTGGCTTCGGAAGACTTTGTCTCTGAAGCTTTGGAAGACTTCATCTTTGGCTTCAGAAGATACTGGTCTTGGCTTTGGAAGATTTGACACTTAGAATATTTCGGTTGCATGTGTGGAACTTCCGAAGCATTCTTCTCCAATGCATTTGTGCAACATGCAGGAGACTTGAACTGTTTGAGTTGCATCAGCCTTAACATGTATTCCTTACAAACTCCCCCTAGGCTGAAGCTACCAAAACACTTTGAAGACTTCAGATATCAACAGTCCTTATTATGATGATGACCATCCCTTTCTTCATGAGATGATCAGGATCACTCAGACTCTCAAAATGTATTCTCATGTCAAATAGATCATGTAGAGGCAGGTTGAACATGTCCTACCATATGTAGACATCCTCAATACCTTGATCTCTATTAACATGCCATCTTTCCGGATTTGTAGTGTATGTCTAGGACAAGATGGGTCTTCCTGATGCTAGAGGAGCTGTTTAAATAGGAGTTGATGGAGCATCCTCTGGCTGCACATCCTCAGGATGTTCTGACTCATCTTGAGGTTTAGAAAAGGATGTTTCTTTCTTTTTCTTTGGCTTTGGCTTTGAAGCCATCCTTTTCTTTCTCTTTGTTTCTTTTAGCTGAGAAGACTGGCCTGCAGCACCTGATTGATCTTCTTTGTCTTTCTTAGTTGGGTCTTCCTCTCTCACAGGTTCAGAAGGAGAGGGAGTCTGACCCTGCTATGGATCAGGAGATGAAGCTTGCTAAGATTCAGCAGGAGGTCCAGGTTTTGTTGTCTTGGTTGTTCAACCTTAACCTCCACTTTAGGTGGAAGTTGACTTGGAGGGGAGTGTAGGTCAATCAGCCCTCCACTCTTGATCTTCTGCTTGATTACCCTGATATGCTCATCCATGGTGGATAGAGACATAGGGCTAAATCTCCTTTCGGAGAATCCATACAGCTTCAAGAAGCTCATCATCATCTGCCTGTCTGCAGACTTCTTCATGCTCTTCTGGATGATGGTTCTTGACTTAGTAGCTTCTTCCTTTAGCTTCCTTTTGGTTGTCTTTCTTTCCTTGACTATCTCAATTCAAGTTGTTTGAGATACTCAAACTTAATATAGTCATAGGATAAGGGAAGAAGTTCATCTGCCTGATAGAGGCCTGTGGCACTCAGGTAGTTGATCATCTTGAACCTATCTTCTTCTTTATCTACACGAGGTTCTTGTTGAACCACATCCTCATGTGTAGGACTTTCTTGGTCTGGGGAGAGAGTAGGCACATACTTGTATAATCTTTTCTTTCTTCTCTTTTCTTTCATTTGTACCAGTAGCTCAACATCTTCTGCCTTTTTTTCTCCTTTAACCTTTCCATGTCAACTAGTTCATTCAATTTCTCTAAGGGAAGAGAAATGACATTGTCAATGTCATAGTTCCTGGTCTACAAGTAATTGATCCTGACTGCCCTCAACTCATCATCCTGAGTGTTTGGTCTGGGGTAGTCTGGATAGCAGTTTCCATGAGTCTTGCAGACCCAGAAGAGGAACTTTCTCCCCTTAGCTTCCTTTTCCTCTCTCTCCTCCTCCTCTATCTCCTCAGATGTCATCTTTCTTTTCCCTTTGTCACTCATAGACCTTTATGACCTAGGGTGGAGAGAGCTTTGGCCTTCATTGCTTGGTGTAGCTTCCAAGCTCTAGCTAGAGAGAGGTTGAGAAGCACCTTCACCAGAAGGTGTCTAAAAAAGGATATGAATCTCTACAACAGTTAATGATGATAAGACAGAGCTCTTAGGTTCTGCCACTGGGCCTTCAATCAAGGTTTCCCCTATGAAACTAATCTTAGGGTCTGCCTCAACATCCAGTTGACCGATGACATATCCTGATTGCCTTAGTCTCCTTTTGAAGCTGAACTCTGTAGTTGTGCTATGAGAATCTTGAGCTATTGTTGATGTAGAACATCCAGTCACTTGGCTTTTCTTTGACTTCCACAACACCTTTGGAAGTTTGGACTTGACCTTCAACACTTCGAAAGCTTTTGAGACTTCGGAATTTTTGATGACTAGACCTTCAGAAGATTCTGCAAGCACTGCAGCAGACTTCAGTGCTTCAGAAGTATTCTTTCCATCCAAGACCAAATTTTCTTCCGAAGGCAATTTTCTACTTGCCTTCTTCTTAGTTTTGGAGCTTTCAAAGGAAAATGATTTTCCTTCCAAAGCTAGAATCTTTTTGGAAGTCTTGGAAGTCCTTGTCTTGATCATATGAAGAGTACCTTTAGGATTGTATGGACAATCCTTAGCAAGATGAGCAGTACTTTCACACATGACACACACTATTTTCTTCTTCCTAAGAGCCTTCTACTAAGAACAAGACTGACTTTGATCATATCCTTTCTCCACCTTCATCTTTGCAGAAGCTGAGACAGTCCTTTTAGGCTGAGGACTGTTCTTGGAGTTGGATGGTCCAGGCTGTGTAGTATTGGTACACAACAAATCAAATTTCTTCTTGGTGCTGAGATGATTTGAACATGAACCAGAACTCTTAGCAGAAGAGTTTTGGTTGATGTCTTCAGTCTTTACCACTTCAATCCTGTAAAGACAAAAACTTGTTTCTGCTTGGAATCAAAAGTGGCATTGATCTCTTGAGCCTTCCTAGCTTTTCTTTTGCTCTTTCTGATCAAGTTCTTCCTTATAGACTTGGTCATCACAGTTTTTTCTTCTCCTCAAAAGGGTAGTGGCCCTTCTTAGAATCCTCCTCTTCACTCTTCTCAGAGGAATTCTTCACTATCACTTCTTCATCCTCTTCACTTAAAGGATCTATGAGAGGAAGCTCATCTTCATAAGTTCCACACCTGGGTGATCTTACAGACAAGATTGTATGTGGAGGAGCTATCTCATTAGATCCCAGTCCATGTTTTTTTTATAACACACCTTGTTGTGCAAGGAAGAGGATATCATGTTCTTGAAGGTCTTTCCTTCAAGAACACACTTTTCTGCCCTGGCTTTGCTGATCATAAGCTCAGCCTAGCACTCAGTCAGCTTAGTTATGAGATCCTTGATCTGAGTCCTAAAATTTGTATGCTTATATTTTAGAACTGAAATGGTTTTCTCTAAGTCCTCTATCTTTGGTTTATAATCATTTTCAGACTTTCTAAAATTAGCTTTTAAGATATTCCAGGACTCAAGATCAAATCTCATTTCTAAGTTGTAGGATCTGTATCTGTTAACTTTAGTAATGCATTCAGGGATACAGAGATGTTCCAATACCTTTGCTTCATCATGATCTGCCATCAGTTCTTGGTTTGGAGAAGCATCTTCCACCTGAAATCTCCAGTCAAAGCCTCCTTCTTCAATAGCAACTGCAGCTTGCAGCTTTGGCTTCTCATTCTGGGTAGCCTTATTAGTGTAGTTTGGTCTGGATTGTGCTTGGCCACCATTTGTTCTTGGTGCCTTACACTCCCTGGCAAAGTGGCCCATCAAGTTATAGTTGTAACACTTGACTTTGCTTTTGTCCAGTCCAAACTTTCCACTGGTTGCATTGCTGGGGAACTTCCTTCAAGTCCGCTAATAGAATTTCTTGGCTCTGTGAGTGAGAAGAGACATCTGCTGGACTATCTCCATGTACTCCAGATCATCTGCATAGATACAGTCCAGGTCTTCAAGGGTGAAAAGAGAGCTCCACCCCTTGGAATGGGCTTCCTTTAGTGTAGTTCTCCCTTGGTGTCTCAGGGAAGGTGGTGAAAGAACCCTTTTATGAGTTGTCAGGGTAGCATAAGAGATGATGTTGTGGTTCTATGCTATCCCTTTCAACCACATGAAGGGCTGAACCCATTTGATTATTGGAGTTTCCAGATGAACCTTGTATGTTCATCTCCATCTGGTAGCCACTGAGAATCCCGTACAACTCTGTCAGAGTGAGAGTTTTCAGATTTTTGGTTCTCTTGATAACCACACAGTAGTGTGTCCATTGCCTAGGAAGTGAGGACATGAATTTCCTTACAATGTCTCTTTTTTCAAGAGCAACTCCTCCATCCATAAGGGTATCCACAATCTCAACATACCTAAAATATTGTTTGAGTCATGGTCTCACCTGCTTTAAAGGTGAAATTTTCAAACTCCTGCTTCAAGAGATCCTTCTTGTTCTCCTTTTCTTTAGAGGAACCCTCATACATCAGTTTCAATGCATCCCACAGCTTCTTAGCTATTTTTCATTTCTTGAAACCTCTGTACACAAAGTTTGGAAGAGCAGTCTGAAGGGCTGTCATGGCTTTCTGGTCAATCTCTACTCTCTTCCTATCTTCATCTGAGTAGTTAGCCACAACCTTGGGAATCATACCACCACCAGTAGCAGAGTGGTGCTTGGTATGTAAGGTCCATTTTCAATAGACTCCTACATTCTTGAGTCTAGAGACCTAATGAAACCTTCCATTCTTTGGCACTAGGTGTCAAAGTCATCAAGAGTGATCAGTGGGGACTTGTTCATGGTTCCAGTTTCCATATCATTTTTGGAAATGGCTGCCATTTGAAAAGTTAAGTATTTTGTGTGTGTGAGGGATTAAAGATGGTGAAATCTTATTTCAAGAGTCTGGAATGCTCTAATACCAAATGCAGAACCGGTGAAGGTTGGTCACTTACAACACAACAACACAAAGAGGATATTAACTTGACTAATCAAACAATGAGACTGGATTAACCACAAGAGATGACACAAAGAACACAAGTAAATAAGAGACAGAACAAGATAGCAAAATACACAAGTAGATGGTTTTTAAGATTGCAGTATATTGCCTTCTCAAGTTCTTTTACAAGTGTTACAAAGCATCATAGAAAGTTACAAGTACTTGAGATACATACACTATATCCTACAGCCGGCCATACTTTGAAGGCCAGCTGGATACAATTGACTAGACACAAAACAAAATCAATTATAGAGTCAAAAGGCAGATTGCCTATTGACTTGTGACTATGACATGCCATAACACACATCCTAATATATTACAAAAAAGTATAAAGTACATGAAGTAGAAAGTTACAGACTCAGGAGCTCAATGTACAGTTACTAAAAGCATGGACCTTTTCACCAACTCATGCAAGTTGATGACTTTACAGAGTTATAGCAGAAAGGGGTCCAGCTTTATGTAAAGTACATCAGATAAAGCATGTATACTAAAAGTCTTCGGAAGAAATCTGTCTTCAAGTGTTGGCTTCGAAAGACTTTGTCTCTAAAGCTTCGGAAGACTTCATCTTTGGCTTCAAAAGATATTGGTCTTGGCTTTGGAAGATTTCACACTTAGAATATTTACGTTGCATGTGTGGAACTTCCAAAGTATTCTTCTTCAATGCACTTGTGCAGCATGCAACAGACTTGAAGTGTTTGAGTTGCATCAGCCTTAACATGTATTTTTTACGATGAGTATGTTTCAAACCTTAAATACACTTTAATTTGGAATTAAAGTTGACAATGGATGTCGATTGAGCTCGGAAAGCGTCGACCCTAAATTTTCTAACCGTTTGAACATTAAACCTTAATAATAACTCAATTAACTTAACCTAATCAATCATCTATCTATTCCTAAACTTGTAATCAACATAATTTCCCCGGAACACACACCAACCTCATACTCAATCCTCTCCAATACCGCGAACTACAATAACATTGAAACCCACCTTCCGAACATTTTAAACTGAAATTTATATGGGGCTTTGTATCATGAACATTATCCATAGCTATCCACCAGTTTAATTTGATTATCATCGTCAATTGCTCTTCAATTGTACCTGACTCGACCACGGCTTTTTTTTCATGTGTTCTTAACATCAAATCAATTCAAACCGGGTAACTAAACATACCTATACACTCGATTTTACATGGGGAACAAAAGCCCCATGGTTATCATCATTTACAGAATCGATTGGTGCTCCAATTTGAGCTCAACATCTAGGGTTCTTAAGGAATTAGGGCTATTCTGAATCAAACGTTTTAAGAATTAAGGGCCAAAAGTTAGCACGACAATAGCCCTTAGTTCACTGGTTACCCATCCCCATCCCAACCTAGAGTTCCCGGGTTCGAACCGGGGCACCCTCTGATATTTTTAAGAAGGCTTTTTAGCCTTAATTCATTTATAAAATTTTTTATTAAATATAAAAATGATTTTTACAAACTCCTAATATTTTTAAAATCATCTAAACATTTTTTATAAATTATTCTTGAAAAACATTTTAACATTTTATTATAAAAATTATTTACAAATGTTTTAACTAAATATTTTATAAAAATAGATTTATATGATAATTTAAATTATTAAATTATTATTAGACCTTATGTTTTCCTTGATTAGAGATTTATAATGATAATATTGTATTCAAATATATTTTATAACTAAATATGCAAGTTATTTACAAAGGATTTAATTCCTTTACAATCTTATAAATGGTACCTTCTTTTATCAAAAAAAATATAAATATGAGTTCACTAATTGTATTTATAAAAACCCCCAAATTCTAATACCCTAGTTCACGTAAAATCATTAATCTTATTAACCTAAATCTTGTAAATATATACATATTTAGGTATCTTGTGAATGACTATTTTGAAACGTTGCTTATTATTCTTATGGTTGTATTTGCATTTGAAACTTATAATAAGATTATTTTCATTTAAAGATAGTGTTATGTGGTTGTGAACAATCTTAACCCTCACATCTCGACGATTCCGCCATCAAGGTTGGGGTGTGACATTCATCTTTGATTTGAAGATATTTGAAGTGGTTATCAATCGTTAAAATTGTATCTCATGTTTCTTCTTAGACGATACTAGTTTACATGAGGGTTTTAAACGTTGAATTAATGTTTGAAATAACTTCTACTTGTAGTTTATATGTTTTTATGGTTTGTGTTGGAAAATTGAGAATTTTAAAATTTTTGAATTTGACTTGTCCTGATCCAAACCATCTTGAACTAAACTCATTGTGACCTGAACCCATCCTAACACGTTTCTTACCTGAACTTGTCCTGATCCGAACCCATCCTGACCCGACACCTAACCGACCCCCCCCCCCCCCTTTTCTAGGCGTAATATTAGTTTTGTCAAACTATTTTGAATAATTCATATTCACTTAATAACTTACTAAGAAATTATAATAGAACATTAAACAAGTTTTGAAATGCAAAGTGCACACTTGTTTGGAAATGTTATGAAATTAGGTTCAAAGGGACGAAGCTCCTTAAATTGAAGGGGGTCCCAGGGGGCAGTAGGGTCCAAAAGGCAAAGTTTTAGTTTGGAAAAAATCGATTTTCTTATATGTTACGCATTTGAAGTTGCTTCACAATGACAAAATCATCAAAAAGCCTCTTAAATCGAAGGGGTTCCCAAGGGGAAACACCCCTTTTGGTGGGTTACAAAAGACACTTATGGCTTGAAAAATCTTATTTTCCTTGTTTTGTTGTGCATTTTAAGTTTCTTTAGAATCACAAAATTATCAAAATGATGAATAAAATGATTTTCAGTAGTTGTAGTTACTAAAATTAGTGTTAAAATTCATCTTTGATAATAAAGTGAAGGTCAATAGTAGCTTTGGTGTCGGTATCAACTAATGATTAGTAGGAACCGGTCATTGAGTAATAATTTTGTACGCCTATAAGATTTGCAGTAATAGTTTGCGAATGGTAACACCTATGATCGGCATCAATTGATGATAGCTACTACTAATTGCTAAAGGTTTCTACAGATGTGACCACCATTTGTTGGCGGGTACAATTGCTAACCGTTAAAATGCCTTACTTCAAACTTAATAGTGGCTCACCTACTTCGACCCATATATAAAGGATTCATCTCCTCTTTTTAAGCTGTCAAATTCACATGAAATCGTAGATTTTATATATGTTTATCAAATGTTTGTTGTTTCAATTCAAGAATCAATGTAGCATTGAAATAACTTTATTGTGAAAGTGATTCGCACGATTTAAATGGATATCTAGTAATCTCCAAAAAACAAAACGTAAAAGGAATGATATGGTTTAACAATTTTAAAAAATCGACCTTTGTAAATAATTTCGAATTTGCTTAATACGGGTGAGCCTGTGATTTCAAGCCTTGAAGAATATTAACCCTATGATTTCGAGGCCCCTCAAAGGTCATTGATGAGGGAGATGTGTTCATATAGAATAATCCACTGCAAATATTATTAAAATGTTTTGAGCATATTAACCGTGAGTGAAAAAAAACATCACAAATCAACATGGTTTGGTTACATCCAACCAGAGAGAGAACAAATTCATGATTAGGATCATGCGATGTCAAACTAGACATTAATCTTGGAACATGTGATGCAAGCTGGATTTCGATATTGGAAAACCGGTCTTTTTGGACTCGCAATAGTTACTGGATTAGGATTGGGCTTTAGGATAATGAGAACTGAAATGGGCTCAGTTACGAGCCTATTAATACAATATAAGTTTGTTTCTAGAAAAAATAACATTAGTGAACCCCTACTACTTTTGCGTATAAAAATATAAGTTTGTTTCTAGAAAAAACATGACTAGTATTTAATCTCACGAGTTGTGATGGGTACGTAAAACCGTACCAAATAACATCAATGTCACATCGTCGCTAGCGACCAACAACACCAAAAAAACTCGTCAAACCAAAGAATAAAGACAAATAAAAAATAGATGTAAAAACTTTAAACCACATACACATGTGGTTGTAGGTTAACTTAAAAATTTGAGATCAAGACGTAAAATAAAATAACTTGTAAAAGATTAAAAAGTATGAAACTCGAGTTGAAAATGAAAACAGTATTAGAGTTAAATATATAATTTAAGTACTACATGGTTAAAAGTGAAAAAATAAAGAAAAACCGATACAACTTTATATAACATAAGGTACAAACCATTATGCATAACTAAATTGATAATTAGTATTATATAAATAACATTAGTAAACCCTACTACTTTTGAGTAGGGTCTCCTTTGTTCCTAGTTTTACACTTACACAACGTGACTATTGTGCCTCGCTGCTTTGAAAGTTTTACACCTTCGGTATAAAATTTTAAAAGATAAGAATTTAATATTGCGATAGTGACAGAGTGATTAATGATTAAGTGTCTCATAAGCTTACTTCATATGATAATACCATTAAGACTTTTTTCTTTACTTTGTTGAAACTGTGTATGGTACATTTCTATTTCATATTTTTTGTCAACAAAAAACATTTTAACGCCAGTTTTGCAACGTAAAAGATGAAGCAAAGACCGCGACACAATGTTCAAATCAGATTGTGTTGCACAAAACCTCGAATCTACTCACAATTACAAGACTCACCACATACGACAAGCAACATCTAAAACTAACATTCTCAAAAATGATGGTACAAGTTAGTGTTCAATTGCATATTTTTGTCGTCAAAGAGAAACCCAAATCATTGATTTACAACTCACTTTAACATTATTAGTGTTTAGCAGTCTTAAAGTTTTAAAGAAAACATTATGTTAAAGATTTAAGTTCACTTTTATAATCACAATAAAATAACAATATAAAAACAAATCAAAATTGAGATTAGCAAGTCTAACATCAAATATTTGAACTTCCAAAAGTATCAAGCAACCAAATAGAATTCTAAAAACATAGGTTTCTAAAGGCAAAGCTCTCAATAACCTCAAATGCATACAAAACATAACTAAAAGATCTAAGTCAACCTTTGAGCAGCCTCCTTTGCCAAAACCCTCTCTTGGCCTTTGTTTTCGCCTGAGATTTGGAACCCATTATTCCACCACCCCACTTCTTCCTGTACTCATCATACTTGTCATTGAAGTTGGCCTAAAGTGACAAAAATAAAAACTCGTTAAGATCACAAACAAACCATTTGATCATCCTAAAAGCCAAACAGATATAGCAAACAAATAATGTTATAGAAATCGCTAGGCGCCAGTCGGGAGGCAAGATACTGACTAGGGATTAATCGATTTGGAGATTTTATACAAATTTTATATAAACTATATATAGTTAAAATTAGCATAATTCAAACAGAAATAATTAAAAATAAACATCAAGTGCTTCAAAGATCAAATAGTTTAAATTGAGTAAATGAGTCGGATTTATAAGTTAATGTGGTGGTTGGTCGCAAATGGAGGTCGACTTTTACGGGTTGGTCAATGTCTGCTAGATTTAAAAACGAGTAAATGGATCTAAGTTCAAAAGCACAAATATATGCGTTGACCATTTTGACCGCCAAAGAAAATTGATCCAATTAATGCTGATTAATGCCGACTACCGATTTTTTGTACCGAAAAGCTGAAATCCACAAGATAATGGCCAACTACCGATTAATCCCAATTAATCGGCCGCCTAGACCAATTTTTACAACACTGCAAACAAATGAAACAAACCTTAATGGCTTCCAGAATTCTGCTAAATTCCATCTTATCTTCGTTCTTTACGGTTGTCAAGCATAGAGCTGCTGCTGTTTTCTGATGGACAATCTGATACACACCAAGAAATTGTTTATCCACATGCCAAAAGACATTATCATATATCTAAAAGTGGCATATTTGGCAATTAAAACATACGTTTGTTTGTTTGTTATAAATTTACAAAAAATAACTAAAATGACCCAAACCTGTGCAACCTAGCTTATTGCCACCAATAACATGATATAAAATCAATACACTTACAGCTCCTAGTCGAGATTTCCCCTTAACAATGCAGTACGGGATTTCCATCTTTCTGCACAAAGCAGGAAGCCAGACAACCAACTCAATAGGATCAACATCATGAGCGATGATAACCAATTGTGCCTTGTTCTGGAACATAATAAATAATGGGTTCAGAGCATATTAGAAAAAACAAAGCCAAAACAAATGTAAACAATAGATTTAAATCGATAATAAAAAGAAAGAACAAACCTGCTCAATGAGATATGTGACATGATTGAGACCATACTTCACAACTATAGGCTTCTTTGCTTCAACAGCTTTTCCTTCAGACTCAGCCTGGGCTCTTTTCTGAAGACGGTCCTTCTTAGCTGCCTTATCCTCTGGCCGGTACTTGAGCAGCATCTTGAACAAAGTGGTTGCTACACATCATAAAAACAAATAACTCAAATGAAAGCTCAATTCAAGAACAAGCAATTTGCAAATACAAACCAGGATAAAGCACTTTGATGCACTATAGTATTTAAAACAACGACATAATATAACCATTGTAGAGCAAAATACATTTTACTAGATAAAGTTTTTATCTTACATACTTCTCCGAAACTAACAAACAGTTAAACAAAATAAACAATCAAACTACGGTATAAAAAACATGATTGTACCCACTTTTAAAACATGATAATTGCATATTGAACAAACAAGTAGTTTGAGTGTGTGTGTAACTTACTATCTAATGTGATCAAAATAAATCACTTTTTAATAAGCATCATAAAAATACTAACTACAGGAAGCAGTTCTACCTAGCAAACCAAACACCAGACTTATTATTCATATACCATTTCCAAAACTTTTAAAGCATTTGGTAGAAGACCATGAGCAAAACTCAATTCACTTCGAAATCGGTATTCAAAACATAGATAGAACAGCATATCAACAACAACAGCTAGTTCAATAGTTCATAAATCAATTCAATTCCAAAAACATTCAATAACAGCATCTGGTTATCCAGATTGTAAAACAAACTTAGCATATCTAAACACTAGCATCAAAATAAACTTGCGAAGAACATGAGCACAACTACAAATCTTACCGAGATTCTTATCTAGGGTTTTGGTGAACTGATTCAAAGCAGGTGGAACCTTCAACCGCTGCTTGAGGATCCTCCTCTTCCTCTGAATGCGAACAACTTGGGGCCATCGTACGAACCGATGCAGATCCTTCTTCGGTGGCAATGCTCCACCAATTCCAAACTGCTTCGGCCTCTTCTCGAACAACGGATTCACCACTTTCTCCTGAATCATAGTCAATCCATATATATCAAAGAATCGTTCAAAAAACACTAAATCGTAGTTAAAAGCTGAATAACTCGGAGATCGTACCGTTTTCTTCTTCGTTGCCACTGGCTTTCCACCCTTCTTCGGAGCCTTCAATCAGAAAAACCGTATGATCAGAAATCATGAAGTAATAAAAAAAAAGTAGATAAAAGGAGATTGAAATTGTCAAATGATGTGAAGATATAGAGATTCGTCAGAAAAAATAATGCAATATGGCTTAGAGCGTAGGAGATGATATTGAGGACTCACCATTTCTGAGTGTTGAGATGAAGGTCTGCAGACGGCGGTGATGAAAAGGGTTTTTGTGTTTATAAGAAGACGAACTTTATAAATTTTAGGGTATTAAATCAATGGGCCAAAGACATGGGCCAGACCTAAAATGTTTTGCCAATTTCTTTGGGCTCAAAAGCTACGTATCTTGTTGTTTACAATCGACGATAACTCAATAAATGCGATGTAGACTTGCACAAAAAAACCGGGTACGGACCCGACCCAGTGTACCCGAACCGGACCCGGGTCCGGGTACAACCCGGTACCGGGTGTATCCGAATAAACTGGCGGTTTCAACCTGGTTTGGGATTTTTTTGAATTTCTAAAACCCGACCCTACCCGGACCCGATCCGAACCCGACCCGGTCAAAACCCGAAGTGAACCCGGTATTGGACATAAGAAAAGAAAAAAAATTAGAAAAATAAACTAAACCCGGTATTAGACCCAGTTCCGGACCCGACCCGACCCTACCCAAGTATGGCGGGTAGGGTTTTCCCGCAAGTGAACACAACCCGGACCCGTACCCGGGTTCACCAATACCCGGGTACAAAAAAACCCGACTGGACCGAACCCGGTTTGAACCCGGTTCCGGGTCCGGCCCAAACCCGATTTGTGCATGCCTACGATGTACATCTCAAAATGTTGTTGGGGGACAACGGACAAGAAGTTGGTTTAGTGTTGTTAAATATGTATATTGTTTACCTTTTTTTCTAGCTTTTATTATATACTAGCTTTAGTAAACTCGTGTATTACACGGGTTAAATATATAATATATTAATATAATAAATTTATTAATTATAAAATAATATTTTAAGATATGACATAATTTAAATTACGTATGAGAAATGACTATAAATAATTAAACAATGATATCAACTTTTTAAAATATTATTTTTAATTTTTTTAAATAAACATTTTGTTTTAAAACAAACCATATAAAAATACATTTTTAAAAAATATTATTACAACTCCCAATTTGCTTAATTTTGTTTTTAAAAAAATATGACTTTTTAAAAGTATCAATTTATTTACAAATAAACTTAATAAATAGATTTATTTCTTAATTTATTAAATATTAAAAAGTATAAAATAATATTATTAGTAATTAAGGTAATTATTTAATAGGAGAGAGAGCCGAGAAAATTTTGGTAAGGAGGATTGTGATAATAACATGTGCCACTCCATTTACCCTTTTATTAGAATAAGAAGAAGATGTTAAGCACCTTGCATATCATGATTTCTATGTTAATTTTGGTTTATGAGAGTCTCTAATTGAAGTTGGTTATGTTTCGAATGTAATCTCAAACCAAATTATACGATAACCTTTTTTTCTAACTTTTATTATTATTGATTTTTCAAAAATTTTGATTTGGATTAAATTTGACACATGTTGATTTGGGGGGTTTTCGTTTCTAGGGTTTCTAAGTTTTCCTTTGATTCAAACAATGGAGGTCCCAACAAAATCCCAGTGCAAGGAAGCACCCATGATGATAGAGGCGACCGTGGTGGTGGAGGTTCCAGTGATGGTGGTGGATGAAGGTGGTGGCGGGTAAGGTGGGAAGATGATGATCCAGGTAGGAAAGGGTATTTTAGTCATTTAAAAAATTTTAACAGTCAAAGCTAAAGTCCATCCGTTTTAGGGATCATCGTTGTTACGTTTGTGCAAATTATTATACCACCTTTGTAATTTCATAGAGTTAGGGACCAAAAGTGAAATCAGGCCTAACCACAAGGACCACCCGTGTAATTAAGTCTATAAAAGATGATTAAACTTCTTTAGGTGAAATTTAAAATGATAGGTCAGATTGAGTTGAAATAGAGCTACGAAACATAATATCATTCTTAGATGCTTAAAAATGACTAACTGGATACATATAGTCGACTTAGAATAGTCAAATTAAACTTATCATGTAGATGATTAAACTAGTCATTGGGTTACACTATTGCATTTTTTCTAAAAGAACACACCAATCGTATCCATGGGTGTATAGATTAACAAAGAGATTAAGGTGCCAAGGTAAGTAAGGGTGTTTGCAAGACCATTTAGGAGGGTTGGTCACTTACAACACAAGCACATAATGAGTAAGAGTGATGTTAGAACACTTAACAGATCAAATGAGGAACTGATAACCTGCTAGCATGATACTAAAAACACAAGTAAATATGAGACAACCAATAACAAACAACACAAATAAAATGGTTTTATAAAATGATGTATATTTCTCTCAAGTTCTTTACAAGTGTTAAGCATATTAGAAAATAATAAGGACATGAGATACTTTATACTACATCCTACAGCCGATCATACTTAGAAAACCGATTGAAACATTTGAACTAGACAACAAAATCAAATGTTGAGTCAAAAGGCAGATTGCCTTTTGACTAATGACTATGACATGCCATAGCTCGCATTTTAATATATTACAAAAAGGATAAAAGTACATAAAGTAGAAAGCATAGACTCAAGACCTTAATGTATAGTTACCAAAAGTATAGATCTTTTCACCATCTAGTGAAAGTTGTTGAGTCAACAGAGTCGTAGCAGAAAGTGGTCCAACTTTATCGTAAAGTACATCAGATAAAGCATGCATTCAAAAGTCTTCGGAAGATAACTTGTCTTCACTTCTTGGTTCGGAAGACTTTTTCTCCAAAGCTTCGGAAGACTTTTCTCTGAAGCTTCGGAAGACTTCACTTTAAGCTTCAGAAGATGTTGGTCTTGACTTCGGAAGATTTTACACTTAGAATATTTTCTAGTGCATGGTGTAAAACTTCAGAAGCATTTCTACTTCTGCACTTCAGTGCATGCCACACTTAGAATATTTTCTAGTGCATAGTGTAAAACTTCAGAAGCATTTCTACTTCTGCACTTCAATGCATGCATTTAAGAAGACTTTGGATGTTTTAGGTGCATTAGTTTTTATATAACCTTACAAACTCCCCCTAGGTTGATGCTACCAAAACATTTAAGATCTTAGGTGTTGATAGTCTTTATTATGATGATGACCATGCCTTTCTTCATCAGATGGTCAGGATCATTCAGACTCTCATAGTATCTTCTCATCTCAAAAAGATCATGCAGAGGTAGATTGAACATGTCTTGCCATGTGTAGACATATTCAATACATAAATCTTTGATTATATGTTAACTTTCCGGATTAGTGGAGTAAGTCTAGGACAAGATGGTGTTCTTGTTGCAAGAGGAGCTGCTTGAATGGGAGTTGTTTGAGCTTTCTCTTGATGCACTTCCTCAGGATGCTCTAACTCATCCTAAGGTCTGGAGGTGGATAACCCTGTCTTTTTCTTCTTCTTAGACTTGGGCTTAGAGGCCATACTTTTCCTCCTCTTAGAACTCTTTAACTGAGAAGACTCACCTACAACATCTTGTTATTCAGACTTGTCTTTCTTAGTTGGGTCTACCTCCTACATCAACCCTTCTGTTGGATCTAGAAAGGCTGGTGCAACCAAAACCAAACACTTAGAAGAATTCCTAAGATAAAGGACTTCTGATACACTTTTTGTGCAACCCATAAAGGACTTCCGAAGCTAAGTGTGGAACTTCCAAAGGAAATGGAGTTCTTCCGAATACAAAGTGCAAGATCATCTTCCGAAGGAAAAGCTCCAACTTCTGAAGACAAAATCTTCTCTTCCAAAGTTGAAGACTTAGAAGAATTCAAAGACAATGACTTCCGAAGAAGAAGTCCTCAAGCCACGGAAGAAACATCCTCTTCCGAAGTATAAAAGGCTTCAGAAGAACTTATTCTTCCAAAGCCAATTAACCTTCGGAAGATGTTGTTATGGACCAGTGGACATAAGTATGGTTCTTTGACACTCCGCTGCAGACCTCTGATACTGCATGGCGTTTTCCCAAAAGGCCATGTAGTTGACCATACTTTATTCCATTGTTCACCTCTATTTGTTAGTACAATTGCTAACTTTAGTTGGTAACAAAAGGTAAGTCATGGACATGTCATGATTACCATATCTTAGATAGGACATTATCTAAGATACCTAAACTATAGCTTTGTAGTATCTGCTTTAGTTATAAGATTCCAGTTGGAATCAAAGTATAACCGGCTGTAGTTGTATAAGTGAGTTTGAGAGAAAACCATGTGTTTAGTGACATGTATCGATCCTGTAATTGGTATCAGAGCTTTTTAGGCTCTTGATTGTGTGATCTTACCATCCAAATCAACTTGTTTTCACTCCTCCTTCACCATACTATAAAATGGCCCTTATTCATAAATCTGAAGCTGAGATGGGGACGATGACTAAAGCACCTATCATCACCCCTGAAAAACTTTAGACAATGGAGTAGACGCATAGAAGGTTTCATCAGATACCTTGATGGTAAAATGTGGTTATCTATCATTAATGGTCCTTACAAGCCAAAGGTTGATGCACCAGGAGGAAACAGTGCCATGATCGAGAAGGTTGTTGAAAACTACTCTGATAAAGACCGGAAGAAGATGGAAATAGACAACAATGCTATGACGGCTCTTATGAATGCTATACCTAACTCCATCATGGTGGGGTTTGAGCAATGCAAGTCAGCTAAAGAGCTGTTTGATGCACTGTCACATGTACTCTAACTCCAACGACTCCAGGAAATATTCACTCAAGTAGCAGTATGAGAACTTTACCTACATTGCTGGAGAGACCCTCAACCAGCAATACTTCAGGTACATGGATCTTATTGCTTCCCTTTAGTTTGTGGGATATACCATTGACTTGAGAGATCTCTCAAGTAAGTTCATGAGTGCACTCCCTAAATGAGTGGATGTTCTACTGTGTCTCTATCAAAAGGACATAGAATCTGAACTCCCTCATCATGACTGAACTATACGGCATTCTTGATGGATACCGTGTAGGGATGGAAAACAAGAGGTTCCATCCAATGAGCAGACCCTCAAGCCTTCCTGCTAGCACGCTTTAATGATTGTTGAATGCTCAAGACCCAACCAACTTTAGCAGTACCTGACTTACTCTTAATAGCCATCCTGTTCAACAGGACCCTACATCATATTTCTTGAGACTCCAAGGTCTCAACAGGCTTAGCAAGGTTCTTTCCAGGACAGTTGTGCCTTTATCTCAGGAAATGGGTACTCTAGTGATCATCTATTCTACTTTGATGATCTAGAGTGCTTCAGCCCAGATGATATGGAGTACGTGGACATAGTCCAACAAATGGCTCTGCTTACCTATAGAGCAAAGAAGTTCTTTAAGAGAACTGGAAGGCAATTCCCTTAAAACCTAGCTAGCAGCAAGTTAGGGTTTGACAAAACCAAGGCAAAGTGTTACAATTGTAACCCACATGGTCATTTTGCTAAGGAATGCAAGGCTCCCAAGTCAAATCTGGGAAGCTCTCATGCCTCCTCAGCAATGTATTCAGCCTCAGCAGTGGATGCAGACACACAGGATTGTTTCTTGCATTGCCATGAGACAATCCTTCCACCAAGGAATTGACATCCCCCAGATGTAGACTTTGCAGTCATGTTACAACCACCATATCACTGTCTGTATAGGCATACAGATTGAAATTAGGATTCTTTGGATACCATAGACCAAGTGTTGAAGCACCTTTGAGGTATCTTAAAATTCTTTTCACAGTGATTAGTGAGACATCTTAGGGTTGGCTTGATATCTTGTACAAATACATGTAGCAAACATGATATCAGGCCTGCTAGCTGTAAGATACATAAGAGACCCAATCATAGCTCTGTATAAGTGTTCATCTACACACTGCCCCTCAAGATCTGGACCAAGGGAGTGGTTTCTGGCTATGGGTGTCTTAGCAATCTTACAATCAGTCATGTTGAACCTCTTGAGTATGTCTTGAACATACTTGACTGACTTATGAAGATGCCATCCTCAACCTGCTTCACTTGAATTCCCAGAAAGAAGTTGAGTTCTCCTATTGAACTCATTTCAAATCTGTCTTTCATCAGCTTCTCAAAGTCTTTGCAGAGCTTTGGATTGGTTGAACCAAAGATGATGTCATCTACATATACTTGAACCAGCAATAAGTCATTTCCCTGTCCTTTGATGAAGAGAGTTCCATCTATAGCACCTCTCCTGTAACCATGTTTACAGAGATACTCAGAAAGTGTCTCATACCACTTCCTGGGTGCCTGATGCAGCCCATAAGAGTTTTGTCAAGCTTGCAGACATAATCAGGATGATCAGGGTCTACAAAACCAGGTGGTTGTTTGACGTAAAACTCCTCATCAATCACTCCATATAAGAAAGCACACTTTATATCAAGTTGATAGACTTTGAAGTTCTTGGATGCAGCAAATGCCAGGAATATCCTAACAGCTTCTAGTCTCGCTACAGGAGCAAAGACATCAGTGTAGTCAATCCCTTCTTCTTGTGTGTATCCTTGAACAACTAGTCTTGCTTTGTTCTTGATGATGATTCCTCTATCATCCTTCTTATTCCTAAAAACCCATTTGGTGCCAATGGTACTCTTCCCATGAGGAAGTGGACAAAGGTTCCAAACTTTCTGCCTTTTGAATTGAAGCAGCTCTTGTTGCATAGCTTCAACCCAACTTCCATCCTTTAGAGCTTCATCAACTTTCTTTGGCTCTATCTGAGATAAGAAACAAGAGTGAAGACAAATATTTGCTTCATGAGTTTGTCCTCTTGTTCTCCCCTGTGTGAACATCTCCAATGATGTTTGTGGTGGGGTGAGACCTGTGGATCCTTAGCTGAGGGATCACAACAAGTTGCTGAGAGAGATCCAAATTTGAGAAATTTAGATCTGGGCTTAAAGATTTACCCTCCACATTATCACACTTATCAAGATTAACTTGATCCAATGAGTGTGTGACATCATTGATGTTGTCATCTATGGTATGGTTATTAGCATCAAGAAATTCCTGATCACTATCACCATCACCATTGTTGTCTTCTACAATTGAGGTGTCTTTATCTGGTTGAGAAGCCTCTGAGCTGGAATTTGAAGGCATACCAGATGTATCAGCTGAATTTGTCATTGTTGTGCTGATAGAAACTTCATTTGTTGAAGTAGTTTCAACTGGAGCTGAAGATGTATGACTTGAAGATCTTCCTAGCTCAAATCTTGGTTAGGATCACCTGTATTTAAATTTTCTGCAGATCCTGAAACATGCTCACAAGATTTGTAAAACAGTTGGTAACTAAATCAAGATCAAACAGCCAATCCGGACCAGAACCAGCAACACATGGTGTGTGTTCATTGAAAGTCACATTGGCTGACTCCTCAACTATTCTAGTTCTAAGATTGTATACTCTATAAGCTTTAGCTTGAGAGGAGTATCCAATGAAGTGTCCATCGTCTGATTTCTCAGCAAACTTGGCAATTTGATCTTGGTATTCAAGATGGTGCAAGGACATCCAAATGACCTGAGAAAACCAATGAAAGGTTTCCTCTTGTGCCAAAGTTCATAAGGGGTCTTACCATGTGTCTTAACTACTAAAACTCTGTTCTGCACATAGCAAGTAGTATTAACTGCCTCTGACCAGAAGGTGATAGGCAGTTTAGAGTCAGACAACATAGTTCTTGCAGCTTCAATAAGTGTCCTGTTTCTCCTCTCAGCAACCCGTTTTGCTGAGGAGTCCTGGGAGCACTATATTGTCTTGTAATACCTTTTTCATCACAAAATATATCAAGGATTTGGTTCTTGAATTCATTCCTTGATCACATCTTATGGTTTGACCTTATGATCACATTGATTCTCAACTTTTAAGATGAAATTCTTCAGAATCTCAGGGGTTTCATCCTTAGTTCTAAAGAAAAAGACCCAAGTGAATCTTGTAAAGTCATCTGTGATCACCAAACAGTAAGAGGTCCTTCCTAAACTCATTACACTGGTGGGGCCAAAGAGATCCATATGTAACAAGTGTAGAGGAGTAGTGATGGAGTTTTTTCCTTAGGCTTGTGAGATACCTTGTGTTGCTTCCCTTTCAGGCATGCAACACAAAGATCATCACTTGTAAACTCTTTCTTTGGCATTCCAGTTACCAGATCATGTTTAATCAATTTATTATGTTCTTAAAGTTTACATGGCACATTCTTTTATGCCATAGGAAAGACTCATCACTATTTGCTTTAGATAGAAAGCATGAAACTTCTCCAGAAGGAGATGTTTCTTGCAAATCCATCTTGTACATGTTCCCTTTCCTGGGGGCTCTGAGCAGGATATGCTCATGAGGATGACCACTCCTGGCTTGAGAATAATGCACTCATGCTCAGTAAAGAGCATGTTATGACTCTGATCACAAAATTGGGATACACTCAGAAGATTGTACCCAGCTCCTTAACAAAGTTTACCTTCTCGATGCTAAGCTTACCATTTGTGACCTTGCCCCTTCAGAAATGTAACCACCTTCATGTCCTCCAAAAGCAACTGGTCCTCCATCAATTCTCTCAAAATTATGGAGTAGAGACCTATTGCCTGTCATGTGCCTGGAACAGCCACTGTCAATTATCCAGACATTCTGTTTGTCTTGAGCTGTTCCTGCACAAAGAAAATGATTAGTTACATTTGGAAACCCAAGCCTTACTTGTCTTGGGTCACTAAGTGTAATAGAAGGTAATGCAACAGTAATAGATCCTATGGTTGTACTATGGGGATCTTCAGCTATTGTTGATGGAGAAATTTCAGTCATTTGGTCTTTCTTAGACTTCCATACCACCTTTGGAGTCTTGGACTTGACCTTCAAAACTTTAGAAGCTTTTGGAACTTCACACATTTTGATGACTGAACCTTCGGAAGATTCTACAGTCACTGCAGCAGACTTTAGTGCTTCGGAAGAACTCCTTTCTTCCGAGACCAATTTTACTTCCGAAGGTAATTTTCCATTTACCTTCTTCTTTGATTTGGAGCTTCCGAAGGAAACAGACTTTCCTTCTGAAGCTTGAGACTTCTTGAGATTCTTTGAAGTCTTTGAATTGGTCATGTGGATGGTACTTTTAGGATTGTATGGGCAATCCTTGGCAATGTGAGAAGTACTTTCACACATGACACATACATTTTCTTCTTCAAAGGAGTCTCCTTTTGAGAGCAAGACTGGCTTTGGTCACATTCCTTCTCCACCTTCATCTTGGTAGATGCTGAGACAGTTCTTTGGGCTGTGAACTATTCTTGGAGTTTGATGGTCCAGGCTGTGCAGCAGTGGTACACAGCAGCTCAGTCTTCTTCTTTGCACTGTGATGATTTGAACATGAACCAGTACTCTTAGCTGAGGAGTCTTGGTTGATGTCTTCAGTCTTTACTACTTTGAAACCTGCAGAGATAAAAACTTGTTTCTGCTTAGCATCAAAAGTAGCCTTGATTTCTTGAGCCTTCTTTGCTTTCCTTTTGCTCTTCCTGATCAAGTTCTTTCTCTTAGACTTGGTCATCACAGTTGATTTCTTCTCCTCAGAAGGATAGTGGCCCTTGGAAGAATCCTCATCTTCACTCTTCTCAGAGGAATTCTTCACTATCACTTTTTCATCATCCTCACTTATAGGATCTATGAGAGGAAGCTCATCTTCACAAGTTCACATCTAGGAGATCTTACAGACAAGATTGTGTGTGGAGGAGCTATCTATTTGATCCCAGTCCCTGTCTGTTTTGATAGCACACTTTGTTGTGCAGGGATGAGGATATCATGTTCTTGAAGGTCTCTTCTTCAAGAACACTCTTTTCTGCCTGGCTTTGCTGATCACAAGCTCAGCCTGGCACTCAGTTAGCTTGGTTATGAGATCTGAATTTGAGTTCTAAAGTCTGTGTGTTCATGTTTTAGAGCTGAAATGGTTTTCTCTAAGTCCTCTATTTTCAGTTTATAATCATTTTCAGTTTTCTAAAATCAGATTTTAAAATGTTTAAGGACTCAAGATCAGATCTCATCTCCAAGTTGTAGGACCTGTATCTATTTACTTAGCAATGCATTCAGGAGTACAGAGATGTTCCAATACCTTGGCTTCATCATGATCACCCATCAGTGCTTGGTTTGGAGAAGCATCTTCCACCTGAAAACTCCAGTCAAAACCTCCTTCTTCAACAGCAACAGCAGCATGTTGCTTAGTCTTCTCAGACTGAGGAGCTTTGTCAGTGTAGTTTGGTCTGGGTTGTGTTTGGCCCCCTTTCTTTAGGTGCCTTACACTCCCTAGCAAAGTGACCCATAAGGTTACAGTTGTAACACTTAACTTTGCTTTTATCCAGCCCAAACTTTCCACTGATAGCATTGCTTGGAAATCTTCTTCCTGTTCTCTTGTAGAACTTCTTGGCTCTGTGAGTGAGGAGAGCCATCTGCTGAACTATCTCCATGTATTCCAGGTCATCTGGATGAATACAGTCCAGGTCTTCAAGAGTGAAGAGATAATTCCCACAGCTTTCATCAGTAGACACAAAGGCTTGAGAAGAACTTGTCTCTTGGAATGGACTTCCTTGAGTAAAGTTCCTCTTGGTGTCTCGGGAAGGTGATGAAAGGACCCTTATGTGAGTTGTCAAGGTAGCATATGAGATGATGTTGGGGTTCTATGCTGTCCCTTTCAACTACATGAAGGGCTGAACCCATTTGATGTTGGAGTTTCCAGATGAACCTTGCATGTTCATTTCCATCTGGTATCCACTGAGAATCCCATACAACTCTGTCAGAGTAAGAGTTTTAAGGTTCTCAGTCCTCTTGATCACCACACAATAGTGTGTCCATTGCCTAGGAAGTGAGGACATGAACTTCCTTACAATGTCCCTGTTCTCAAGAGGTACTCCTCCATCCACTAGGGTATCCACAATCTCAACATACCTGAAGTATTGTTGGGTCATGGTTTCACCTACTTTGAAGGTGAAATTTTCAAACTGCTGCTTCAGAAGATCTTCTTGTTCTCCTTGGCTTCAGAGGAGCCTTCATACATCAGCTTCAGTGCATCCCACAGCTGTTTAGCTGTTTTGCACTTCTTAAAACCTCTGTATACAGAGTTTGGGAGAGCAGTCTGAAGAGCAGTCATGGCCTTCCTATCAATCTCTACTCTTTTCCTATCTTCATCTGAGTAGTTGGCCATATCTTTAGGGATCATACCAGCACCAGTAGCAGAGGGGGTGCTGGGTATGAAAGGTCCATTTACAACAGATTCCCACATTCTTGAGTCAAGAGACCTGATGAAGCCTTCCATCCTCATGCATCAAGTGTCAAAATCATCAAGAGTGATCAGTGGGGATTTGTTCATGGTTCAGTCTCCATATCAGTCTTTGAGATGGAAGCCATTTGAAGAGTTTAGTTTTGTGTGTGTGAGGGATCTTAAGATGGTTAGATCTTATATCAAGAACTGGAAAGCTCTGATACCAATTGCAGGACCATTTAAGGGCTTTAACACAATTACAACACAACGACACAAAAAGAGGAGATTAACTAAACTTTAATCAAACAGTGAACTGGGTTAACCAAAGTGATACAAAGAGCACAAGTAAAGTAAGAGACAGAACAAGAGAGTATGGTTTTCAAGAATGCAGTATATTGCTTTCTCTATGTTCTATTTCAAGTGTTTCAAAGCATGAGATAAAAGATACAAGAACATGAGATACTTATACTACATCCTACAGCTGGCTATACTTGAAAGCCAGCTGGATACAATTGACTAAACACACAAACAAAATCAATTGTAGAGTCAAAAGGCAGATTGCCTTTTGACTTGTGACTATGACATGCCATAGCTCACATCCTTATCTATTACAAAAAGGATAAAGTACATAAAGTAGAAAGTATACAGACTCAAGACCTCAATGTACAGTTACCAATAGCATGGACTTTTTCACCAACCATGTTAGTTGGTGACTTGCAGAGTTGCAGTGGGGAAAGGTGCTTTATGGAACAGTACATCAGATAAAGCATGTGTACTAAAAGTCTTCGGAAGAAATCTGTCTTCAAAGGATGAAGCTTCGGAAGACTTTGTCTCTGAAGCTTCGGAAGACTTCATGTTTGGCTTCGGAAGATATTGGTCTTGGCTTCGGAAGATTTTACACTTAGAGTATTTTCTAATGCATTGTGTAAAACTTCCGAAGCATTCTTCACTTCAGTACTTAGTGCATGTTGCTGAGACATTTTGGATGTTTTGGGTTGTATCAGACTTAAGAATCCTTACACAAAAGCCAAATGCTTTTCACAGAACATGAGTGCATTATCCTTAAACCTGGGATGACCATTCCTCCAGAATTGGTGCTTCTTAGATCTCCTAGGAAAGAGGATATATACAAGCTAGATATGAACCGTGCTTCCCCACTGGGAGAAGTATCATGTTTTCTTTCCAAAGCTGATGGTGATGAGTCAACACTATGACATAAACAAATATATCATGTAAATTTTAAAACCATGAATAAATTGGTTAAAAATAACTTGGTACATGGTTTGCCTAAAAAGGAATTTTTCTGCAAAGATAACTGTGTTGCATGCCTGAAAGGAAAGCAACATAGGGCATCTCATAAATCCAAAGTTGTTAACTCTATCACCATCCCATTACACTTATTGCACATGGATCTCTTTGGTCCAACAAGTATAATAAGCATTGGAAGTACATCATATTGCATTGTGATAGTTGATGATTTTACAAGATTTACATGTGTATTCTTTTAAGAGCTAAGGATGAAACTGCTAAAATGTTAAAATCTTTTATTCTTAAAATAGAAAATCAAATTGATCACAAGGTAAAAATAATCAAAAGTGATCAAGGAACCAAGTTTAAGAATCAAGTTCTTGACTCGTTCTATAACTCAAAAGGGATTCCAGACCATAAAGTGCTCCTAGAACTCCTCAAAAAAACGGTGTTGCTAAGAGGAGGAACAGGACACTTATTGAGGTTGCTCGGACTATGTTGGCTGATTCAAATCTGCCTTTTACTTTTTGGGCAGAGGCAGTCAGCACTACATGCTATGTGCTAAACAGAGTTCTTGTAGTTAAGCCATATGAAAAAACACCTTATAAGCTATGGAATAAGAGGCCACTGTTCATTGGCTTTCAAAGGTCTTTTGGTAGCAGGTGTATAATACTTAACACAAAAGACAATTTGGCAAAATTTGCTGAAAAGTCGGATGATGTTATCTTTGTTGGATATTCCTCCAACTTTATTGCTTATAGAGTTTATAACATCAAAAATTAACAATTTGAGTAATCATCCAACATTGTCATTAGAGCACACTCCTTGTGTTAGGGGAATGGCCTTGATTACATTTTGACTTAGAATTGTTTCCTAACTATTCTAGTCTATCTTGTGAGAATGTTTCAGCTAGGACAGGTCCTCAAAATGATCATGATCAACTATTTGAGTTGCCCATCACCTGTTCAAATTCTCCAAGAGTGACTGAAGATCCAACTCCAACTATTGTAACATCAAGTTGCATAACTCTTTCAAGAGATAGTGAGCTTCAACTAGTGTTCCATCAAGTGACACTGAACAACACCCGATCAATAGAAACAGTATTCTGAAGGAACATGCAACTGTTAATGATGCTTCTCAGCCAATCATTGATGATGATGTTTCTCTTTCATTTAATCAGTCCTCATTGAATGACATTGAAACAATAGCTGGCTCAAGTGTTCATGCTCCTGAGCAAAATATGTCCAACTTGGATTTATCTTTGCAACTGGAAGTGATTCCTAGACTAAGGATTCACAACACTCATCCAGCTGAGAATATCATAGGAGAAAGCTCTGAAGGTGTGAGAACAAGGGGACAAACTCATCATGAGAATTTATGTTTGTACTCATGCTTCTTGTCTCAGATGGAACCGGAGAAAGTAGAAGAAGCCTTAAAGGATAGTAGCTAGGTTGAGTCAATGCAAGAGGAGTTGCTTCAATTCAAGAGACAAAATGTTTGGAACTTTTGACCGCTACCATCTGGTCAAATAACTATAGGAACCAAATGGGTTTCCAGGAACAAGAGAGATGATAGAGGCTTGATCATCAAGAACAAAGCTAGATTGGTTATTCAAGGATATACCCAAGAAGAAAGAATTGACTATACTGATGTCTTTGCATCTGTTGCAAGACTTGAGCCAGTTAGAATCTTCCTTGCTTATGCTACATCCAAGAATCTTACTGTCTATCTGCTTGATATTAAGTGTGACTTTCTATATGGAAATATCGATAGGGAGGTCTATGTGTGCCAACCTCTAGGATTTGAAGACCCACAACACCCTAACTATATGTGCAAGCTGGATAAGCTCTCTATGGGCTACACTAGGAACCTAGGTTGTGGTATGAGACTTTGTCTCAATTTCTCCTGAAGAATGGTTACACTAGATGTACCATTGATAAGACTTTTTTCATAAAGAAGTCTGGGAAAGACATATTGCTTGTTCAGGTCTATGTTGATGATATCATATTTGGTTCTTCAAATAACCAAATATGTAAAGACTTTGAGAGCATTATGAAGAAGAAGTTTGAGATGAGTTACATGGGAAAAATGAACTTTTTCCTTGGGATTCAGGTGAAGTAGATGAAGGAAGGGTTCTTTATCAATCAATCTAAGTATGTCTCTGATATCTTAGAGAGATTTGATATGAAGGATTATAAGCCAGCCAAGACACCTATACCCAGAAACCATGACCTTTGTCTAGACTCTGAGGGGGAGGATACTGATCAACATCATTATAGGGCAATCATTAGGTCTCTAATGTATCTCACAACAAGTAGACCTGATATCATGTTTGCTACATGCCTCTGTGCAAGATATCAGGTTGCTCCAAAGGTGTCTCACCTAGTTACTGCAAGAGAATCCTTAGATACCTCAAAGGAGCACCGAAATTAGGTCTTTGGCATCCTAGGAATAGCAACTTCAATCTCTATGGCTACTCAGATAGTGACTATGGTGGCTGCAACATCAATAAGAAATCCATATCAGGAGGATGTCAATTTCTTGGTGGAAGGATCATCTCATGGTAATGCAAGAAGCAATCGTGTGTCTCTACATCTATTGCTAAAGCTGAATACATTGTTGCTGCAAGTTGTTGTGCTTAGCTGCTTTGGATTCAAAACCAGATGCTAGACTATGGATTCAACTTCATGAGCACTCCTATCCATATTGACAACAATAGTGCTATCTCTATTACTGAAAATCTCATGAAACACTCAAAGACAAAGTATATTGATATCAGGTATCATTTCATTAGAGATATTCATGAGAAGAACCTGATCAAACTAATCAAAGTTTATTCAAATGAACAATATGTTGATTTGTTCACTAAAGCTTTTGATGAACAAAGATTTAAATATCTCATTACAACTATTTGGATGATAAACTGATTAGTCTATCTCACTGAAAACCTTTTTGAAATGTGCAATGTCTTTGTCATAACAATCTAAGCCCTGTTACATTAGGATCAATTTTCTAAGTATGGGTTTTTTCGAAGAGAAATTAACCTTCAGAAGATTCTTTTCATATCTTCCGAAGCTAAATTCCTCCAAGGGAAATCTTCTTCTCGAAAGAGTTTAGTCTTGGAAGAAGCGATTGATTGCGTATCATATCTACTTCCGAAGCATATAAAATTCTCCATTTAAAAATACATTTTACTCTCTGAAGTAAGATATTTACCTTCAGAAGTAAAATTGGCTTCAGAAGAAGAATACCTTTAGAAGAAGATTACCTTGGAAATCCTTTATACTCAGAAGAAAATTTTACTATGTAACGGAAATCTATGAACCCCACCGTTTACTTGAATCACCTGGAAGAATTTTGGGGTAACGGTTAGATGGTACTCCTAAATGGAGTTAGGGTTATTTGGACGGGCATTTCTGGCCAGGAGTTGATCATTACTAAACAAGTTATCCAGGAGCATCTGGAGCTCCATGATGAAGGTGCTCCTACTGAGTTCCCCAAATCTGACCTAGATGACACGTATCTTCAAATTGGGATATGGTGGAGATTTGAGTAGGTCTACAATGTATAAGTTCAATTTCTCTTACAACTGGAAGTTCCTACTTCATGTTGTTCTCCATTGTCTGTCTAACAAGTTTGGGGGATGGGATCAAATCCCATATGAACTGCGCTATCTAGTTCATGGATTGGTGAATACCCTCCGCTTCAACTACTCAAGGTTTGTGCTGACTAACTGTAGAGATTATATAAAGAGGCTGAAGCAACCAAACACTTAAAGTCTTTCTGCATGCATGCTACACAAGTACTGAAGAAGAATGCTTCAGAAGCTTCACACAAGCAACACAAATATTCTAAGTGTGAAATCTTCCATAGCCAAGACCAATATCTTCCGAAGCCAAAGATGAAGTGTTCCGAAGCTTCAGAGACAAAGTCTTCCGAAGCTCAACTCTTGAAGACAGATTTCTTCCAAAGACTTTTAACAACATGCTTTATCTGATGTACTTTTCCATAAAGCTGGATCCCTTTTCTGGCTGCAACTTTGTAAAGTCACCAACTTGCATGAGTTTGTGAAAAGGTCCATGCTTTTGGTAACTGTACATTGAGGTCTTGAGTCTGTAACTTTCTACTTCATGTACTTTATCCTTTTTGTAATAGATAAGGATGTGAGCTATGGCATGTCATTGTCACAAAGTCAAAAAGGCAATCTGTCTTTTTGACTCTACAATTGATTTTGTGTTGTGTCTAGTCAATTGTATCCAGCTGGCTTTCATAGTATGGCCGGCTGTAGGATGTAGTATAAGTTTCTCATGTTCTTATAACTTTCCTTTATGCTTTGTAACACTTGTAATAGAACATTGAGAAGGCAATATACTGCAATCTTGAAAACTATCTCCTTGTGTATCTTGCTCTTGTGTTCTATCTCTTAATTACTTGTGTTCTTAGTGTCTTTACTTGTGGTTAATCCAGTTCACTGTTTGATTAAGTTGAGTTACTCTCCTCTTTGTGTTGTTGTGTTGTAAGTTGACCACCCTTCAACCGTCCTGCATTTGGTATCAGAGCTTTTCCAGGCTCTTGATATAAGATCTCACCATCTTAAGATCCCACACACACACAAATACTCAACTTCTCAAATGGCAGGCATTTCCAAGACCAATATGGAAACTGGAACCATGAACAAATCCCCACTGATCACTCTTGAAGACTTTGATACCTGGTGCCTAAGAATGGAAGGTTTCATCAGGTCTCTAGACTAAAAAATGTGGGAATCTGTTGAGAATGGACCTTACATACCAAGCACCCCTTCTGCTACTGGTGGTGGTATGATCCCCAAGGCTGTGGCAAACTACTTTGATGAAAACAAGAAGAGAGTAGAGATTAATAGAAAAGCCATGATAGCCCTTCAGAATGTTCTTCCAAACTCTGTATACAGAGGTTTCAAGAAATGCAAAACAACTAAGCAGCCGTGGGATGCATTTAAACTAATGTATGAGGGTTCCTCTGAAGCCAAGGAGAACAAGAAGGATCTCCTAAAGTAGCAGTTTGAAAACTTCACCTTCAAAGCAGGTGAAACCATGACTTAGTAATACTTCAGGTATGTTGAGATAGTGGATACCCTTGTGGATGGAGGAGTTGCTCTTAAGAACAGAGATATTGTAAGGAAGTTCATGTCCTCACTTCCTAGGTAGTGGACACACTATTGTGTGGTGATCAAGAGAACTGAGAACCTCAAAACTCTCACTCTAACATAGTTATATGGGATTCTCAGTGGCTACCAGATGGAGATGAACATGCAAGGTTCATCTGGCAACTCCAACAATCAAATGAGTTCAGCCTTTCATGTGGTTGAAAGGGATAGCATAGAACCCTAACATCATCTCATATGCTACCCTGACAACTCACCAAAGGGTCCTTTCATCACCTTCCCAGAGACACCAAGGGAGAACTACACTCAAGGAAGCCCATTCCAAGAGACAAGTTCTTCTCAAGCCTTTGTGTCTTCTGATGAAAGTTGTGGCAGCTTTCTTTTCACCCTTGAAGACCTGGATCGTATCCATCCAGATGATCTGGAGTACATGGAGATAGTTCAGCAGATGGCTCGTCTCACTCACAGAGCCAAGAAGTTCTATAAGCGGTCTGGAAGGAAGTTTTCAAGCAGTGCAACCAGTGGAAAGTTTGGGCTAGACAAAGGCAAGGTCAAGTGTTACAACTATAACTTATTGGGCCACTTTGCCAGGGAGTGTAAGGCACCTAGAACAAATGGTGGCCAAACACAGTCCATACAAAACTACACTGATAAAGCTCCCCAGAATGAGAAGCCAAAGCAGCAGGCTGTTGTTGCTGTTGAAGAAGGAGGCTTTGATTGGAGCTTTCAGGTGAAAGATGCCTCTCCAAACCAAGCACTTATGGAAGATCATGATGAAGCCAAGGTATTGGAACATATTTATACCCCTGAATGCATTGCTAAAGTTAATAGATACAGGGCCTACAACTTGGAAATAAGATCTGATCTTGAGTCCTTAAACATTTTAAAAATTGATTTTAGAAAGTCTGAAAATGATTATAAACTGAAGATAAAGGACTTAGAGAAAACTATTTTAGTTCTAAAACATGAGCATACAGTCCTTTAGATCAAAGATCTCATAACTAAGCTGACTAAGTGCCAGGCTGAGCTTGTGATCAGCAAAGCCATGGCAGACAAGTGTGTTCTTGAAGAAGAGACCTTCAAGAACATGATATCCTCATCCCTGCACAACAAGGTGTGCTATCAAAACAAACAGGGACTAGGATCAAATGAGATAGCTCCTCCACACACAATTTTGTTTGTAAGATCACTTAGATATGGAACTTGTGAAAATGAGCTTCCTCTCATAGATCCTTTGAGTGAAGAGGATGATGAAGTAATAGTGAAGAATTCCTCTGAGAAGAGTGAAGAGAAGGATTTTAAGAAGGGCCACTATCCTTCCGAGGAGAAAAAGAAGACTGTGATGACCAAGTCAATGAGAAAGAACTTGATCAGAAAGAGAAAAAGAAAGGCAAGGAAGGCTCAAGAGATCACGACTACTTTTGACTCCAAGCAGAAACAAGTTTTTATCTCTACAGGGTTTGAAGTGGTGAAGACTGAAGACATCAACCTAAACTCTTCTGCTAAGAGTTCTGCTTTATGTTCAAATCATCTTAGTACTAAGAAGAAGACTGATCTGCTGTGTACCACTACTACACAGCCTGGACCATCAAACTCCAAGAACAGTTCTTAGCCCAAAAGGAATGTCTCAGCATCTGTAAAGATGAGGGTGGAGAAGGGATATGACCAAAGTCAGTCTTGTTCCCAGCAAAAGGCTCTTGTGAAGAATAAAAGAGAGTGTGTCATATGTGAAAGTACTGCTCATCTTGCTAAGGATTGTCCATACAATCCTAAAGGTACTCTTCACATGACCAATAGAAAAACTTCCAAGAGTTCCAAGAAGATTCAAGCTTCAGAAGGAAAACCAGTTTCCTTTGGAAGCTCTAAATCTAAAAAGAAGGCAAGTGGAAAATTGCCTTCGGAAGAAAAGTTGGTCTTGGAAGGAAGGAATACTTCCGAAGCACTGAAGTCTGCTACAGTGTTTGCAGAATCTTCCGAAGGTCCAGTCATCAAAACTTCCGAAGTCTCAAAAGCTATCGAAGTATTGAAGGTCAAGTCCAAGACTCCAAAGGTGGTGTGGACGTCTAAGAAAGACCAAGTGACTGAGAATTCTCCATCAACAACAGCTCAAGATCCTCCAAGCACAACCATAGGATCTATTACTGTTGCATTACCTTCTGTTTATCTTTGTGAGCACAAGACAAGTAAGGCTTGGGTTTCCAAATGTAACTACTTATTTTCTTTATGCAGGGATAGCTCAAGACAAACAAAAATGTCTAGATCATTGATAGTGGCTGTTCTAGGCACATGACAGGCAATAGGTCACTACTCGAGAACTTTGAAAGGATTGATGGAGGGCCAGTTGCTTTTGGAGGAGATGAAGGTGGTTACATTTCTGGAAGTGGCAAGGTCACAAATAGTAAGCTCAGCACTGAAAGGTAAACTTTGTCAAGGAGCTTGGGTACAATCTTCTGAGTGTATCCTAATTTTGTGATCAGAGTCATAACATGCTCTTTACTGAGCATGAGTGCATTGTTCTCAAGCCCGGGGTGGTCATTCCTTATGAGCATATTCTGCTTAGAGCCCCCGGGAAAGGGAACATATACAAGATGGATTTGCAAGAAACATCTCCCTCTGGAGAAGTTTCATGCTTTCTGTCTAAAGCCAATAGTGATGAGTCTTTCCTATGGCATAAAAGAATGTGCCATGTAAACTTTAAGAACATGAATAAACTGATTAAGAATGATTTGGTAA
This sequence comes from Flaveria trinervia, assembly GCA_025506515.1. NCBI lineage: Eukaryota > Viridiplantae > Streptophyta > Magnoliopsida > Asterales > Asteraceae > Flaveria > Flaveria trinervia. The sequence continues at coordinate 67,229,325 of CM046441.1, forward strand.
CTGGAATGCCAAAGAAAGAGTTTACAAGTGATGACCATTGTGTTGCATGCCTGAAAGGGAAGCAACACAAGGTATCTCATAAGCCTAAGGAAAGGAACTCCATCACTACACCCCTACACTTGTTACATATGGATCTCTTTGGCCCCACTAGTGTAATGAGTCTAGGAATGACCTCTTACTGTTTAGTGATCACAGATGACTTCACAAGATTCACTTGGGTCTTTTTCTATAGAGTTAAGGATGAGACTCCTGAGATTTTGAAGAATTTCATCTTGAAGATTGAGAATCAATCTGATCATAATGTCAAAATCATAAGATGTGATCAGGGAACTGAATTCAAGAACCAAATCTTTGATGACTTTTGTGATGAAAAAGGTATTACAAGACAATACAGTGCTCCCAGGACTCATTAGCAGAATGGTGTTGCTGAGAGGAGAAATAGGACACTGATTGAAGCTGCAAGAACCATGTTGTCTGACTCCAAGCTGCCTATCACCTTCTGGGCAGAGGCAGTCAACACTGCTTGCTATGTGCAGAACAGAGTTTTAGTAGTTAAGACTCATGGCAAGACTTCTTATAAACTTTGGCACAAAAGGAAACCTTTCATTGGTTTTCTCAGGTCATTTGGATGTCCTTGCACCATCTTGAATATCAAGGATCAAATTGCCAAATTTGCTAAGAAATCAGATGATGGACATTTCATTGGATACTATTCCCAAGCTAAGGCTTACAGAGTATACAATCTTAGAACTAGAATTGTTGAGGAGTCAACCTATGTGACTTTCAATGAACACACACCCTGTGTAGCTAGTTCTGGTCCTGATTGGTTTTTTTATCTTGATTTAGTTACCAACTGTTTTAACAAATCTTGTGAGACTGTTACAGGATCTGCAGAAAACTTAAATACAAGTGATCCTGATCCAAGACTTGAGCTAAGAAGACCTTCAAGTAATACATCTTCAGCTCCAGTTGGAACTACTTCTACAAATGAGGTTTCTATTAGCACCATAATGACAAACTCAGCTAATACATCTAGTATGCCTTCAAATTCTAGCTCAAAGGCTCCACAACCAGATAAAGTTGCTTCAAATGCAGAAGACAATGGTGGTAGTGGTGATAGTGATCAAGACTTTCTTGATGCTGATAACCACTCCATAGATGACAACATAAATGATGTCACACACTCCTTGGATCAAGTTTCTCTTGATAAGTGTGCTGATGTAGTGGGAGAAACATCTATGCCAGATCTAAATTTTTCTAATTTAGATCTTTCTCAGCAACTTGCTGTGATCCCTCAACTAAGGATCCATAAGTCCTATCCCACTACAAACATCATTGGAGATGTTGTCTTTGGGGTAAGAACAAGAGGACAAACCCATGAAGCAAATGTTTGTCTTCACTCTTGTTTCTTGTCTTAGATAGAGCCAAAGAAAGTTGATGAGGTTTTAAAGGATGGAAGTTAGGTTGAAGCTATGTAAGAGGAGCTGCTTCAATTCAAAAGACAAAAAGTTTGGAACCTTTGTCCTCTTCCTCATGGGAAGACTACCATTGGAATCAAATGGGTGTTTAGGAACAAGAAGGATGATAGAGGCATTATCATCCAGAACAAAGCTAGACTAGTTGTTCAAGGATACACACAAGAAGAAGGGATTGACTACACTGATGTCTTTCCTCCTGTAGCAAGACTAGAAGCTGTTAGGATGTTCCTGGCATTTGCTGCATCCAAGAACTTCAAGGTCTTTCAACTTGATGTGAAGTGTGCTTTTCTTTATAAAGTGATTGATGAAGAGGTCTATGTCAAACAACCACCTGGTTTTGTAGATCCTAATCATCCTCATTACGTCTGCAAGCTTGACAAAGCTCTCTATGGGCTGCATCAGGCACCTAGGAAATGGTATGAGACACTATCTGAGTATCTTTGTAAACATGGACATAGGAGATGTACTATAGATGGAACTCTCTTCATCAAAGGACATGGAAATGACATATTGCTAGTTCAAGTGTATGTGGATGACATCATCTTGGTTCAACTAATCTAAAGCTCTGCAAAGACTTTAAGAAGCTGATGAAAGATAGATTTGAAATGAGTGCCATGGGGGAACTCAATTTCTTTCTGGGAATTCAAGTGAAGCAAGTTGAAGATGGCATCTTCATAAGTCAGTCAAAGTATGTTGAAGACATACTCAAGAGGTTCAACATGACTGATTGTAAGATTGCTAAGACACCCATAGCTAGAAACCACTCCCTTGGACCTGATCTTGAGGGGGAGTTTGTAGATGAGCACTTATACAGGGCTATGATGGGTCTGTTATGTATCTTACTGCTAGCAGGCCTAATATCATGTTTGCTACATGCATCTGTGCAAGATATCAAGCTAACCCTAAGATGTCTCACCTCATCACTGTCAAGAGGATTCTAAGATACCTCAAAGGTGCATCAACACTTGGTTTATGGTACCCTAAGAATCCTGACTTCAATCTGTTTGCCTATACAGATAGTGATTATGGTGGTTGCAACATGACTGCAATGTCTATATCTGGGGGATGTCAGTTCCTTGGTGGAAGGATCGTCTCATGGCAATGTAAGAAACAATCTTGTGTCTCTGCATCAACTGCTAAAGCTGACTAAAGCTGAATACATTGTTGCTGAAAGCTGCTGTGCTCAAGTGCTTTGGATTCAAAATCAAATGCTGGACTATGGGTTAAACTTCAAGGAGACTCCCATTCACATAGACAACAATAGTCCTATCTCAATCACAAAGAACCTTGTGCAGCACTCAAGGACAAAGCACATCAATATCAGGTATCATTTATAAGAGATAACTATGAAAAAGGATTAAGTAAACTAGTCAAAGTTCACACAGATGAACAATATGATGATCTGTTTACAAAGGCTTTTGATGAACAGAGATTTAAATATCTAATATCAGCTATTGGGATGATCAACTTTGAGTAGGTTTTTCTTAAACTAATTCTTATTATTTCTTAAAATATATGTGTCCTAAGTTGTTTAGTTCATCACTTTCATAAGCTCATGTTTTTTCTTTGGATGAAAATTTCTTTTTGAAGACTTTCCTTAGATTTTTGAAAAATTTCTGATACTTCAGAAGTTATGCTTTTAACTTCGGAAGCAAATCATGCCTTCAAAATAAATAACTGTCTGTAACATTTTACCTTCGGAAGAGTTCTAGATCTATCTTTCGAAGCTTAAATACTTGTCTCAAACAGTTACTTATTTTCAAGGACCATTTACTTCCGAAGCAAAATTAACTCTCAGAAGCTTTGTTGTTTTCTATGCGAAGCACTTAAGTTTTAATTTCTCTTTCGAAGAAAATATTTTCAAAACTCTCAGAAAATCTTCCGAAGTCATTTTAGCTTCGGAAGCTTTTTAATTAAAACTTCCGAAGATAATAAACCTTCGAAAGCTTTTTGACTTCCAAGAAAACTACTTTTTGAGCAAAAGTAAATTACTTTTTCAGAGGTGGGAGCGACATCCGGATTTCAAAGTTTATCCTCTTTCATTAAACTTTATCTGAAGTTCCTCTCACATATAAATCCAACGGTTTCTCCCTCTTTCTATCATCTGTTCTTCCTCCAAAACCTAAAAACCCAAATTTCTCTCTGAAAGTTTCTTTCTTCCTTCTTCCTTCTTCCTTCAGGCACCCAGGAAGTGGTATGAGACTATATCCCAGTATGTTTGCAAACATGGATACAGGAGAGGTACTATAGATGGAACTCTCTTTATTAAAGGATAGGGAAATCACATACTGCTAGTTCAAGTGTATGTGGATGACATCATCTTTGGTTCAACTAATCCAAAGCTCTGCAAAGACTTTAAGAAGCTGATGAAGGACATATTTGAAATGAGTGCCATGGGGGAACTCAATTTCTTTCTGGGAATTCAAGTGAAGCAAGTTGAAGATGGCATCTTCATTAGTCAATCAAAGTATTTTCAAGACATACTCAAGAGGTTTAACATGACTGTTTGTAAGATTGCTAAGACACCCATAGCTAGAAACCACTCCTTTGGACCTGATCTTGAGGGGGAGTGTGTTGATGAACACGTATATATGATGGGTCTCTTATGTATCTTACAGCTAGCAGGCCTAATATTATGTTCCACTTGCATCTGTGCAAGATATCAAGCCAACCCTAAGATGTCTCACCTTATTACTATCAAAAGGATTCTAACATACCTCAAAGGTGCTTCAAGACTTGGTCTATGGTATCCTAAGAATTCTAGCTTCAATCTATATGCTTATACAGATAGTGGTTATGGTGGTTGCAACATGATTGCAAAGTCTACATCTAGGGGATGTCAGTTTCTTGGTGGAAGGGTTGTCTCATGGCAATGCAAGAAATAATCCTGTGTCTCTGCATCAACTGCTGAAGCTGAATACATTGTTGCTGCAAGCTGCTATGCTCAAGTACTTTGGATTCAGAATCAGATGCTGGACTATGGGTTAAACTTTAAAGAGACTCCCATTCATATAGACAACAACAGTGATATCTCAATCAAAGAGAATCCTGTGCAACACTCAAGGACCAAACACATCAACATCAAGTATCATTTGATAAGAGATAATTAAGAAAAAGGATTAATTAAACTAGTTAAAGTCCACACAAATGAACAATATGCTGATCTGTTTACAAAAGCTTTTGATGAACAGAGATTTAAATATCTTGTATCAGCTATTGGGATGATAAACTTTGAGTAGGTTTTTTTAAAACTAATTCTTATTATTTCTTAATATCTGTGTGTCCTAAGTTGTCTAGCTCATCACTTCCATAAGTTCTTGTTTTCTTTGGATGAAAACTTTTTGAAGATTTTCCTTAGAATTATGAAAATTTTGATCCTTCGAAAGTTATGTTTTTAACTTTGAAAGAAACTTATGCCTTTAAAAAAAACTAACTACCCAAGTATTTTACCTTCGGAAGAAATTTCTAAAATATCTTTTGAAGCTTAAAATCTTCTTTGGCACTTATATTTTTTCAAGGAAAATCTTCTTCCGAAGTAGAATTAACTCTCGGAAGCTTTGTTCCTCTAGAATAGCACTCAAGTCTTAATTTTTCTTCCGAAGAAAAATTTTCACAACTCTTAGGAAAATTTTTCGAAGTCATTTTAGCTTAGGAAGCTTTTTCACTAAAACTTCCAAGAATAATTTACCTTCGGAAGCTTTTTGACTTCTAAGAAAACTACTTTTTGAGCAAAAGTAAACTACTTTCTCAGAGGTGGGACCGACCTTTGGATTTAAAAGTGTATCCTTTTTCACTAAACTTTATCTGAAATCCTTTTTCACATATAAACCCAATGGTTTCCCCCTCTTTCTATCATCTGCTTCTTTCCTCCAAACCTAAAACCCCAAGTTTCTCTCTGAAATTTCTTTCTTTCATCTTTTTTCATCCTTAAGCTCTCTCAAAATGGCCAACCCTCAACACCGAAATGACCCAAACTTTACCATTCAGTTACACAGACAACATAACCAGGTTGCTCTGTTAAATTCTGAGAAAGATCCTCATTTCTCAGAGGTTTGCCGTTTCTTAGCTCTGTCGAACTACTTCACATCCCTCACTATTGATCCTCCACTCTATGAGGATCATCTGCTAGAATTCTGGAAGACCTGCCAAGAGGTCATAATGGATGGGGAGAAGGCACTGTCTGCCATTGTGTAGGGGAGAACAGTCTTCATCACTCCGACCATCATCAACATGCATCTTCAGCTGGATGATGAAGAAGGTGAGATGTTCTTCCCAAAGGAAGCTGTTAACCAGTTCTTCATGCAGATGGGCTATGAGGGAGACTACTCTGTCAAGACCTTCAGGAAAGGGAATGTCTCATTCCAATGGAAATTCCTGCTCCATGTGGTTATCCACAGCTTATCAAACATGCATGGTGGATGGGACTAGATTCCTGAGGATCTCTCCTTCATTGTCCATGGGATGGTTCAGGGGTCAAGTTCAGGTATTCTCAGTTTGTTTATACTAATTTGCTTGCAAACTTAGACTCCTTAGAGTATTATATATTCCTAGATATGTCCAGTACATTCTTAACTGTGAACTGGGCTCACAGTTAAGGGGAACAGATAATATTCTTAAAATGGGATGGATGAAGCCCAACATCTTTAAAATCTTGAGAAAGCCCACTGTTGGCTTCTCTGGGGTAGAAACAGCCCTAGTCCCAAAAATGTTAGAGCTCATTGCTCAAGGTGACAACCTAGCAGCACCAGCTATTGTTAAACCCACACCTTCTACATCCCAACCACCTAAACAGCCACAAATCACCCTCACCTACCAAAGAAAATCCAAACAAACCCCTACTTAGGCTATTCAGTTAATGGAGGCCCCTATACACTCACCCATACAGGAAGAGGTGGACACTCAAGCTCCCCACTTCTCCTGAGGAATAGACCACTCTTATTACTTCATTGATCAGTGCTGAGGTTCCTCATACTTAGCCTGATGAGCTCATAAGCCAAACTAACTTAAGCCATCACTCTGAGTCTCAACACTGAAGTGATCAACCTTCAGAGGACAGTTACCATCCCAGCCTTTAGATCTCAACCAACCAATCCCCAACCTTGACTTATACACTGATGAAGATCTAGGTTTCGGTGAGTACCATGATTCTCTCTTCTTTTCCCCTACTCAAATAGAGATGAGTACTTCTAAGGCTCCTAGCTCTAGCCCACATCAGTCACCTACTGCTGAGATGGACACTCCTGAACCTGTTCAAGAGGTCCATATGGAAGAGGATCTCACTTTGAAAGTGATTACATCATTAAGACCTCAACCATGGCAACTCAGCCCACTGACATCTCAACTGAGGCTGCTAGTGAGCAGAGGAAAACCAACAACCAAGAACCTCAAGCTAGTGGTGAGAGAGAGTACTCTGGTCCAATCATCTCATCCCCCAATGATTCTTCTAATGAAGATGAGGGGAATCTAAGACTAAAGGGGCAAAACTATCTAAAACATGCACCTATTTAGTCTCCAAGGTTAGTCACCTTGAATCTCAAGTGACTACCCTGCAAAACAGGGTCAATGATCAGCAACTTGAGATTTCATATCTTAAAGACAAACTAGCTGGGAGACCTTTAAAAAGAGCTCAACTAGGAACACAAACCTGTGGATGTGATTGACCTAACTCCTGGCTCACCTATGCAAGTGGGTGATGTTACCAAAAAGGGGGAGAAAGTCATTACAATCACAGAACCTGGGAGTTCTTCAAAGAGTGTGGACACTGAGGACTCACCATCCTCACTTGCATTATGCATACTCAACAACTTCCTCAAGTTCATATTGATATGGACTCTATAGACTCCTTAATACAGAGTCTATTTGAGGAATTGATACTAAGGGCAATGTCATCTCCATTATCTTCAAATCACATCATGGGTGGAGGTATGACAGTAACAGGAATGCCCTTATCATCATTAGAGTTCAAGGGCAATAAGAGATCTTCAACTTTCACACCTTGAACTTCTATGACAGTTTGGATTTAGTCAGCATGCCACTTGTCAATCCAAGCCAATCAAGACAAGTTGACAAGTTGGCTCAAATAATCCAAGACCGGATCATTGCAAAGTTCAGCCTTAGAAGAAGACTATGGCAATCAGGCAATGTCATCGGTCAACTGGATGTGGAGGCAGACCCTAAGATTAGTTTCATAGGGGAAACTTGACTGAAGGCCTAGTGACAGAACCTGAGAGCCTTGTCTTATCACCAACAACTGCTGCAGAGATCAAATCCCTTTTTGAGACACCTGCTGGTGAAGGTGCTTCTCAACCTCTCTTGGCCAGAGCTCAGAAGCTACATCAAGCAATGAAGGCCAAAGCTCTCTCCACCCTGAGTCACAAAGTCTATTAGTGACAAAGGGAAACAAAAAATGACATCTGAGGAGATTGAGGAGGAGGAGAGAAAAGAAAAGGAAGCTAAGGGGAGAAAGTTCCTCTTCTGAGTCTGCAAGACTCATGGAGTCTGCTATCAGGGCTGCCCCAAGACCAGATACTTAGAATGATGAGTTAAAGGCAGTGAGGATAAACTATCTGCAGACAAGGATCTACGACACAGACAATGTCATTTCTCTCCCCTTGGATGAACTGAATGAACTGGTTGACTTGGAAAGGTTAAAGGAGAAGAAAGAGGCAGAAGATGCAGAGCTACTAGTACAAATCAAAGAAGACAGAAGAAAGAAAAGATTGTACAAGCATGTGCCTACTCTCTCCCAGTTCAAGAATGTCATGCATATGAGGATGTGGTTCAACAAGAACCTTAGGTAGATAAAGAAGATGAAAGGATCAAGATGATTAACTACCTAAGTGCCACATGCCTCTATCAGGTAGAAGCACTTCTTCCCTTATCCTTTGACTATATTGAGTTTGAGTATCTCAAACAATTCGAACTTAAGATAGTCAAGGAAAGAAAGAGAACCAAAAGAAAGCTAAGGGAAGAAGCTGCTAAGTCAAGAGCCATCATCTAGAAGAGTATGAAGAAGTCTGCAGACATGAAGAGGATGATGAGCTTCTTGAAGCTGTATGGATTCTCCGGAAGGAGACTTGGCCTATGTCTCTATCCACTATGGATGAGCATATCAGGGTGATCAAGCAGAAGATAAGGAGTGGAGAGTTGATTGACTTACACTCCCCTCCAAGTCAAGCTTCACCTAAAGTGGAGGTTAAGGTTGAACAACCAGAGACAACACAACCAGAGCTCTTGCTAATCTCAGCAAGCTTCATCTTTTGATCCATAATAGGGTCAACCTCCCTCTCCTTCTAAACCTGTGAGAGAGGAAGACCCAACTGAGAAAGACATTGAAGATCAATCTCATGCTGTAAATGATAAAGAGAAAGAAAAGGATGGCTTCAAAACCAAAGCCAAGAAGAAGAAGACTGCATCCTTTTCTGAACCTCAGGATAAGTCTGAAATATACTGAGGATGTGCAGCCAGAGGATGCTCCATCATCTCCCATTCCAATAGCTCCACTAGCATAAAAAAGACCCATCCTGTCCTGGACATACACTACAAATCCAGAAAGGTGGCATGTCATTGAAGATCATGGCATTGAGAATGTCTATACTTGGCAAGACATGTTTCAGTTGCCTCTGCATGATCTTTTGACTGAGAAGACACTTTGATATTATGAAGGATCTTGATCATCTTATGAAGAAAGGGCTGGTCATCATCCTGATGAGGACTGTTGATATCTGAAGTCTAAAGGTGTTTTGGTAGCATTAGCCTAGGGGGAGTTTGTAGAGATTTATTAAGAGGCTGAAGCAACCAAACACTCAAAGTCTTTCTGCATGCATGCTGCATAAGTAATGAAGAAGAATGCTTCAGAAGCCTCACACAAGCAACAAAAATATCTAAGCGTGAAATCTTCCGAAGCCAAGATCAATATCTTCTGAAGCCAAAGATGAAGTCTTCCGAAGCTTCAGAGACAAAGTCTTCCGAAGCTCAAATCTTGAAGACAGATTTCTTCCGAAGACTTTTAACATGATGCTTTATCTGATGTACTTTTCCATAAAGCTAGACCCCTTTCCGCTGCAACTCTGTAAAGTCACCAACTTGCATGAGTTGGTGAAAATGTCCATGCTTTTGGTAACTGTACATTGAGGTCTTGAGTCTGTAATTTTTTACTTCATGTACTTTATCCTTTTTGTAATAGATAAGGATGTGAGCTATGGCATGTCATAGTCATAAAGTCAAAAAGGCAATCTGCCTTTTTGACTCTACAATTGATTTTGTGTTGTGTCTAGTCAATTATATCCAGTTGGCTTTCATAGTATGGCTAGCTGTAAGATGTAGTATAAGTATCTCATGTTCTTGTAACTTTTCTTTATGCTTTGTAACACTTGTAATAGAACATTGAGAAGGCAATATACTGTAATCTTGAAAACCATCTCCTTGTGTATCTTGCTCTTGTGTTCTATCTCTTAATTACTTGTGTTCTTAATGTCTTTACTGTGGTTAATCCAGTTCACTGTTTGATTAAGTTGAGTTACTCTCCTCTTTGTGCTGTTGTGTTGTAAGTTGACCACCCTTCAATGGTGTTGCACTAACCTTATGGGGAACCTTCAAAAGGACACATTCTTTATGTATCCTAGATTCATCCAACAGATAATTAACTATGAGTTGGACCAGAGTAAGTTTGTCTGTGCAGCTACTCTGCTTGTCCCTCAAATAAGGCTGACCATCTTCAAAATCTTAAAGAGAGCGTTGAACAATTTCACTGGAAGACACACTGCGCTTCTTCCAGGTATGATTGAGCCAATGGCTCCTGGTGTCATCCCTGTTCACCCCACTAGTGATGAACCCACACCAGCAACTACCCTTACTTTGCCAAATCTTCCTGCTCACCCCATTAAACACACATACCAGAGACGCAAATGAACCCTTGATCAGTCTACTCTGATTTAGCAAGCCCTTACTGTTCAAACCAAAAAGACTAGAGTGGAAACATGGGCTCCCACTCAGTTAGAGGTCTCACCATCCTTCTTATTTGACCTCAATATGGAATTTGAGTAGTCTGAATTCCCTGAGCCCCAAACCCAGGCTACAAGTCCTCAGGATGAGTCCCAACACTCTCCTAAAAAGCCAAAAAGGGACAACCCCACCAAATGCTCAATGCCAATAGACATTGACCAACATCCTGGGTCATTAGGCTTCACTTCCCTATCATTTAATGACCTTTTAATCAGAACTGATGAGGAGATTACGTCTCTTCATGGCAATGAAGTTGATCCATAACACCCTCTAACGGATCAATAGAGCCTAGAGGGACCTCTTATCTCTAGCACACATCAGTTAAAACCAACTAAGGTGGGTCCCATAAATATGGAGGGGACTTATGTAGATTCAGTTGCCACTATCGAAGGAAACTCACTGGATCCTCAGGTCAGTGGTACCATCTCTGAGACTGAATCTACAACAACCACGCGTTTTGATGACTCTAAAAGAGACATCCTCAAGGAAGAGAAACCAGGGTGCCAAGAAATCACATCTGGTGGTGAGGGTGAACATACTAGGTATGTTACCGCATCTCCCTATGATTCTTCAAGAAAAGATTAGGGTAGTATGCAACTCACCATTCAAGACCTACTTTCTAAAGTCTCAAACATTGAATCAAAGGTTAATACTTTAGAGGATAGGTTTACCACTCAGTAACTTGAGATTGAAAATATCAAGGCTCAACTAGCTGAGAAACAGATTAAGAGGTCTGTTAGGCATGTACCTATTCAGGTCTAACTAACCTCTTCCTCTAGCTCATCTAGCTCTCAAGATGATGCTACCAAAAAGGGGGAGAGTGTTCAGAGACAACATTAGAGGAACCATAAAGCCAAGTTTTAACTTCTCTATCTGCTAGATACCCGGCTCCTACAGCAACAGTGTTCTTGAGCCTTCTCAAATTATCCTGCAAATGGACACAAGGATGCTCAGAGATCTCAATAGGATCTTCTCTAAGTTCCTATTGAGATCTTATTTAGATCAGCCTATCCCTAATGTGGATATGATATACTTCGTAGTTGAAGAGCTTCAAAGGCTAAGTGCACCTTCTACCACTGTGAAAGAAGTTGGTCAACCTAAGGCCTAAATGGAACCTAGATTCATTTCGAAGGGGAAATGAGGATTGATGGCCCAGCAACTGAAACAGTTGGGACAGATAGTGCATTCCCTCAGACTTCCAAAGCTGAAGTCAAAGCCTCGAAAGAACAATTTCAATCTTCCAAAGCTGAGATGGAAGCTGTGGAAAGCCTGTTCTCCTTGTCCGAGGATCTAATAATCACAAATGCAATTTTAGAGCTAGCATCTGAGGTGAATAGTGAGGACTTTCTTAACCGACCCCTAGCTCAAACAACTTCATTATCTCTATGCACCATTCCTCAATTTGAACCCTACTTTCAAGAACCACCAAAGTCTAACACTTCAGAAGATGTCAAAGGAAAGAAGAAGATGAATGCGGAAGAGTTTCAGGAGGAGGAGAGGATTGTGAAACTTAAAAGAAAAAGTAGACTTTCAACTGGGAAGTTGCTAGCTGCTAGTAGCAAAGCAACTGCAACCAACTAGGAGTCAGTTAACAACAAGAAAATGGTGAAGATCATTGACAAGCTTATCAAGCTTGGAGTTGTCATTGAAGATATAGTCCTGCTACCACTAGAGGAGTTAGTAGTACGAGAAAAGGCAACCATGATGCAGATTGAATGAAGGGAGGAAGCAACGAGGTTGGACTTAGAGGAGGAAAGAGAAAGATCGAAAAGTGAAGCTGAACTGCAGCTTAGGAGGGAAAGGATAACTTTCCTAACCTCTAGGGGTTTCTCTCTTCAAGAACTATCAACACACGAAAATGACACGATCCTATGGCTCTTCAACAAAGAGCAGGATCAACTGAAGAAAAAGAGGAAGAAAGCTGCAAAAGAGACGATGAGGGAGAAGAAGAGAAAGGAAGAAGAAGCTGGGGTCATTGCTGCCAAGAAGATAGGTGAGAAGGCCTGGATGAAGGATTATCTTCGGGCTCATGGCTTCTCTTGTAGGCAAGTGGGACCCATGTCTGAAAAGACACTCTAGCAACATGTCAGTGACATCAAGGCTGACATTCGCTTGGGAAAAAAGAAAGAGATGTACAAAAGGGGACAGGGGATGATCTTCAAACCAACACCTCAACCCCAACCTACAACCTAAACTCAACTCCAACCTTAACCTGAGCCTTTCCCATTTCTGTTCCCTATCAAAACTAAACCCACTTCAAAACCTTACACCCCTGAACCAACACCAACTATCATACCTACCTTATCACCACAACCACCTCAACTAGTCATCCCTCAACCTAAAACACTACCAAGAACCCAAACACCACTACCTACCCAATAACCATCCAGACCATTCCCTTAGCCTTCTAAACATCTCTCCTTAGAGGAGTTTAAGGAGATCAAGATGAAGCTCATCAGTTGCATAAGCTTGAGCGACGTTTCCTGTGAGGAGGATTTTATCAAGCTAACTTTTGTTGATGGAGCCTCATGTTCCCTCACAAGAGATCAATTCCTTGATCTGCCAAGAGGAACATTGGACCAGACCATTAAACTTCTTGGGCTCAACTAAGATTGGCTCAATGATGAAGCGAAGAAGCTAAGAAGGAAGCTAGTGACTCTGCTGGATACCAATAAGGGGGATCAAGTACCTAGAAAACCCCTTGTGCCAAGAAATAAGATTGTCCAGTGGAGGTTTGAAGATTCTTCTTACAACTTTGTTGTTGAGAGAGAGAATAGCGAGCCGAACAAGCTTAATGCCTCATCTCTGCTACACTTAAGCATATTTTATATTGCTAAGTTAGCAGAGAAGCCATTATCTAACCCTTCAAACTCCGAAGTAGCTGCTCACATCAGAAATCACCTGAGCAGCCTTCATCTTGCTAAGCTGAGTGCTAGGACAAAGATTGAAGAGGAGTTAAAACTGAAAGAGGAGGAGGAGAGGAAAGGATCAACAACCAAAGGCAAATCCTTTCTCCAAATGGTTGTAATTCCTAAACTTGAATCCATTGTTAGATGGGAGTATGACCATAACTCTCGTCAACGAACTCTCTTCAGGGGGCACAACAAAGGGCGCATGTCATTAGGAGTGATAGACTGGTCTCCTATCCACTGATGACTTGCACAAACTTCTCAGCACAACTTCAGGACAAAACAAAGAAACAGACAAATATCTCTTGTCCCTTGTGCGGAAAGTTTTGAGAAGCAGAAGTAAGTGAGGTTTTGGTAGCATCAACCTAGGGGGAGTTTGTGGATAAAGAAAGGCTGGTGCAACCAAAACCAAACACTTAGATTACCTTTGGTGCAACCCATAAAGGACTTCCAAATCTAAGTGTGGAACTTCCAAAGGAAATGGAGTTCTTCCGAAGACAAAGTGCAAGATCATCTTCCGAAGGAAAAGCTTCAACTTCCAAAGACAAAGTCTTCTCTTCCGAATTTTAAGATTTAGAAGAATTCAAAGACAATGACTTCTGAAGAAGTCCTCAAGCCATGGAAGAAGCAACCTCTTCCGAGTATAAAATGCTTCAGAAGAACTTGTTCTTCCGAAGCCAATTAACCTTCGGAAGATGCTGCTATAGACCAGTGGACATAAGTATGGTTCTCTGACACTCCACTATAGACCTTTGATACTGCATGGCGTTTTCCTAAAAGGCCATGTAGTTAACCATACTTTATTTCAATGTTCACCTTTATTTGTTAGTACAGTTGCTAACTTTAATTGGTGACAAAAGATAAGTCATGGACATGTTATGACTACCATATATTAGATAAGACATTATCTAAGATACCTTAACTATAGCTTTGTAGTATCTGCTTTAGTATAACTGGCTGTAGGTGATAATATATATAGTTTTTCATTATAACTCTTGTATCATGCTTGTAAGAGTATTGTAAACTTTGAGTTGAGAAGTAATATATACAAGTACCTTGAAAATTATTTATTTGTGTCTTAAGTTACTTAGTATATTATATTCAACTCTTTGAGAGATTTTGCTTCACCATAACCGTGTGAGTATAAGTGAGTTTGAGAGAAAACCAAGTACTTAGTGACATATATTGATCCTGCACCTTCCATCCTTTATGGCTTGTTTTTAGTGAGAACACTCACTTTTTGTTTATATATCTTTATTTCATTATATTATGTACCTACTAGATTATATGTAACAACATTCATCCACAAAAGTCTTTCATGTTAAAAATGAAAATGATGTTTTTACCAACAAATAGTTTCAAGGATTTTACTTCATACAAGACATTTTAACATGAACTAAATATTGATTCATGTTCTTAAAAAGTAAATATTAATAGATCCATGTTTGACCAAGTTACTAGTTGGTAATTTTATAAAAAATCATAAGGGTTTGTTAAAACCCAAGAAAAGTCACAAAACGGTTACTTCTATTTATGAAATTTTAGATGTTTTACAAGTATTATTATGAACACTTATAAATATTATACAAGTTATATTTAGTTGGTGAGTTGTAATATGAAAGTTGGGTTATGACTAGATATAAGTTGACAAAGTTTACAAGTGTGGTTATATATATAAACATGAGAAATTAAAAGGGAAAAATATAAACTTTATGACTAAATACTATGTTAGTTTATAATGAATGATAAAGTGGCTAGTAGATAACTTTTGACAAAGATGACATATGATTTTGTTGTTGATTTGACACGAGATTTAAAATATAAATTTATAGACTTTATAATATTAGTTACTAGGTTACTTAAAAGATAGGTTAAGACAAGTTAGAAAATACACTAATTAATTTATTAAAAGATTTACTTTATAATATACCAAAGTTACTTAATAAATTAAAGAAATCCTAATTTAATATATGTCAAAAACTAGACAAAATAAAAGAATAATACTACTAAAAAAATAATTAAATAAATAATTTATGGGCAAATATATATATTTATACATGGATTGTAAAATATAAAAACTAGTGATTTTATTTGGATGTTAAGATTTTAAAATTCGCAAATAAAATAATACAATGTAAATATTATTTTACTTAAGAAAATAAGATTATTTCAAAACCCTAGCTTCTATAATTTCATATGTAAATTACATAACTAATTACTAAACACTCGAGTCACGTCTCAGGTTGAGTCGAAACGATATTCAATTACCCAAATAATATGTCAACTTTAAGATACAAATGTTTTTGAACACTTACAAGTGAAGTATAAATTATTAACATTTTTTAAGTAATATAGATTTCACAAATATCTATTCGTGTCACCAACGGGTCGTCGAGTCAAACACTTTATTATCAAGTTTGTAGATGAAATAGTTACACGCTCACATTACACGTATGAGCAAATAATTAGATATAATTTGCCTTGATTGTTCTAGGGCGAACTTAGTTTGGATTTTCCCGAGCACTTTGGATACTTTCAGATTTCACATATCTGACTCACTTCACAGGTGAGTTTCACTGTCCAACTTTTACTTATTTTCCTTTTGGGGGAGATTACATGCAAATTACTATTTTCTTGGACACATTTACTTGTCAATGATTTCACATGTTATATAAGTTGTTTACTTACTGTCTAAAGTCCCCTGTTATCGGACCGCTAGTTTATTTCCCAAAGCGATGTAATCATGGATAGTACTATTGAGTTTGATTACCCTCACCCGGGTTATTACCCTAACCTTGACTGGAGGTCGAAACAGGTGCATAATTACCATGCTTACAGTAGGCCGGATAGGGGCAATTTATTACAGTTACAGTCTAGTTTCGGTTGCGCTGCTTATATAATATTGTACTATTGTATGATCGACAATCAAATCATGGAAAGAATTGTGGTCCATTACACTATTTACTATTACTTTAAAACCTATGTACTCACTAACTTTATATTGACATATTTCATGCATGTTTTCTCAAGTATTTAACATTTGCATCAAGTTAAGCTAGCTTGGGTCACATCGTATTTAGGGCCATTCATGCTGTTTGGGAGATTTATTGTTGTATTTTGTCATATTTTGAAAACAATTACATTAGTTCTACTGCTTTTGTAATCCAACTCTGAAACACATTTATGAATTTTCAAAGTTATTTTCATTGTATGTTACTATACCATGTAGTGGTCGATCAATGACTATGGTTTCCATGATGATCACGCCCTGCGGGAAACCGCTATGGTTGGGAAGTGACAGATTGGTATCATAGTCATTGGTTATAGGGAATTAGGTTGCATTTAGTGGACCTAGACTATAACTGTAGTTCATTACATGTCTTTAATGATTTATACATTAAGTTAACTTATATCGATTCTACTTGTGTGTTGCCTTGTCATAGAGGTGTCGTTTGCATCGATGTCGATATACATTTTTGACTCAGATGAGGAGTATGAGCCGACATGTCCGACCTCATCCACAAGATCTACATGAGCAATCCCGACCCCTACGTCCGATGCCATGCTCCAACCTATTGGCCCCATTGAGGCCGAGATCCCTGCACCTTCTCTTACTCCTATCCTCGCTCCCACTCTGAACCCCATTCCTGACACCACTAGGGTCTTAACCACAACCCGATATTCCGGGTTACCCCCTCCCCCTCCAAACGCGTATTGGTGGGCGTCTACACCTGAGATTCATGCCGACCTCCTAGAGGAGCTCATCCCGGGAGCGTGCGTACCATCGGCCCCAAGCTGATAATGGCCGTTCCACTGACCATGTTACATATCTTTGTTGAGACATCCCTGGGGTCTGCCCCTATGACTACTGATCCTCGGCCGGTTGACCCCACTCTTGAGACCACAGATCCCACCCCTCAACCTACTGATACTGAGGTAGCTAACCTAGATTCAAAGTCTATTGACCCAATTTCTTAGACAACCGATACTGACCCAGTCGATTCCGATCCGGAGCCCTCCGAGGCCACCCTCCAGTCCGGTGACCCTACCTCTCCTCCTGTTGATCCTATTACTCAACCCATTGACCCGATTCCTCAGCCCTCTGACCCGACTCCTCTAGTAGATCCTGACCCCCCCTCCACCTTGCCCCCAAGCCTGCTAACCCCATCCCTGTAATTGACAGTCCCGAGCCGGTGGTTGTGGACACCCATCGTATCTTTGGTCCGGGTGTACCATCGCCATCTTACCATCGCTATCAAGCTCTCCCTGGGGGTGTGCTTCTTGCACAAACTCCTAGGAAGTAGGTTCATATTCTAATCTGTCCTGCCACACCCATTCGAGACTGTACTACTAAGCCCGAGCCTACGCCCAAAAGGCACAAAATCAACATTCGTTAGTGGGAGTGGATGCCTAGCCGACTGGACAAGTGGAGACACATCGAGGGTATTCCCTCCACCTTTGAAGTAGGTGAGTCGTCACGTACCCCACATCCGATTCCCCTCACTCGGGAGCCTGTGGAGCTAACCGTGCCTCTTCTCAGTGGAACGATCTGCGAGGCACGACCAGCAGCTTCATGAGATACGTACCAAACTTGCAGGAGTGTAGGAGACCTTTGACATGGAGGATGTGGAGTGCTGATTACTAGCGATCAATAAGAGAAAATACCTTGATGATCAAGCAATGCACACGATGCATGACCAACTCACTAGGGTACACGAGGACATGATAGCTATGACGTAGAGAGTGGAGTAGCGGAGCAGAGAGCTACCCAAGCAAAGCAGAGCCCGACAGTGGCTGAAGAAATAGTGATGGTGATGGAAGAGCGCCTGGAGTCCTCTACTGCATTGGCAGCCATGTGTATGCTCATGGCCATGATAGCTGTGCAGACATGCGCATTCACTCATTTATTCCATTGATTGCCTATCGTGAGCGGGTTGTGCTCACATAATATTGGATATTAACTTGTTGTAGGAGTATGTACTCTGGAAATACTTTGTAATTCGTACAATTTATTATCAAGTTATGTTATCTTTTATATATTGTGTGGGTGCTTGGTTGTTATGATTGTTTACTTTTGGTGCGCATGTGTTTGACATTATTACATATTGTCTTATCTTGCTTATCATTATGATTTGAAGAAACATGCCACCGCATAGGAGAAACGTCAGAACCAATGTGGGAAGTGGTATCCCCATGACAGCAGATGCCATCGAACAGCTTGTATCACAACGAGTGGCAGATGCAATCACACATTAAGGTGAATCGCAACGTAAGAGGATCTGAAGTAAATGGAGGCAATGCAAGTTGTGCAAGAGGTATTATAATATCTGGCATAGCTAAAGATGTAAGAGGATTTGAAGTAAATGGAGGCAATGCAAGTGGTGCAGGAGGTATTATAATATCTAGCATAGCTAAAGACCTGAGATACAAAGGTCATTGTTAATTTTTAATTATTACTAATATGGTTAAACCTACAACACAAGATCTAATGCCAACAACAAAGGTTGCTCCTACAAGATGTTTCTGAACTATAAACCATTTAACTTTCACAGTAATGAAGGAGTTGTTGGTTTGGTTTGCTGGATAGAGAAAATGGAGTCCATTTAGCGAATAAGTAATTGTGCCGAGGAGAATAAGGCGAAATTCACCACCTATACCTTTGAAGGTCAAGCACTCAATTGGTGGAATGCTCATGCCTAGACTTTGGGTATTGACGCTTCCTATCAAATCACTTGTTGAATCTAATGTTGACCAATGAATATTGCCCCCGGAATGAATTACAAAAACTTGAAGTTGAATTTTAGAACCACACCATGAAGAATGTAGAAGTTACAAGCTACACCACCCGATTTCATGACCTTGCTCGTCTATGCCCTCACATGGTTAACCTAGAGTTCAAGAGCGTGGAAAGGTAATTTGGGGCCTTGCACCTAAATTCAAAGCATGGTGACCTCATCCAAGCCAGCCACCATCCAAGAGGCTGTCAAGAATGGTCATGACCTGACTGATCAAGCTGTAAGATAGGGAGCGTTTGTGAAGAAGACGGTAGTGGATATGACAACAAGAGTAAATGGGACAACAATTATGGTCAAAATGCTCCACATCAAAACCAAAACAAACAAGAGTTTGTTAGGGCTTTCACTACTGGCCCATCTGAGAAGAAGACAAAAGGTGAGTATGTTGGAAACCTACCTAAATGCAACAAGTGTAACTTTCATCACCTAGGTGCATATGGAGATTCCATGCGCCAGAAGTGCAAACATTTTGGCCATGCAACTAAGGACTGCCGAAAGCCCAACCCTGCTCCTAAAATACGAAACAATCATGATGTAAGGCCTCATTGCCGGGAAACCTTACAGTTGGTTAATCATAGCATAAAATCATTTATAATAACCAAAACATTGCAGCAAATCAAATAGACATTCATTTAAAACTTGGAAATCATATTGTACTCATACATTTTTCTTTAAATAGAATAAAAACATAGTGCATTGTCTGAAATTACAATAAAGATTTCATAAACAGGAATGTCATCCATTACTCTCCAAGTATATCCCTGGTGCCATCCCCAACATTAGCATTTACTTGCCCACTATTATTCATAAAAGTCAACTTTGCTGAGTGAGTTCTAGTTCTAGATAAACAAGAAAATATAAGCTTTATCCTCCATCTAATGACCATGCAAACATCATACTACATAACATTTCTTGCATCATAATAAGCATGTTCATTATCTTTCATTCATTATCTTTCACTTCATCATAAACGATATTGCACAAAGCAAGAGCTCCATGTTGATCAACAATGAATGTCAATCCCCGTCAGTAAACATCATCATGGTAGCTAACCCCCGACAATTGATCCACACTACAAGCCGTTCATGAATACTTATCCATCATTATACGTCAGGCTCACATAAGTAAAGTCTATCATAGTGCTTGCAAGACTTTTCATCATCATACGGGCCCGGGAAAACATTCGTTAAGTTCCACTTCTCATTAATATTATCTTCCACTTTAATATATAATACTTAACTTATTAAGCACACGATATACCAAGTACTAGACGTCATAAAACGTAATCGACCCTCCGTGGGACAGCGTGGGTTCGGGGGCAGCAACCTCTGATAGCAGGGTCCTAGGGGCAGTCCCAAGTGGGGTCCAAGGGGCAACACCCATGGCTGGGGCCGGGCTGACAGGTCAATGCAAAAAGTTTTATTTTTAAACATTTATACAACACATTACCTTAAAGAAAAATCGAGCTTCCTGTTAAAACCTCATAAAATCTTGGTCATTTAAAAACGTATATTTAGTATGCATAATAACCCCAAAACATGGGAAAACTTATAAATAAGGGGATCTAGAACTTACCTGGATACCATGAGTAACTTCTAAACAAAGCTTTCTAGGCTAGGATCACACTACACAGTCTGTAGATAAGTTAACACTTAAAGAGATTAATTTCTGCCTAATTTCGCAGCTAGATAAGCAATTTTGCTGCCAGTTTCACTACCAGTTTTGCATCACAGTTTCACCCAACTTTCGCAGAAGACTCACAATTTCGCAGCATGAACACCCAGTTTCGTTGGATGCACAAACAGTTTCACAGAACGCATAAAAATTACGAACCAGCCCGTTTTTAATCCAAAATCACAACTTTTTACGTCCAATCTCTTAGTTTATCAATCATGAGGCTATATCTAAGCTTTTTACATGTTTTCATACGTAAAAATGTGACCTTTATTTGATTATTTGCAACTTTTCAAAACCCAAAACCCTAGGATCCGGGTTGATCAACAGAAAGGTTTAGAGGCTGATTCTTACCTGGATTTGTTGCTCCTTTCTTATGTTTTGATGCTCCAACACCCTGACCATCAATATCTTAACATTTGAAGCTCCAAATCTTGAGTTTTCTTCACTTTCTCTCTCTACTTTCTCTCTCTATGAATTTGGGGGGCTAGGGTTCAAATGAGGAAGATAATGGCTAGTTAAGTGGCTTAAGGGCTGATTATGAGCCTTGAATCCCTTAGGCACTGCCCAATAAGACTAATTTAGCCCATGGCCATTTGTTTCCTTTATTAAATACCCAATAATTAAGCCCATTATCCTTGATGACTCGTTTTGACTTTTCGGGGTGTTAAAAGTCTCCCTCACTTATTTAGATTTCATCCTTGAAACTTGTCAGTCATCAAAAAATTGAGGATAAAATTTTCTCATCTCCTCCTCGGTCTCCCACGTAGATTCTAATCCTTTTTTGTGTCTCCATTGTACTCGTACTAGCGAAACCACTTTATTACATAAATGCTTCTCTTTCTAATCAAGGACGGCCACCGGCTGCTCTACATAATTCAGCCATTCATCGACTTCAATGTCTTCTAATGGTACAACTGCATCATTGTCTGCCAGACATGTCCTGAGATGAGATACATGGAACGTAGGGTGAATTCCGCTTAACTCATCAGGTAGTTTTAATCTGTAGGCCACTTCCCCTACCCTCGTGACAATACGGAATGGCCCTAATAACCTTGGCCTTAATTTTCCCCGTTTTTGAAACCTGATGATCCCTTTCTATAGAGATACCTTGAGCATAACCCGAACATGTTACGGGTACGTTTCTTGTAAATAATTTCTATGCATCAATCCTATTCTATACGGGTGCCAATAGGAGTTTTGTGTCTAGTATAATTAGTCCATTGCTTAAAATTACTCCTACCCATTTAATTTCTAAGTATATAATAGAGTTAGCAGGTGGTAAGTTAATCAAAACTGACAGAATCATACAAGGATGCACTCTTAGCTTGGCGGATCACACGTTCAATATAGATTTTCTACCTGCAACCCTAGGGAGTTTCAACATTGTTATTGGCAAGGATTGGTTATCAGAAAACTAAGCGAAAATCATTTGTCATGAGAAGGTCATTCACGTTCCACTTTTGAGTGGAAAGACCATATCGATTCAACAAGAAAAGTATAGTACGGTGTTAAGGATCATTTCATGTATGAAGGCCTGGAAGTACTTACGAAAGGGCTATCATGCAGTCTTAGTGCACGTAGTGGGGAAGCAAACCGAAGAGAAAAGAATCGAGGATATACCCATCATGCGAGACTATACGAAAGCCTTTCCTGATGACTTGCCTGGACTTCCACCTTAAAGGCAAGTCGAATTTTGAATTGACCCGATACCTGGAGCTACTCCATTAGTACGATCCCCATGCCGACAAGTACCATCAGAGATGCAAGAGTTGTCTAATCAATTATAGGAATTGTTAGATAAAGGATTCATGAGACCAAGTTTCTCACCCTAGGGAGCACTGATTTTATTTAAAGAATAAGGATAGATTTTTTCGAATGTGCATCGACCACCCAGCGTTAAACAAACTCCCCATTAAGAACCGGTACCATCTCCCTCGAATCGACGACTTATTCGACCAACTTCAGGGATCTAGCTACTGCTCGAAGATTGACTTACATTCGGGATATCACCAATTACGAATCCAGGAGGAAGATATCCCTAATACCGCATTTCAAACTCGTTATGGCCATTATGAGTTCATGGTCATGCCATTTGGGTTAACCAATGCACCAGCTGTATTCATGGAGCTCATAAATAAAGTCTGCAAACCCTACTTAGATTAATTCGTGATCGTCTTCATCGATCACATTTGATATATTTACGAACCAAGGATGAGCATGAACAACATTTAAGGTTAGTCTTGGAACTACTCAAGAATGAGAATTTATACACGAAATTCTCGAAATGCGACTTTTGGATCCGAGAAGTGCAATTTCTTGGGCATGTGGTTAACAAGAAGGGAATACATGTTGACCCATCTAAGATAGAGGTCATTAAAAACTAGGAAGCACCTAAGACCCCGACTGAGGGGCCACAATTCCTAGGTTTGGCAGGATATTACCAACTCTTTATCAAAAATTTCTCCAAAATAGCCTAACCATTGACAACCTTGACTTAGAGAGACAAGAAATTCGATTAGGGTGATAAGCAGGAAGCAGCATTTCAAATGTTAAAGCAAAAATTGTGTTGCGCACCAATTCTATCCCCACTAGATGGAAATGATGGACTTGTTTGTGTCTTGATGCAACATGACAAAGTTATTGCTTACGCTTCACGACAATTATAAGTGCATGAGAAAAACTACACCACTCACGACCTTGAATTAGGAGATGTTGTTTTTGCACTGAAGATTTGGCGACACTACCTGTATAATACCAAGTGTACTATATTAAATCATCACAAAAAGCCTCCAACACATCTTCAATTAGAAGGAACTAAACACGAGACAACGCAGGTGGGTCGAGTTACTAAACGATTATAATTGTGAGATTCGTTATCATCCTGGAAAAGCAAATGTTGTAGCAGATGCTTTGAGAACAAAAGAACACATCAAAACTTTACGGGTGCGAGCTTTAGAAATGACGATCCATATCAGTCTAACTACTCAAATTCGTGATGCTTAGTCCGAAGCACTAAAAAAACAAATTTTGAGAAATGAATCTCTTCACAGCACGGATAAGCAATTTGAGATCAAGTCTGATGGAGCTCGATACTTTATGAACCGAATTTGGGTGCCAAATTGTGGAAACTTAAGGGAACTTGTGATGAATGAGGCAGACAAATCAAGATACTCCATCCACCTAGGCTCTGATAGATGTATCAGGACCTGAAGGAGTTATACTGGTGGCCTAACATGAAAGTTGACATAACCACCTATGTTAGCAAGTGCCTTACGTGTTCAAAGATTAAGATGGAGTATTAGAAACCATCTGGATTACTGCACCAACTAGAGATTCCATAACGGAAATGGGAGCAGATTTCTATGGACTTCATCATAAAACTACCCAAGACATCTGATGCATTCATGACATACATGTGTTTTCGGTAGTTAAATACTTGCTTTTACTATATAATTACCATCGAATGCAATTACGTTGGATGATTATGAATTGCAGGTGCAGAGTACGAAAGAAAAACAAAGAATATTTGTCCAAGAGAGGACGTAAGTTACATCCTTTTGGACGTAGCTTACGTTGGTACCCAAAGATAGGTTAATGAGGACGTAGGACAGAAGGGTAGGATGTATGATCCAAGAAAGGACGTAAGTTACGTTCTTTTGGACATAGCTTACGTCTTATTGCTAGGTTTACTAAATTTCTCTGGGTTTTGACCATATTAAAGGGGGATTAATAATTTTAAAAACCCTAATTTGCATTGGGAGCAAAAAGGGACGAACTTGGACGATTCTTGAGATCAATTCTACTTCTCCAACTCATTCCAATCCATCAAAATCATGTTCCAATCCGATCTTGTTTCCGAATTCATGAAGATGCAAGGCTAACTTTTCGTGATCTACCTCGGGTGATAGGTTTTGTGTTTTAGTTTTCGTTTATGTGAAATTGTGTTGGGATTAAACTTTAGAACATGTTAAGTTCTTTATTGAGTTTAACTTGTGTCTTGATTGTTTAAACAATTGTTTAGTAAATCTTGATTTGAATTTCTTATAATTATGCGCGTTTTGGTTGTTAATTCAATTGACATGGTGTACTAAGACCGTTAAGTCTTGGTTATCTCTGCCACTTAATCTTAAGCGTATAGAATCCCCGTTAAGGATTTCCCACCAAGCTGAACTAGGCGACTACCGAGAACCGAACCTGAATCCCGGTGTGGATTACCCTTTTTTAATCATCTTCTAATCAATTTCATTAATTGCAATTTGTTTTCTTAATTAAGTTGTTAATCATTCTAAGATTCACTTTTCATAGCCAAAAGGCAATAGTTTGATAATTCATTAGTTAATCTATTTTCTTACAAATCAAAGTATGACACACAGACCACTAATTCCACGAGGTTAGACAACCCTACTTACCCTAACTAGTTAAGGTGAACAGGAACACACATTTTACATCTTATTTGATTGATACTTCGACATCGATCAAATTTTGGTGCTGTTTAGAATCAGTGCGCTTGGTGTTTTGCTATTTGATTTGTTTTTAGTTTTTGTTATTCGTTTTGCTTTATTTCATTATTTCCTTGTTACGCTTGGTGTTTTTCAGTGTGTAGGTGACAAATTGCATGCATACTCTTTATTCGGGTAGGAAATCACCATTAGTGTTTGATCCAAAGATAGAGAAATCAACAAGGTATAATCGTGTTCTGCATCGATCAGGGCTACCAACTACATCAATTTCACAAGCTATTGATCAAGCAGCTGACAGTTTATCTGATTCAACCCAAATGGAAAATCCAAATAATCAACCACCTCAAAATCCAAACCCTCCTCCTAATAACCAAATCCCAAATCCACCCCCACCTCCAAATAACAACCACAACAATAACCTGAATCAAACCACCCAACAACAATGTGAATCAAAACAACCTCAATCAAGGTGATGACTTTGATCATGTGAGCATGCATAGTGTTCATACGGGTGATGAAGATTATGAAGATGAGTGGAATAACAATGAAGAACCCTATAATGGTGCAAATTATGATGCTTGGGATGAAAATTTTGGTGGCGGTGATGGATAGAATGGAATAACAATTGGGGGAATGATCAACATGGGTGGAATGCACCACCTATTAATAACGGGGCAGGGTTAACAATAATGCCAATCAACCAAGAAGACCTCAAAGAGCTCAAGTACGAGGTGTGGATACCCATTTCAGACCTGCTATTTCTGAAAATCAAAATCTAGTTGCACCTCCAAATCGTTGAGGAAGAGCTTTGATGTACGCCCTTATTATCTCACCATTCTGCCTGCATTTAGAGGCACTGCAACAGAAGAACCATATGTGCATGTTGCTTAATTTTTGATGCCATATGTAGTACTATTGGTGGAATCACTTCACACAAGATGAGGTGAGATTGCGACTGTTCCAATTCACCTTGAAGGATAGAGCTAAGCAATGGTTTCTCACTTTACTCGACAATACATGGAAAGAAATGCAACAAACCTTTTGGATGAATAATATTCTATGGGTAAAACTAGTGATGCGAGAGATGCTATTCGATCCTTTCAACATCAAGCAGGAGAACAGTTTCATGAAGCATTCACAAGGTTTAAGGAACTGATTCATATTGCCCACATCATGGAATTGAACGTTGGGAATTGATTAAGGGTTTTTCGGATGGATTGACAAATTAAGAGAGGAAGTATTTATATTCTAGAAGCAATGGCACATTCCTTTCTAACCATGAGGATGCAGATTGGGAATTTTAGAGAGGATGTATAGGAACTCCAAAGCACAAGCCTCTGCTAGTAGGCGATCAAAATCTAATGCGACAAGATCGACCATGGTTGATTATGAAACTAAAGAGAGAATTGCATCATTGGAGAAACAATTGGCAAAGCTAGGAAGAATAGGTGTGAAGGAGGTTGCAAATGTAGGCTATGATGTATCTGAAGAATCTGG
Organism: Flaveria trinervia; assembly: GCA_025506515.1. Taxonomy (NCBI): domain Eukaryota; kingdom Viridiplantae; phylum Streptophyta; class Magnoliopsida; order Asterales; family Asteraceae; genus Flaveria; species Flaveria trinervia. Next base: position 67,256,144 of record CM046441.1, read on the forward strand.
TGAATTGGGTCATAATGGGAGTCTTGTCCCGTGTAATAGGAAGAAGTGAGGAAGTCAATCAAGTTTATGGAGACAGGAAGCAATTCGATATGAGTTCCAATACTTATCATCCTGGATTGAGGAATCATCCTAATTTCAAATACGATAATGCTTCAAACCATATGAACCCTAACATTCAAGGCAATATCAAGGCGGTCAAACATATCAAAATCAAACACAAGGGAATTACAATCCAAATGGTTATCAAAGAACTTCATATTCTTAAGGAAACAATCAAGGAAGCTACAATCATGGGGTCAACAAGGGAGTTCATCACGAAGTTATCAAGGAAATCCTCCATCAGGACAAGTTGGTGGCGAAGACTCTACAAATTCAAAGTTAGATGCTTTAATGAACATGATGAGAGAGAATATGCAACAGAATAAGAGGGAGAGTGAAATCAGAGATAAAGCTTATGAAGCTTTAAACAAGCAAGTGGGACAATTAGCTGAGGATGTGGCTCAAATTAAGCGGAACCCCGAAAAGTTACCGAGTGATACCATAACCAATCCTCAACATCAAGGAACCAACACGGAAAACTGAGAAATGTTCATATCAACTCGGTTAGTATCCTTCCTAACTCTTTAATTATTGACAATAACTTTACTTTTTTCCACAACAAGTTGCAGATAAAGAAGAGAAAGTCGATAAATTGGAAGATAGTGACCCAGGAGCACCAATCATTCCAATAAAAGTGGGGAAGTTGAAGATAAAAAGAGCACTCTTGGATTATGGAGCAACTGTTAGTATCTTGCCAGGTATGTTATATGATTAGTATGACTTCGTTTATTTAGAGGAAGTTAACACCACTATGGTGTTAGCTGACTTAACTCAAAAAAGTTCTCAAAGGATGGTAAGGAATGTTATAATTAAGTTAGGAGAATTTCACTTCCCAGTGGACTTTATGGTGCTTGATTATGCACCGATGAGGACAAATGAGCAACCGAAGGTCATATTGGGGGTCGACATTTTTAGCAACTACCAATGCTCAAATAAGATGTCGAGATGGAACAATTGAGATGAGTTATGAAACTCGTAAGTTACGTTTTGATGTATTTTCCAAGTCGGTTAATTATTTTGTCAATAATGAAGTTTCTATGGTAGATATGACTGACGTGTGTGTTCCTACTTATACTACATATGTAAGCACGAACACAGATTTTGAGAATGGTTTTAAGTATGATAGGGTTAAGTATATGGACTTGAAGAAATTGATGAATTTAAAAGAAGAGAAAGAGTCAATATGATGATAGAAACAAAAGATAAGAAGCATAAAATGAAGAAAAAATTTGACGATCCACTTGATTCTATAAAAGAAAAAGTTGAGGCATTGATGTTTGGGTCACAATGCGATTTATTTAAAGATCCACTAGATCATTTATAGAATACTGGAGTCAAGCATCCTACTCGACCACCATAAGTGGTCGCAGGTACGGTCTGGCTGAAGACCTAAAACTTAGCGCTAATCAGGAGGCAACCTGAAATTAAATTGTTTCTTTTAGTCTTGTTTTGTTTTGTTTTGTTTTGTTTTGTTTATTATTTTTTCAGCTTTAAACACCAGATGCAAATACTCAAGTGTGGGGAAGCTCATGGATCTTTAGGAGCATAAAGGAATGTGTGTGTGGGCGGCTTTACTTATCTGTGTTGACCCATAACCACCATATATCGCTGATAAGGCATCTTTTATCATATATGATCAGGTCCATGTACTTTTCCAAATCTTATAGTTTTGCTAGTTTGGTGTCATTTAGTACAATCATGGTAAGCATAATGCGTATTGGAAAGTTAACTTTGTAACTTCACTTGGGTAAAGGTTAGGACCCTTGTTTCACATAACAATACTAAAGTTTACATTGAGGACAATGTATAGTATTAAGTGTGGGGATAAGGGTTGAAGATTGTAAAAATAAGATATAAAATTGAAAAAAAAATCGACTGAACAAGAGTTTTTAAAATGCCCCTAAAGTGACTTATTTATGCATGAAAGCTTAAATTTTTCAATGTAAATCATGAAAGTATGTTTAACCTATGCACAAGCAAAGGTCCTTAGTCATGGCTCTGTTACTACAAAAGGAGTTTTGAAAATTGATTGGGAAGTTTAACCGGGGTGACTAGCTAGATAGTGGACTCTTTATGCATGTTGTTACATCCTTAACCTATCCACCATTGTTTTTTTAGTAAGGATTAAGCCTATGCATGAGCTTAGAACATCAATAGGTTATTGCTCATTTTCCTTTCATGTGTGTTTACCCATGATGGCATTATTCCAGAACTTGCATGATTGATACATTTCAAGATCAAGAACCAAACTATTGCACATATATGATTAAGGCATTAGGATGAACCTTTGTTTTATTAGCCTTTTTCAATAGTATTATCCTACCCTAAAATGATCCTCTAGTCGCCACTTTGAGCCCCAACCTCGTTATTTGTTTAAACCTAAATCAACCCGTTAGCCTTTTCAAACCTTTTTACTTTTTTAAGCCCATGTGGTGAAATCTGATAAGTATTGCTTGAATTTCAGACATATATTGTTGGGAACAGTAAAGTGTTAGACATAGTCATCATATAATAAATAATAATAATAATAATAATAATAATAATAATAATAATAATAATAATAATATAATAATAATAATAATAATAATAATGGGTCAAAATGACCATAATATCAATGTCATGTTAGGTGATAATAATGTTGAATATGGGTCAAGCTTACCCAAATTCACTGTGTAGTGATTATTTATTGTTTAGTATGTTGAACATTCTTACTTGGATTTCATCACCTTTAGTCATTTCAAATTCCTTATCCATACCTAAACCTTAAGCCTTACATTACAACCTTTCAAAGCCCTTTTGATGTGTGCATGGTTTGTGTTATTTGAAGGAGTCACGATCATCATGCAAGCTTATGGTAATCATGAATTGTTCTTGGTTGAGAGTACTACACTAATATGCTAGCATGCATTTTGCTAGACTAGATGCTAAACCGAGAGGAGTGAAACTTGTGAGAGGTGTGATTACATGCATAAGGGGGACTAGAAAACTATTGGGCTTTGTTAGATCAATCATATTTCATACAAGTAATATTTCCTTACAAATCTATAGCTTCATATATGAAACTATAAGTGGATATGACTTGGGACCCTAGCTAACAGAAGGTAAACACATGGCTGGATCGTATCTGTTTAATGATAGTGTAATGTCATAAGTAAGTTTGCTTAGGGGCAAGCAAATGATAAGTGTGGGGAAGTGATGCATTCATGACGTATAAGTGTTTTCGGTAGTTAAATACTTGCTTTTACTATATAATTACCATCGAATGCAATTACGTTGGACGATTATGAATTGCAGGTGCAGAGTACTAAAGAAAAAAGAAAAAAAGAATATTTGTCCAAGAGAGCACGTAAGTTATGTCCTTTTGGACGTAGCTTACATTGGTACCGAAAGACAGGTTAATGAGGACGTAGGACAGAAGGCTAGGATGTATGATCCAAGAAAGGACATAAGGTAAGTCCTTTTAAACATAGCTTACGTTCTCCGGGTTTTGACCATATCAAAAGGGGATGAATAATTTTAAAAACCCTAATTTGCATTGGGAGCAAAAAGGGACGAACTTGGACGATTCTTGAGGTCAATTCTACTTCTCCAACTCATTCCAATCCATCAAATCATGTTCCAATCCGATCTTGTTTCCGAACTCATGAAGATGCAAGGCTAAACTTTTCGTGATCTACCTCGGGTGATAGATTTTGTGATTTAAGGTTTTTGTTTATGTTCAAATTGTGTTGGGATTAAACTTTAGAACCCGTTAAGTTCTTTATTGAGTTTAACTTGTGTCTTGATTGTTTAAACAATTGTTTTAGTAAATCTTGATTTGAATTTCATATAATTATGCATGAGTTTTTGGTTGTTAATTCAATTGACATGGTGTACTAAGACCCGTTAAGTCTTGGTTATCTCTGCCACTTAATCATTACACGTATAGAATCCCCACTAAGGATTTACCACCAAGTTGAACTAGGCGACTACCGAGAACCAAACCTGAATCCCGGGGTGAATTACCCTTTTTCATAATCATCTTCTAATCAATTTCATCAATTGCAATTTGTTTTCTTAATTAAGTTGTTAATCATTCTAAGATTCACTTTTCACAGCCAAAAGGCAATAGTTTGATAATTCATTAGTTAATCTATTTTCTTACAAATCAAAGTATGACACACCGACCACTAATTCCACGAGGTTCGACAACCCTACTCACCCTAACTAGTTAAGGTGAATAGGAACACAAATTTGACATCTTATTTGATTGATACTTCAACATTGATCAAATTTTGATCCACCGATTGTGATACGATTTGGGTAATTATGGATTGACTGACAAAGTTTGCTCACTTTCTACTAATTAAGGAAACTAATAAAATGGAAAGGTTAATGAGGGTTTATCTCAAGAAGGTTGTTTCGAGACATGGAGTGTCGATCTCCATTATCTCAGATTGAGACAGTCGATTCACCTTGAGATTTTGGGAATCATTACAAAAGGCCTTGGGTACACGGTTGGATATGAGTACCGCATACCAACCTTAAACAGATGGTCAGAGCGAACGAACCATTCAGACATTGGAAGACATGCTTAGAGCTTTCGTGACAGACTTTGGAAACTGTTGGCATACTCATCTACCCTTAGCTGAGTTTTCTTACAATAACAGTTATCACATCAGTATCAAAGCTGCACCATTTGAAGCACTATACGGAAGGAAGTGTTGATCACCACTGTGTTGGACAGTGGTTGGCGATAGTCAACTCACTAGTCCCGAGATCATACACGAGACCACAAAAAAATCACTCAGATTTAGAACTGACTCAAAGCCGCACATGACCATCAAAAAAGCTACGCTGACGTGAGACATAAACCATTGAAATTCCAAGTGGGAGATAAGGTTCTACTTAAAGGTTTACCTTGGAAAGGAGTCATTCGTTTTGGAACACATGGTAAGATAAACCCTAGATACATTGGACCATTTGAAATTTTAGCTAGGTATGGTTCTGTAGCTTACAAGCTCAAACTTCCTAAAGAACTTAGTAATGTTCATGACACTTTCCACGTCTCAAATCTGAAAGAAGTGTGTGTCAGATGAAACTATAGTTATACCGCTTGATGAGGTTCAGATTAATGAACAACTTCATTTTATTGAGAAACTCATGGAGATCCTAGATCGAGATGTAAAGAAGATGTCAGGACCGTGTACGTACGGAATACTAATAGATTCTGCGTTTATACTGAATCAAATAGTGTGGAATCCTATTTGATTAGTGATCCAATCAGTGAGATCAATTACCCAATCAATATACGATTGAAACTAGACGTTATGAACGAATAGAGATCGATCAGGAATGATCTATGAACTTGGACAGGCTTCTTTGGACATTCTGTACGGCTAGGGTTCGTAAGAGTATCAAGTGTTTCGAATTCTTTTGTTTTTCCATGAATTAAGTGGTATTTATAGGTTAGGGGCTTTCATTCATATGACTGAACCATTAGCATGGTTCAGTCGTGCGACTGAATCATGCTATTAAGTCATACGCACGATTGAAGGTTCAGTCGTGCGACTAAGTCAATCTTATGTCTCAATCGTGCAATTGATCCAGTATCCTGGTTCACTCGTGCGATTAGTCCATATGCATGATGTATTCATACGTATGGTCCATAAGTATGGGCCATTCGCATGATTAGTCATCCGACCATGTTGAACACATTTCTAATCATTATTGACTAAGAATCATGCATAACACCCTCAAACCTATAATAAGGTCATACATATACATTACACTTTAACACAATAATAATATGAAATATTAAACATTATAAACATCAACCACATATTATATTTCATTAAACCCATTCATTACATATGTGTAAGACATGAAGACTTTTACATTAAGCTCATAAACTAGGTACACATGTATCTACAAACTCCCCCTTGGACCTAGTTTCCTCTATTGTCTAACACTCTTCACATGTTTTTGGAACTTCTTGTACTTCTCCTCTTTTGTAACCCCTGCATGTATTTCAAATGCAAATCAGAGTCTTATCACGTGTTGAAACTAGAGAGCTTGTATAGTGTCCTGTGTATCATAGAACAGTGGCCACTTGTATAATGTGTAGACATCTTCAGCCGACAAGTTAGTAAGCCACATAGTGTCAAATACCCGGATAGTCTCTATCTTTCCATGTTTGTTCAGTACTATGACCGCATCACCTGTCCTCCAATCATAATACCACCATTTGAAGTGTGGAGTGAAGTCCTAAGGCATTTCCCGTAAGGGAATCTTTGACATTGTGTGCTGGGGACTCCACTTCAGCATAACTTTCGGCTTACCAGATATAGGGTCCATTTCAGACCTATGGATGTACCTTTTCGGTTGTTGAGGTCTGAAGTTTAGCTACCTGGTGTGGTATTCTTTCTTCAATGCAGCCTCAAACCAACCTGATATCTTCCTTGGATTAGCATACAACAGATCTAAGCATGCCAGTCAGTTGAGCTCAAAACCAGGAAGAGTCTTCAGATCATGAGGGTATCTAAAGTACTCAATCCCCTTCTCTTTACAGCATAGGCATTTAAGTCTTCAAAATAAGCCCACACAATGATTTTGCCACACACTTTCTGATGACGTTTTGTAGAGCCTTGTGTAGGCATTCTGCTTTATAGGTGTGCGCTAGGCTTTCATTTCAGCAAAACAAGCCTCCCATTCAGCTTTTTTCAAGTCGACATGAGCGTCCGAAGCTTGGGCCAAGTTTTCTTCTTTCTCCTTTTCTTTCTCTACTTCATCCAGCTTCTCAAATGTAGCGCTGCCAAAAGTATCACCCAAATTGGGTATAACATTGCCTTCGTGGTCAACGTACTCTTGATAGTGTTTTGCAGTGACATCTTCTATCTCAATTTCATCTACATCGTTTAGCTCATTGTCACTCAGAACATCTACTTCTGGAGCGTCTTTGACCATTTCATTAGGACTGAGTAGGAATATTTCAGCTAGCTGGTCATCGGTTTGATTTAAACATTCAACTCATCACACATTAATCATTAATCAAGACATTTAAACATAAATAATCACTAATTACACTAATGCAACACATAATTTAAGTACAAAAGTTTCAATACATAAACATCTAATCATTATTTTTGTCTTGATCTGTAGTCTTCTTAGCTTGAGCCAGACGAGTACACCACACAATCTTCAATCAGTTCCTTAAAGGATACTTGATTGGGCTGAAATTATCACACAACAGATGCACTAGGAGCTTAGTTTCAACTTCACGGTCATCACCTTCTTCTAGGATCTTTAGTACTTCTTCAGCAAGCTTTTGGCTCTGTTGTGGATCAATCTTCTGTTCATAAGGCTGAGATATTCCACTGGAGCCAATAAGCATCAATGTCTTGTACATTAAGTGACATGACCTCGTTAGCTTCTTGAGAATCTTCATCATCCATATCACCACCCATTTGCATAGCATTATTCCCATCTCTGTCCAAAACATCATCTTCTTCTTCCATCAAGTAGGAGAAGATCATGTGAGAGCACTTGAACAGGTGGTTTAATATAAGTGCTACGTATGCATTCTGGATTTGGTCAGACATCTCTCAATTCCTCCTCTCCTTGACGCTATGCACTTAAGGATGACATGAGCTAAGCACTTGAGCGGGGGCACAAGTTTCTCTTGTTGAGCAAACCTGCGTTGATGTCCCCAGTGTACTTCATCCTCAGAATAATATCTACATGTGCACATATGTTGTGCTTGGTGTTCATTATCCATTGTTTAGCCATATTGCTGCAACACAAGAAATATATACATTAGATTTGTTGCTAGGCTTAACTAGTGAATTTTGAATGATTTTGTTCTACTGATTCAATCGTGCGACTGAACAGTACGACTGAATTCAGTCGTACCATTGAGTTCAGTCATACGATTGTGCCTACATCTGAGTTTAGTCATGCGGTTAAGCCTGCGACTAAGCTTAGACGTATGCTATACTGTGCGGTTGAGTCAGTCGTGCGACTGAACCCATAAGTATGATTCATATGTGCGATTGAGTCATTCGCTTGGCTCAATCCTGCGACTAGAGTTCATCAGCGTGTCCATTCGTATATCTCACTGTTGAACACCAAAGATTCGAGTCTTTGTCAAAACATGACATTACACTTCGTGTTTAGATTCATTTGGACCGCAGAGACTCGAATTACCACTTAGATTTATTTAAGCCAACATGTGTGACCATTTAAGTGGTCTATTCTTAAGAGTAGTCTTAGTTCTAGGTTTTAGCATATTCAACCCTTAAAGATGCAATTAAGATATTCATTTTGACCGAGTTCAGTTACAGTGTACCTATAGATGAGTAGAGTAACTGTTAGAAACACTTATCAGGCAGAAATCACAAGCAGATGAAGTTTGAGCAGAGTTTATGTGAGTATGGGCAATTTCAAAGAACTTGAAGGGTGGTAAGAGTTATGACTATCTCACCCCCTTATTTATACTCTTTTTAAATTTCAGTCGTATGACTAGACCCATACTTATGCTCCAGTCGTGCGACTGAGCCCATACTCATGCCTCAGCTGTGCAACTAGGGTTCAGTCGTGCGACTGGCTTATACTCCTTCATCCATTCGTACGATTGGTTCAGTCTTGTAGTACAATTGCATGGTGTTCCATACTCATGGTCCAATCGTGTGACTGGCTCATACTTATGGTTCAATCGTGCTATTGGATCATTCTTATGATCCAATCGTACGATTGGCTCATACTCATGAGTTTGACCTCATATACTTGTCAATCCTTTAAAATGTTAACCTTGATAAACATTATGACCTTTTAACACTATTTGATCACCTCAGACGTGATCCTTTTAAGTTAGTGATTCATAGAGTACATCTAGTTGTATAGTCTGACTTTTACCTAACAAAAGACAAAAAAATAGAAAAACGACTTGAAATTAAAGAAAAAACAGAACATATTTTGTGTTTTTAATTAGAGATGGATTGAAATCTTTTAGAAAAAACATCTAATAGATTTTCTCCCTGAGCAGCACAACTTCAAGTTAATTTGATCAGTTCTGGGACGATTCATTATGGAATCATACAGGTGTATCAGAATCATTTGGGACATTTTGGTTAAACATTTTGATGCTAGATTCTTGTTTTGACCGAGAGTCAATAGCAATTTTTGGAAATCATACTAGAGCTATAAGATGCACATAATGATTTTGACTGTCAAGAATTGCAGCCACGATGATTGTTAGTATGTTTGTCCACTTAAATCCATACATAGACTTTTGACTTACATTGGTGATGAATTAGGTTTAATTATTTCAACAAGCATTTGTGTTTCCACATTTATATGTTAATCAACATTCCTCAGGAGATTTTTGAGCGGTCTACGGGTATTGGACAAGAAGAGACTATTCTAAGAGCTTTCAAAGAGATGCCAAGCCTCAGGTCAGTGCCATCGCATAGTAGAGAGGCGCAAACAACAATGAATTCTAGAAAATTTAGGTCATGGTTATCCTCAGGTCAGTGCCACCGCACAGCAGAGAGGCACACAACCTATCTTCTTGTTAGAGCATTTATTTTTTTTGCACATAACACACTAACAACATCTGCTATTAGCTTGATTGCTTTTAGCATTTTTCCATGTGCTTTGCTCATTTTTTTGGTCATCCGCACGCATTTGTGGCGTTTATTTTGCTCGTCATCCCTTATTGTAAATACGTTGATTGTGTTAACCAGGGATAAGATGGAAACCCACAGCAAGTTGAACAACTTATTGTGAATATAAATCACCAATTCAGTCTACTCATCTATTGTGTTGAATCTACTGACATATCATATAATGGACTAGCAACCTCTAGGTCTACTTTCTCTATGTTATCTCAGTAGCAGACTAGTTTTACTACCATTTTTCCTTTTATTTTGCTTAGACTTCTCAGACTTATACTTTGAATTTTGCATCTTAATCATTTAAGTTCTTTTGAAGTCCCAAACAATTTGTTCCCTGTGTACTATCACTTTCCATAGACTTTGAATCAGAATCACAGATTTTTTTTCATTTCTATTAGCTAAGCTGCCCTCCTCCAACGTTTTTTTAAATAAACAAATACTGCAATTTAATACTAACCTATGGCTATTCTCCCCCTAAAATACTAAAACCCGAAATCTTTTTGTGTTTTAGGATTTTAATAGACAGGAAAATAAAAATAAAAATAAAAATAAAAATAAAAATAAAATAAACTAAGAAGGTAATTGTCGGACTAAGAACTGTCATATTCTTGAATCACAACACATTTCTTTTTCACGCCATTAAGCGGTGATGTACCCTCCCTTATTTCCATGAAATAAAACATGTCACCCTTTAATTTGTTTGACATTGAAAAGGAGAGACAAATTCCCTGTCATGTGCCGGATGCCCCACTATCAATAATCCAGGTATTAGTGATAGCGTTATAGTGGTCACCTTGCACAGTCAAAGAAACTTGTTAGTTCAGATTTAGGACCCAAGCCTTAATTGGATTGGGTGAACCAGAGAAATCACACATTATAAACTCAACCCATTGTCCTTTAGAGGATGAGGGCATATATTTCTTCTTATCATTCTTAGTGTCAGACCCTATACTTGATTTTTCTTTCCATAAGCCAGCTTTGTGTAAGGCCTGTTTGTGGTAAACAGACGACTGACTTATGGTTTGAACTTTTGGTTCACAAACTCTCTTAGGTGGAGTGTTAGATCTTATTTTAGAATAACTTGGTTGTTTTTCATAAAGTTCAATTTTCTTTCTAGGTATTTGATAGCAAGGACAATTAGTAGAAATATGTCCTCGTTTTCCACAACTGTAGCAATATCTTGCTTCTATAGACCGAGGAAAACTCTTATGTGATATTGAGTTTAGTGAATGTGTAAGGTGTGTCTGGTTTGGTTTAGTCACTACTCTTTTAGATGTTTCACCCTTGTTAACAAAATTAATTGTTTTGATGTTTTGAACATCTTTAACTTGCCCTTTGGTTGGACTTTGATGATTAACACGTTTGTGGTTAACTAGTTTAGTCAGTTCGTGTTCTGAATTTGATTTTGGTGAGCTTGACCTTAAATTAACCCTTTTAAATGCATTATCCAAGTTCTCAACTGGCATCTTGTCTTTTGATTTCAAAGTAGTCTCCTTCTGTTTAGTGTCAGATCTCATTGGTTTACCCGTGGAATCAGGATCACTAACTTGAGGAGTAGACACCACATGATCCTTAATTGGGTTGTTATTCATAGGTCTACATTTTGAATTCAAGAGGATCTCATGTGGTGGTGGAACTACTTTGAATCCCAAACCTTCCCCATTGTTTCGTTCTTTCACTAAGTTCTTTACTATGTGAGAAGAACTAGCCCAACTATGCAATTTTTGTTTTAGTGAATTAACTTTGTCTTTCAAAACTGCTTTCTCCTTTTTGGTTTCTTCTAATGAGTTTAAATAAAACTTTATATCATTAGATTGATTTAAGGCAACAACCTCGGTTTCCCCTAGTTGTGTACTTAAAAGTCCTATCTTTTCTTTAAAACTGCACTCATTTTGTTTTAATATACGATTAGCTTCAATGTAGAGTTGTAAGTCATTTACTAAGCTATTATTGTGCTCTAATAACCTAGCAAATTTTGGATCTATGCTTTCCCTAAAATTTTCACATTTAAAACAAGCATGTTTATTAATATTTGATCTAAAGAACTTACCTGTGAGGATTCCGTTGAATCAAACATCAATGCAAAGGTAGACTCTTTTGTTGTTGGAGATTCTGAACTTGTTTCTCTTAGCTCTTCCACAACCAAGTGGTTTACCACGTTCACAAATTTTTCTGTATCTAACATCGCTTGTTCAGCTGCAATCTCACCTTCACTGGCAATGTTTGATTCTCAAGGAGAGACAAATCGGAAGGACCAATCTTGTCCTTCATCACCTTGAGCAGTTAGTGCTTTAGTCTCTTTATTTGAAGAACTGGTTCCAACCATGTCTTTGTCTTGACAGTTGAAAGTAGGAAAGTGTTACCATTTCTTGTTTTCTTGGGCTTCACACATTCATATTTAAGTTGCCCCTTTCACCACAATTGAAGCAGGTGACCTTGGTTTTGTCGAAACCAAAGGTCGTATCTTTTGTGGCTACCAGATTCTGTCCTGTCTTCTTAACAAACTTTTTAGCTCATCTAACTGTACTTGCTAGAGTCCATATGATATCCATCCTTTCTAGCTCGTTCTCGTCAACCTGCTCGTAGTCTTCATCTGCAAGATGACAATTTCCAATCTTCCTAGTAATTAGACCATCATATGATTGAACCACTACTGCTAGAAGATCCATGTGCTCCTTTGCAACCTCCACTATGATATTACCGAGATTCTCGGTCTTCAACTTCGTAGTATTGGCTTCAGGCACTATGTATTGAGTCGAAGATGACCCTCACGTTTCTTGTCTTGAAGCAACGGATTGGGTAGGAGACGCGGAACTGGACACAAAAGCTGTTTGTAGTGGTGCTCCTGAACCAGTTGGATTGGAAACCGAGTTGTAAAGTGAAGGATTCTGAACGTAAGATCCTTTCTTTGACTTGTACTTCATCCTCAGTTCCTCTTCCCTTAACTTCAAGATGAAGTCATTTATATCCAACATAGCTAGTATGTCATTCTGTCTAAGGTTGGACACAAATGAATCCCTTTTCTCAAGCAAACCATCTGCAAAGCTTGAAATTTTATCTTCCATAGACGTCGTTACATCATGAGTGTGCAGCTCACTCATCAGATGGTAGAACCTTTCGATGATGTCATCCAAGCTCTCATTCCCAATTGAGGAGAAATTATCAAACTCCTTCTTGAGAGCCTTTGCCTTTAGTGCCTTTAATGTCACATTCCATTGTATCTCTTCTCTAATGCCTCCTATAGCTTTTTCGCCTGCTTGTTCTCAGAAAATTGGTGAAAGATGTCATTTGGGATAGACTGAGTCAACAGAGCATAAACTTTCTTCTTAGCATTGAAGAGTATCTTCTGAGCCTTGCTCATTCCACCCAATGTCAACTTTACTCCATTTGCGCTGACTGGTATCATGTAACCAGTCTCTATAGAAGTCCAGAGGTTAGGATCCACTCCACTTAGGTAAATATCGAACCGTTGTTTCCATTGTGGATAGTTATCAAACATTATAAGCTTCAGCGGTTTATTGTGACTTCCTATCTCATTCTCCAGAAGCAGAAGGTTCTGGATGCATGAGTCCTTCCGGATAGTAAACGCTGAAAACTGATCTTCCATTTGTATGAACTTTGTACTTTGAGAATAGGACAACTTCAATCGTGTGAACGGACAATGCGTATGGATCACTCGTGCAAATGAAGAGTGCGAATGAATTCAATCGTGCGATTGGATTCAGTCGTGCATATGAGTTCAATCGTACGAATGAGATTCATGCGACTGAAGGCTACCATGTTTGGAAAAATCGAATTTTTGGCACTAAGACACGAATTACGATTTACCCAGATACCCTAATCTACCGTATGATGAAAAGCTTCAACTTTAATGCCTAGAAACTTCGAAAAACACCTATTGTCACACCCCAACCTTGACGGCGGAAACGTTGAGGAGTGACAGTTAAGATCGTTCATAGCCACATAACGCTATTAATAATCCAAATATATTTTACACATAAGTTTCATTTGTCACATTACAAATATAATTCTCAAAGGATATAAAAGCATAACATAAAATGTAACAATTCATTCTATTTTATTTATTAATCTAGGTCCATTCCTAGATGTGCAAGCTTCAATGTGTAGATAATCAAACTTGGGCATTTCCTGAAACATGTTAAAAATAAAGGGTCAATGATAATGTTGGTGAGCATTCCATAGTTTTAAATACATAGATTATATAAAAGATGGCAATTCAAGTCATAAACTAGTGAATAAAGTGATTAGGGATGTTATGATCAATGCAACAATCAAACCTCGACAAAGTTTTACAAGTCTCAAACGTTTACAAGATTATACGATCAGCTAAGTGTACTTGGATCAACCAAGGCAGGTTTGTCTTGCCCATAGATCTATGACTTCGCTGGGCTAGCAATAGTTAATGATTGTACATATAACGCCATAACATGGTAATCACGAAAGTTCAACTAACCACAACTTTTACAAGATGAATTGCCATAGGTTTACAAGTCTCAAATAAGTCTACGAGTGCAATTGTATAAGTTAACATGTTTCACCCCAAAGTGTGAAAATAGGAAAAAGGGGTATAGAATACTCACTTGATCAATAAGTATAAAAGTTGATGAATAATAAGAAAATAAAAAGTCGACGTTCCAACGTAAACCTTCACGAGGTACCTAAATATATATATTTTCAAGATTTTTTAAGTTTAATAATAAATTTAACGAATTCACGAGAATTAGGGTTTCAAGTTGGTATTTGAGGGTTTTCTTAACTGAATTAATTAAAATGAAATAATTTCTTATGCTTAGTTTCAATGAGAAAAAATAGAATATACTAATTTAGCATTTTTGTATAACGTATTGCAAAGGAAAAATAACTTGTAATAAAATTTAGTGATCAATTTGAAATAGCTTTTATAACTTTTAAAATAATCATCATTTAGACAATAATATATAGATATTGTTTGAACAATTAATTTAGTGATTTAACCACTATTTAATGTCTATTTTATAAAATATATTATTTGTCTAAGATATTAAATAAAATATTGAAATATTTCATTAAATAATTTTACAGAAAATAATACGGTGATTTAGGATTAAACAAGTTTATAAAACTGATTTTTATAAATTATAAAAAATTTGGATTTAAATTGAAGGCCTAAAAGCCTTAAAACAAAAACATGAGGGTCCCAGGGTTCGAACCGGGACCTCATGTTAAGGATGCCCATGTCTTAACCAATGAACCAATGGCCTCAGCCGCGAGATAACCCTGTTTTTAATCCTTAAAAACATAAACTAAGTAAACCCCCCAATTACCATAAACCCTAGTTTCGATTAGTGCCAAATTGGAGATCAATTCGTTATTGTTAATGCTTAAATTCATAGGGCTTTTGTTACTCATGTAAAATAGAGTAAGTATATGCTTTTAATTACCCGGTTGAAGATGAATTCGAGATGAACACGACGAAGAACAATTCGCGACCACGTAGCACCGGTTTGATGCTCAAATGATGATGATAATCAAATTCAATGTACATGTAGTTTCTAATGACCTCAAGGATGAAAAGCCCTGTGTTAGTTTCGAGTTTTGAAGCTCTGAAGATGGGGTTTGAATGGTTGCAGATTCACGATGAGAGGGGTAATCGTACAACCTTGTTTGTGTGATTTCAGGTGCAATTAGAAGGTGTGAACGATTAGTCGTAGTTAGATAGTCGTTTAGGTTCATTTAATTGAATTATTACAGAGTTTTAATGCCTAAACGGCTATAAGATTAATGGGTTTCAGTTATTCGATCGATTTGAGTTTGTAACCGGCGTTTAAACGCGTTTAGGGTGCGTATTCAAGTTCGAATCATGTAATCGAAACGGTTTGGGTCGGTTTGGGTGTTAAAACCGAGTGTTTTGTGGCTTTTTTGGAGCTCACTGGAGCCATAGCCGGCGGTAGCCGGAGGCCGGCCGGAGAAACGGGTTTAGGGGGAAGAAATGGTTTGGGTTTGATAAATTTACATAATTAGCCCCTGTGATTTCATACTTATTATTTTATGCCCAAAACTCCTATATTAAGTTTCTAAAATGACAAAACACCCCCCTCAACCTAATTACATTAAGTTTTAACATTTTTAAGTTTAATAATTTTTTATAAATTATTATTATATTGTTATCATTTATTGTTGTTATTATTATTAATATTATTTTTATTATTAACATTGTTATTATTTTTATTATTAGTTATTATTTACCATTATTATTTATTTTTATGTTCAATTTAATAGATAAACTATAATCTTTTACATTAAAGGATTAAAGACTAACTAATAGATAAACACAAATAGCCCACAAGTTTCATGAAAAAAACATTAATAGTCCTTACAAGAATAAACGAGATTAACTATTAGTTAACCAAAAATACAAGATGTTACACCTATGGACTCAAAAAGATGAATCTTGAGTTAAAACGTGAGTTTTGACACAATTCTAATTGAATCAAACACAAAAACAAGAGCCAAGGTTCTGATACCACTTGTCTGGACCGTGTACATACAGAATACTAAAAGATTCTGCATTTATACCGAATCAAATAGTGTGGAATCCTATTTGATTGGCGATCCAATTAGTGAGATCAATTACTGAATCAATATATGATTGAAACTAGACGTTATGAATGAATAGAGATCGATCAGGAATGATCTATGAACTTGGACAGGCTTCCTTGGATGTTCTGGATGGCTAGAGTTCGTAAGAGTATCAAGTGTTTCGAATTCTTTTGTTTTTCCATGAATTAAGTGGTATTTATAGGTTAAGGGCTTTCATTCGTACGACTGAACCATTAGCATGGTTCAGTCGTGCGACTGAATCATGCGATTGAGTCATACGCACGACTGAAGGTTCAGTCGTGCGACTAAGTCAATCTTATATCTCAATCGTGCGACTGATCCAGTCTCCTGGTTCAGTCGTGCGATTGGTCCATAAGCATGATGCATTCATGTGTATGGTCCATAAGTATGGGCCATTCGCATGATTACTCATCCGACCATGTTGAACACATTTCTTAATTATTATTGACTAAGAATCATGCACATCACCCTCAAACCTATATAATAAGGTCATACATATACATTATACTTTAACACAATAATAATATGAAATATTAAACATTATAAACATCAACCACATATTATATTTCATTGAACCCATTCATTACATATGTGTAAGACATGAAAGACTTTTACATTAAGCTTATAAACTAGGTACACATGTATCTACAGAAGATGAAACGAAGCCTCATTCCTATAGTGAAGGTCCGATAGAATTCCAGACGAGGACCCGAATTTACTTGGGGAACGCGAAGACCAAATGAAGCTCAACTACCCTTACTTGTTGGAAACCCTGGCATCTGCAGACAACCCTAACTGAATTTCGGGATGAAATTCTTTCTAACATGGGGAGTATGTGACAACTAGCAATTTCAGGTCAATACCCGGCATTGACTTGGTTATAATTACACCTATAATACTTGATTTTCAATTGAGTTCATGCATTGCAAAATTTCATGCATAATATTTCATGCATCGGTGATTCGACGTGATTTTCATTTTTACATGCGCTACAACCGACACATACAAACGTTGGTGATAATTAATATATATGTACTAATAAATAACTTAAAGTATTTCAAGGTATTTTAAATTCTAGTGATTTAAAGTATTTTAGATTCCAAACTAAATACATTGAAAAAGCTTAAATTTGTAAATAAACCTAATCACGTAAATGATATTTTATCCGGAACGAATACTTTTAATGCAACTATTAAATACATGATGCATCATTAACACATCATCAATTTTAAAATATATGATATTATATAAGTGTTTATAATATTTGAATGTATTTTAATAAGTAAAAATACAAAAAAATGTAAAAAATACTTATAGTGCAACAAATACCACCCAAGTATCTAATAGTACCCAAAATAAAACAAAACCCCCCATCTCCCTTCCTTGAAGCCGTCCACCCCATCCCACCCATCACCTCACTTTTCTTCCCTTCTCTTTTCCATACAAATACTTTCTTGTTTGACTTGGAAAAGTTGAATCATACCGTTTTTATGTAACCTTTTCTACCATTGTTAAAACATTATGTTGTCTTACCACAAATGATCATTTCTTCCTTTATAGAATAAAGGTGATGTGATTTAACCATGAGGGAAAAAGACAAGATTCGTGGATGTTAAAAGCAAGAACTCATCCACAATTCCCCTACACATTTCATCAACTTCCCTTCTCTTGTTTCTTCCATTCAAATTCCAGCCAAGACACTACCCCCACCATCTTATATCATTTTCAACTTGTATTCTATAAATCTTGGGTGATTCAAGTGCCATTGTTGAAGATCAAGTGATTCTTGAAGCTCCCAAGCATCCTACATCAACCCTTCTATCCTTTCTTGTTTGTTTTTCATGAGAACACTCTCTTTTTGTCTATATATCTTTCATTTTATTATATTATTTACCTACTAGATCATATGTAACAACATTCATCCACAAAATTCTTTCATATTAAAAATGGTGTTTTATTAGAAAAGAGTTTTAAGGTGTTTGACCAAGTTACTAGTTGGTAATTTTATGAAAAGTCATAAGGGTTTGTTAAAACCCAAGAAAAGTCACAAAAGGGTTACAATATGTTTGTGAAATTTTAGATGTTTTACAAGTATTATTATGAACACTTATATATATTCTAGAAGTTATATTTAGTTAGTGAGTTGTAATATGAAAGTTGGGTTATTACTAGATGGTGAGTTGACAAAGTTTACAAGTGTGGTTATATGTATATAAACATAAGAAATTAAAAGGGAAAAATATGAACTTTATGACTAAATATTATGTTAGTTTACATGGAATGATAAAGTGGTTAGTAGATAACTTTTGACAAAGATAACATATAATTTTGTTGTTGATTTGACACGAGACTTAAAATATAAATTTATAGACTTTATAATATTAGTTACTAGGTTACTTAAAAGATAGGTCAAGAGAAGTTAGAAAATAGACTAATTATTTTTTAATAAGATTTACCTTATAATATACCAAAGTTACTTAATAAAATAAGAAACCCTAATTTAATATATGTCAAGAAATAGACAAAATAAAAGAATAATACTACTAAGAAAATAATAAAATAACTATTTTATGGACAAATATACATATTTATACATGGATTGTAAAATATAAAAACTAGTGATTTTACTTGGATGTTAAGATTTCAAAATTCGCAAATAAAATAATATAATGTAAATATTATTTTAGTTAAAAAATAAGATTATTTCAAAACCCTAGCTTCTATAATTTCATATGTAAATTACATAACTAATTACTAAACACTCGAGTCACGTCTCGGATCGAGTCAAAACGATATTTAATTACCCAAATAATATGTCAACTTTAAGATACAAATGTTTTTGAACACTTTCAAGTGAAGTATAATTTATTAACATTTTTTTAAGTAATATATATATATATATATATATATATATCACAAATATTCATTTTGTGTCACTAACGGGTCGTTGACTCAAACACTTTGTTATCAAGTGTGTGGATGAAATAGTTACATGCTCACATTACATGTAGGAGAAAATACTTATATTTAAGTTGCCTTGATTGTTCTAGGGCGAACTTAGTTTTGATTTTCCCGAGCACTTTGGATACTTTCAGATTTCACATCCGACTCATTTCACAGGTGAGTTTCCACCCTATTTTTTTACTTATTTTCCTTTTGTGGGAGATTACATGCAAACTACTATTTTATTGGATATATTTACTTGTCAATTATTTCACATGTTATATAAGTTGTTTACTTACCGTCTAAAGTCCCCTGTTATCGGACCGTTAGTTTATTTCCCAAAGCGAGGTAATCATGGATAGTACTATTGGGTTTGACTACCCCAACCCGGGTTAATTACACTAACCTTGACTGGAGTTCTAAACGGGTGCATTATTAGCCTGTTCACCCCGTGCTTACAGTAGGCATGGATAGGGGCAATTTACTACAATTACAGTTTAGTTTCGGTTGCGGTGCTTATATAATATTGTAGTATTGTATGATCGACAATCAAATCATGGAAAGACTTATGGTCCATTACACCATTTACTATAACTTTAAAACATGTGAACTCGCCAACTTTATGTTAACATATTTCATGCATGTTTTCTCAGGTATTTTCCATTTGCATCAAGTTAAGCTAGCTTAGGCCACATCGCATTTAGGGCCATTCATGTTGTTTGGGATATTTATTGTTGTGTTTTTCATTTTTTGAAAACAATTACATTAGTTCTACTACTTCTGCATTTCAACTCTAAAAAACAATTATGTAATTTTAAAGTTATTTATATCCTATGTTTACTATACCATGTAGTGGTTGATCAATGACTATGGTTTCCATGATGATCACGCCTTGCGAGAAACCGCTGTGGTTAGGGTGTGACACTCTCTCCTCCTCATCAATCTCCTCAGGAGTCATTTTCCTTTTCTCTTTGTCACCCACAGACCTTTGTGACAAAGGGTAAAGAAAGCTTTGGCATTCATTTCCTAGAGTAGCATCCATGCTGTAGCCAAAGAGAGACTATGATACAACTTCACCAGCAGGTGTGTCATTGAGGGAATGAATTGCTGAAATGGTTGTAGGTGTGACAGAACCCTCAGGCTCTATCACTAGGCCTGCAGTCAAGGTTTTCCCTTTGAAACTAATCTTAGGGTCTGCCTTAACATCCAGTTGACCAATGACATTACCTTATTGTTTTTGTCTCCTTCTTTGGCTGAACACTTTAGTAATTTTGTTTAGAATCCTTTAAGCTAGTCTGCCAGCTTGTCTAGATTGGCTTGGGTTGACAAGTGGCATGTTGATCAGGTCAAGATCTTCATAGTAGTTCAAGGTCTGAAAATTAAGACCTCTTGTTGCCCTTGAACTCTTTTAAGAATGAGGGCTCTTTTTTAGCATCATACCTCCATCCAATTATGTTGTTTGAAGTTCTATGAGGTGGGTATGACATAGCCCTTGGAATGCCTTCCTCAAAGTGACTCAGAATGAGAGAATCTAGAGAGTCCACATCAATGTGAGCTTGAGAAAGTTACTGAGAAGAGACAGTTGCAAGTGAGGATGGTGAGTCAAATGTCCATACTCTGTGAAGAACTCCCAAATTATATGATTGTTATGAATTTCTCCCCCTTTTTGATAGCATCACCCACTTGCATAAGTGAGCTAGGAGTTAGGTCAATCACATCCACAAGTTCTTGTGTTCTTGGATGAGCTCTCCTCAAAGGTCTCCCAGCTAGTTATCCTTAAGATAAGAAATCTCAAGTTGTTGATTATTGATCCTGTTGTGTAAGGTAGTCACCTGAGATTCCAAGTGACTACCCTTAGAGACTAGGTAGTTGCATGTTGAGATAAGGTTTGCACCTTTAGTTTCAAATTTCCCTTATCTTCATCAAAAGAATCATTAAGGGATGAGATAATTAGACCAAAGTCCTCTTTCTCACCCCCATCATCAGGTTCTTGGTTGTTGGTTTTCTTTTGCTCACTAACATCTTCAAGAGAAATGTCAATGGGCTGAGTTGCCATGGTTGAGGTCTGAATGATGTAATCACTTGTAGAAGTGAGAGCCTCTTCCATATGGATCTCCTAAACATGTTCAGGGATATCCACCTTAGTGGTATGTGGATGATGTGGGCTAGATAGGGGAGTGGCAGAAGCACTCATCTCTCTTTGAGTAGGGGATGAGTAGAGAGACTCATGGTACTCACTGAATCCCATGTCTTCATCATCATAGAATTCAAGGTTAGGGATAGGTTGGTTAAGATCTAGAGGTTGGGGATGGTAACTATCCTTTGAAGGTTGTTCACTTGAGTGTTGAGACTCAGAGTGAAGGCTTAAGGTTGTTGGGCTAATGAGCTCATCAGGCTGAGCATGAGGAACCTCAGCACTGATTCTTGATGAGATAGGAGTGGTTTGCTTCTTAGGAGAAGTTGGGAGCTCTAGTATCCACTTCCTCCTGTATGGGTGATGATATGGAGGCCTACATAAGCTAAATAGCAAGTGCAGGGGTTTGTTTGGATTTTCTTTGGTAGGTGAGAATGATTTGAGGTTGTTTTGGTGGTTGAGAGGTAGAAGGTGGGGGTTCAACACTAGCTTGTGTTGCTAGATTGTCACCTTGAGCAATGAGCTCTAATATTTTGGGGACAAGGGTTGTTTCTACCCAGAGAAGCTAATAGTTGGCTTCTTCAAGATTTTATAAATGTCAAGCTTCATCTGTCCTAATTTAAGAATATTACCTGTTTCCCTCAACTGTGAGCCCGATTCATAATTAAGAATGCATTGAACATATCCAGGAAACATGTAATAATCTAAGGAGTCCAAGTTTGCAAGTAAATTTGTATAGACAAATTGAGAGTACCTTAACTTGACCCCTTGAACCATTCCATGCACTATGAAGGAGAGATCCTTAGGAATCTAGTCCTACTTCCATGCTTGTTAGACAAGCTATGAATGACCACATGTAGTAAGTACTTCCATTGCGATAAGACATTCCCTTCCTGAAGGTCTTTACAAATAAATCTCCTTCATATCCCATCTGCTAAAAGGACTGATTGACAGCTTCCTTTAGGAAGGACATTTTTCCTTCCTCATCATCCAGCTGAAGATGATGGTTGAGAATGGTTGGAGTGATGAAGATTGTCTTTCCCTGCACTATAGTAGACAATGTCTTCTCCCCATCCATGAGAACCTCTTAGATGGTTTTCCAAAATTCGAGCAGATGATCCTCATAAAGAACAGGATCAATGGTTAGGAGGTGAAGTAGTTTGATAGGGCCAAAAAGCGGCAAATCTCTGAGAAACTAATATCTTTCTCAGAGTTCAACAGAGCAACCTAATTATGTTGCATGGGAAGCTGTATGGAGAAATCAGGGTCATTTCTGCAGTTTAGGTTGGCCATTTAAGAAAGCTTAAGTATGACGGAAATGAAGAACAAAGGCGCTTTCTTGGTGAATTTAGGTTTTACAAAGGTATAGAGGAAGAAGAAAATGAAAAAGGGAGGAATCGTTGGGTATATATATGAAATGGATCTCACACAAAGTTAATGAAAGAGGATAAACATTGAAATCCAGATGTCGGTCCCATCTTTAAAAAATAGTTTTATATTTGCCCAAAAGTTAGTTTTCTTGGAAGTTTAAAATCTTCCAAAGGTAATTTCTCTTCAGAAGCTTTGATGAAAAGCTTCCGAAGCCAAAATACCTTCGGAAGATATTCTAGAGAGTTTAGAAAATTTTTGCTTCGGAAAAGATTAACATTTGAATGTTTTAGTGAAAACTTCGGAGAGTTAATTGCTTTCGAAAGAAAGTTGTTCTTTCAAACATACAAGTATTTAAGAAAAAGTTAAGCTTCTGAAGAGATTTTGGAAATTTCTTCCGAATGTGTATTTTCTTAAGTAGTTGTTTGTTTTGAAGACTTAAATTTCTTCCAAAGGTTAATAAAAATCTTTCGAAGGATAAAAGATAAAAAAATTTAAAAATCAAAGGAATGTCTTCTAAAAAGATTTTTCCTTCCGGAGTAAAACAAGGGCTTATGTAAGCGATAAAATAGACAACTTAGGACACACAAATTTTATAAATAATATGATTATGTTTTAAGAAAATCTACTCAAAGTTAATCATCCCAATAGGTGAAACAAGATATCTAAATCTTTGTTTATCAAAAGCTTTGGTAAATAGATCAACATATTGTTCATTTGTGTTAACTTTGACTAGTTTGATTAATCCATTCTCAAAGTTATCTCTAATCAAATGATTCTTGGTATTGATGTGTTTTGTCATTGAATGCTTCACAGGAAATTTTGTGATAGAAATAGCATTGTTGTTGTTTATATGGATGGGAGTCTCTTTATAATTGAATCCATAGTCTAGCATCTGATTCTAAATCCAAAGCACTTGAGCATAGCAGCTTGTTACAACAATGTATTCAGCTTCAATAGTTGATGCAGATACATAGGATTGCTTCTTGCATTGTTATGAGATAACCCTTCCACCAAGGAATTGACATCCCCCTGATGTAGACTTTGCAGTCATGTTGCAGCCACCATAGTCACTATCTATATATGCATACAAATTGAAGTCAGAATTCTTTGGATACCAAAGGCCAAGTGTTGAGGCACCTTTGAGGTATCTTAAAATTCTCTTGACAGTGATTAGGTGTGACATCTTGGGGTTGGCTTGATATCTTGCACAAATACATGTAGTAAACATGATATCAGGCCTACTAACTATGAGGTATATAAGAGACCCAATCATAGCCCTAAAAGATGTTCATCTACACATACCCCTCAAGATCAGGACCAAGGGAGTGGTTTCTTGATATGGGTGTCTTAGCAACCTTATAGACAGTCATGTTGAATCTTTTAAGTATGTCCTGAACATACTTTGACTGACTTATGAAGATGCAATCTTCAACGTGCTTCACTTGAATTCCTAAAAAGAAATTGAGTTCCTAGAAAGAAATTGAGTTCCCCTATGTTACTCATTTCAAGTCTATCCTTCATCAACTTCTCATAGTCTTTGTAGAGATTTGGATTACTTGACCCAATCTTCTTAGGCTCTATCTGGGATAAGAAACAAGAATGAAGACATATATTTGCATCATGAGTCTATCATCTTGTTTTTACCCCTGAATCAATATCTCCAATGATGTTTATGGTATGATAAGACTTGTGAATACTTAATTGAGGAATCAAAGCAAGTTGCTTAGATAGATCTAAATTAAAAAAAATTAGATCTAGCATTGAGGTTTCTCCCACCACATCGGCATACTTATCAAGTAAAACTTGATCCAATGAGTGTGTGACATCATTGATGTTATCTTCAATAGGATGATTATCAACATCTAGAAATTCTTGACCACTATCACCATCACCATTTTCTCCTATATTTAAAACACATGCATTTGAGTTTTGTGCCTCTAAGTTGGAATTTGAAGGCACCTCAGATGTATCAGCTGAATTTGTCATTATTGTGCTGATAAGTTCTCTATTTGTAGGGTTAGTTACAACTGGAGCTAAAGTTGTGTATGTTGAAGGTCTTCTCAGCTTAAATCTTGGATCAGGATCACCTGTAGGCAGTATATCTGTGGACCCTGAAACATTCTCAAGATTTGTTAAAACAGTTGGTAACTAAATCAAGATCAAATAGCCAATCAGGACCAGAACCATTTACACTAGGAGTGTGTTCATTGAAGGTCACATTGGCTAACTCCTCAACTACTCTAGTTCTGAGATTGTATACTCTGTAAGCCTTGGCTTGAGAAAAGTATCCAATGAAATGTCCATCATCTGCTTTCTTAACAAACTTGGCAATTTGAGCTTTGGTATTCAAGATGGTGCATGGGCATCCAAATGACCTGAGAAAACAAATGAAAGGCTTTCTCTTATGCCAAAGTTCATAAGGAGTCTTACCATGTGTCTTAACTACTAAAACTATGTTTTGCACATAGCAGATAGTGTTAACTACCTCTGCCCAGAAGGTGATGGGCAGTTTATAGTCAGATAACATAATTCTTGTAGCTTCAATAAGTGTCATGTTTCTCCTCTCAACAATACTGTTTTACTGAGGAGTCCTGGGAGCACTATATTGTCTTGTAATACCCTTTTCATCACAAAACGTATCAAGGATTTGGTTCTTGAATTCAGTACTTTGATCAAATCTTATGGTTTTGACCTTGTGATCATATTGATTCTCAATATTTAAGATGAAAATTTTCAAAATCTCAGGGGTCTCATCCTTAGTTCTAAGCAAAAAGACCCAAGTGAATCTTGTAAAGTCATCTATGATCACCAAACAATAAGAGGTCCT
The DNA here is from genome assembly GCA_025506515.1 of Flaveria trinervia. NCBI lineage: Eukaryota > Viridiplantae > Streptophyta > Magnoliopsida > Asterales > Asteraceae > Flaveria > Flaveria trinervia. The sequence continues at coordinate 67,281,792 of CM046441.1, forward strand.
TCCTAGACTAATTACATTGGTGGGACCAAAGAGATCCATATGTAACAAGTGTAGGGGAGTAGTGATAACGTTTCTTTCCTTTGGCTTGTGAGATACCTTGTGTTGCTTCTCTTTGAGGCATGCAACACAGTGGTCATCATTTGTAAACTCTTTCTTTGGCATTCCGGTAAACAAATCATTCTTTATTAGTTTATTCATGTTCTTAAAGTTTACATGGAACATTCTTTTATGCCAGAGGAAAGACTCTTCACTATTTTCTTTAGATAGAAAGCATGAAACTTCTTCTGAAGGAGATGTTTCTTGCAAGTCCATCTTGTGCATGTTCCCTTTCCTCGAGGCTCTGAGCAGGATATGCTCATGAGGAATAACCACCCTGGGCTTGAAAACAATAAAGTTATGCTCAGTAAAGAGCATGTTATGACTCTGATCACAAAATTGAGATACACTCAGAAGATTGCATCCAAGTTCCTTGACAAAGTTTACCTTCTAATGCCGAGTCTACCAGTTATGACCTTGCCCCTTCCTACAATGTAACTTCCAACATCTCCACTAAAGGCAACTGGTCCTCAATTAATGTTTTCAAATTTCTAGAGTAGTGACCTATTGCCTGTCATATGACTGGAACAACCACTATCAATGATCCATACATTTTTGTTTGTCTTAAGTTGTTCCTGCATAAAAAAGATGGTTAGTTACATTTGGAAACCCAAGCCTCATTGATCTTGGGCTTATCAAAAGAAGTTAAAGACAGTGTAACAGTAATAGATCCTATAGTCATGTTTTGAGGATCATTTGCTGATGTTGATGGAGAACTTTCAGTCACTTGTTCTTCCACACCATCTTTGGAAGCTTAGACTTGACCTTCAATACTTCAAAAGTTATGCTGGCTTTGGAAGTATTAATGACTGGACCTTTGGAAGATCTTGCTAACACTGCAACAAGCTTCAGTACGTCAGAAGTAGTCCTTTCTTTCAAGACCAAATTTTCTTCCGAAGGCAATTTTCTACTTGACTTCATCTTCATTTTGGAGCTTTCGAAAGGAAAAGTTTTTCCTTCTGAAGCTTGAATCTTCTTGAAACAATTAGAAGTCTTTTTCTTGAAACTCTTAGAAGTCTTTTTCTTGGTACTAGAGTTCAAGTTAGTGTCTTTAGTCTTCATCACCTCAAATCCTAAAGAGATAAAAACTTGTTTCTACTTGGAATTGAAGGTGGTCTTGATCTCTTAAGCCTTCTTTGCCCTCCTTTTGCTCTTCCTGATCAAGTTCTTTCTTATGGACTTGGTTATCCTAACCTTCTTACTCTTCTCAGAAGGATAGTGACCCTTCTTAGAATTCTCTTCTTCACTCATCTCAGAGGCATTCTTCACTATCTTTTCTTCATCCTCTTCAGTCATAGGGTCTATGAAGGGAAGCTAATATTCAAAAGTTTCACACCTAGGAGATCTTACAGACAATATTATATGTGGAGGAGCTATCTCACAAGTTCTCAGTCCCTGCTTATTTTGATAACAAACTTTTTCATGCAAGGATGAGGATATTATGTTCTTGAAGGTCTTTTCTTCAAGAACATATTTTTTTACCCTGGCTTTGCTTATCACAAGCTTAGCCTAGCATTTAGTCAACTTGGTTATGAGATCTTTGATCTGAGTCCTATAGTTTGTATGCTCATGTTTAAGAGTTGAAATGGTTTTCTCTAAGTCCTTTATCTTTAGTTTATAATCATTTTTAGCTCTTTTGAAATCAGATTTTAAGATATTTAAGGACTCAAGACCATATTTCATTTCTAAGTTATAGGACATGTATCTATTAACTTTAGCAATACATTCAGGTGTATAGAGATGTTCCAATACCTTTGCTTAATCATGGTCAGCCATTAATGCTTAGTTTGGTGATGCATCTTCCACCTAAAAGTTTCAGTCAAAGCTTCCTTCTTCAACAGCAACTACAGCTTGTTACTTTGGCTTTTCATTCTGGGTGGCTTTTTTAGTGTAGTTTGGTCTGGCTTGTGCTTGGCCACCATTTGTCCTATGTGCCTTGCACTCCCTTCCAAAGTGACCCATTTGGTTACAGTTGTAACACTTAACTTTACTTTTTTCAAACCTAAACTTTCCATTGGTTGTATTGCTAGGAAACTTCCTCCCTGTCCTTTTGTAGAACTTCTTGGCTCTATGAGTGAGAAGAGTCATTTTCTGGACAATCTCCATGTACTCCGGTCATCTAGATGAATACAGTCCAGGTCTTCAAGGATGAAGAGAAAGTTTCCATTGCTCTCATCATAAGACACAAAGGCATGTGAAGAGCTTGTCTTTTAGAATGGGCTTCCTAGAGTGTAGCTTTCTCTTGGTGTCTTCAGGAAGGTGATGAAAGGACCCTTTTGTGAGTTGTCAGGGTAGCATATAAGATGATGCTATGGTTCTATGATATCCTGTTCAACCACATGGAGGGTTGAACTTAGTTGATTGCTAGAGTTACTAGATGAACTTTGCATGTTCATCTCCATCTGGTATCCACTGAGAATACCAACTCTGTCAAAGTAAGAGTCTTAAGGTTCTCAATTCTCTTGATAACAACACAATAATGTGTCCATTGTCTAGGAAGAGAGGACATGAACATCCTTATAATATCCATGTTCTCAATAGTCACTCCAACATCCATTAGAGTGTCCACAATCTCAACATACCTAAAGTATTATTGAATCATGGTTTCACTTAATTTGAATGTGAAATTCTCAAACTACTGCTTTAGGAGATCCTTCTTGTTCTCCTTGGCTTCATTTGACCCCTCATACACCAGCTTCAACACATCCCATACCTGTTTAACTATTTTACACTTCTTGAAGTCTCTGTATATGGAGTTTAGCAAAGCAGCTTGAAAGGCTGTCATGGCTTTCTCATCAATCTCAATTCTTTTCATGTCTTCATCAGAATAATCAACCACAGCCTTTGGAATCATACCACCTCTGGCAGCAGCTGAAGAGGTGATTGGTATGTAAGGCCCTGAGACAATAGATTCCCACATCCTGGAGTCTTGTGACTTGATGAACCCTTCCATCCGTTGGCACCAAGTGTCAAAGTTTTCAGGAGTATTCAATGGGGACTTTGTCATGGTTCTAGTTTCCATGTCAACTTTAGAGATAGTTTTCATTTAAGATGTTAAGTATTTGGTGTGTGTGAGGGATCTTAAGATAGTGAGATCTTAAAATCAAGAGCCTTGAATGCTCTGATACCAATTGCAGGACCATTTAGGAGGGTTGGTCACTTACAATACAATTTGTGAAGTCGTTGGATCGGTTGACATCCGAGCGTGTTCTTGACGGAAGGAAAGAAAACCAAGAGACAAACAATAGAACGAACAATAATAGAATAATTTGATTGATAAGACCTAATGATTACAAGCTTGTTAAACATAAGAATCAAGACTCTTGGCAAGGGGAGATCAGGCATGATCTTCCCTCTCATCCGGCAGCACCTAGGCCCCGGGCACACTCTCAAAACCCTTACCTCTCTACATAATGAAACTGGTATTTATAGGCCTCAGCCCATATCAGATATGAGTGGGCCCATTCGTACAGACCATGGGTATGGTTCAATCGTACGACTGGACCATACTTATGGTTCAGTCTTATGAATGGCCCAATAGCATCTCTCTGTCGCACAACCGATCCATTAGAATGGCTTAGTCGTACGACTGAGTCTCATTCGCATATGCTCCTACGAATGACTCAGTTTCATGTGTTTAAAACATATCAAGTGTATTACATTAAGCCTAGACTATTCATCAAGCGACAGACACACTATATATGACAATATATGCTCCAAAAAATTCCCCCTTGGACGTTGATTGCGTATAGTAGATAAAACCTCTTACAATCTTCAGTCAATCTTTGCTCTAGTTGCTAATAGAATCAAACAAAACCATATTAGCCAACGTTGTTGATCCGTCAGGTTGCTAAAGTATCCCTGAAAATGAATTTAGGCACAATAGCTTTCATTTACTTTGCAGAACACCAACATAGAGCAAGATTCCCCATATGACTGATTTTTCCAAATAATGACATGAACAGTTTTCCATCGCTCCAATCTTCACACAGGCTAACTTGATTAAATTAACACCTGCAAAAATTTCCCCTCAAATTTATCATATCCCAATATATAAACATTGTGCTCTCCTGGCGTCTTCATACGGTGTATTGGGCAAAAAGTAGAAGGTTCTAATCCACAGCTGACAATCTCAAACAAATCAGCATGCACTCAGATTCATCATCAGAAACCAACTCATATCATCACTTTCTGATTGCGTCTTCAATTTCTCTATACATGGATTCCCCCTCAGAATCTGATCCTCTCTGTGCGGATAAATATAACTTCATTAGCCCATAAATAGTCAGATGCTCCTGACTACCCCACAAAATCAGCATCGACTGCTGACATCTTCTATTCTCTCTAACTACATTCATCTATTCTAGAAGTCCAACGGATAATGGGGTATCCATCGAACTTATTTGACAAAAGAACCTTAGGGTGAATGTGCTTTGCTCATCCTCACATTTGTGCAAGAGGCATTTCTAGAATATATTTTTTTGGTCTGGAACACCGTTCATTCGTATGACATGGAGGAAAAATATCACATTAGTGTGAATGGATGATATGAATGATATATTTGTGCGACTGGTCATAAGACTGGTCCAGTAGCATGACTGGACATAGAATGGTCAAGTAGCATGAGTGAACATAGACTGGCCCAGTAGCACGACTGGACATAAGACTGGTCCAGTCGCACGACTGGACATAAGACTGGTCCAGTCGCACGACTGGACATAAGACTGGTCCAGTCGCACGACTGGACATAAGACTGGTCCAGTCGCACGACTGACATAAGACTGGTCCAGTCGCACGACTAGAGATAGACTGGTCTAATCGCATGGTCCAGTCGCATGAGCGGATCTGCATGTAGATTTTAGATTTGTAGCCACTATGGCTGCCAAAAACCCTAATCTAATGAATTTTACATGAACAGAAACAAAATAGACATCATAAGATTTGCAAGGGTGATAAGAACATGGTTCCGAGTTCGATTTTAACCAAGAAACAACACACGTAACAAGATCTGAGCAAAACACAAAGAACACTAAGTGGGTTTAACATCAAAGAACATGAAATAGATCCAGAAATCAAGAGCTCGGGTTGCTAGAATGATTGTTAGATCATTCTAGTAGTAACCTGGATCTGATACCAATTGTGAAGTCGCTGGATCGGTTGACATCCGAGCGTGTTCTTGACGGAAGGAAAGAAAACCAAGAGACAAACAATAGAACGAACAATAATAGAATGGTTTCATTGATAAAACCTAATGATTACAAGTTGTTAAACATAAGATCACGACTCTTGGCAAGGGGAGATTGAGCATGATCTCCCCTCTCATCTGGCAGCACCTAGGCCCCAGGCCACTCCCAAACCCTGACCTCTCTACACAATGAAACTGGTATTTATAGGCCTCAGCCCATATCAGATACGACTGGCCCATTCATACAATTGGACCATGCGTATGGTTCAATCGTATGACTAGACCACACTTATGGTTAAGTCTTACGAATGGCCTAATAGCATTTCTCAATCGCACGACTGGTCCATTAGCATGGCTCAATCGTACGACTGAGTCTCATTCGCATATGCTCCCGCGAATGACTCAGTTTCATGTCTTTACAACATATCAGGTGTATAATGTTAAGCCTAGACTATTCGTCAAGCGACAGACGCACTATATATGACAATATATGCTCCAACACAAGCCGACAATAAGGAGAGTGATGTTAGAACACTTAACAGATCAAATGGGAACTGATAACCTGCTAGAATGATACTAGAACACAAGTAAATATGAGACAGAACCAAGAACAAACAACACCGATAAATGGTTTTCAGAATGATGTATATGCTCTCAAGTTCTTTTACAAGTGTTAAGCATATTAAAAGTTATGAGGACCTGAGATACTTATACTACATCCTACATCGACCATCCGACCATACTTAGAAAGCCACTAGAAACATTTGAACTAGACAACAAAATAAAATGTAGAGTCAAAAGGCAAAATGCCTTTTGACTAATGACATGACATGTCATAGCTCACATCCTAGTATATTACAAAAAGGATAAAAGTACACAAAGTAGAAAACACAGACTTAAGACCTCAATGTACAGTTTACCAAAAGCATGGACCTTTTCACCAACTAGTGAAAGTTGGTGATGTAGGTACATGTGTCCCTAGTTTCTGAACTTAATGTAATATGTCTTTAATGTCTTACACATATGTAATACTTGGGTATTTAATGAAATGTAAATGTTTGGTTGTCATTATAATGTTTAATATTTCATTAATAAGTTATTTAACACATATTGAATTGATTATATAGGTTTGTGGTTTTAAACTAGTAACACATATTTAACACATATTAAATAATGTAATAATATTGAATATGTTCAAACTTAGTAAGATGAAGTTCTCATGCGTCCGAATGGACCATGCGCCCCAACAGTGGTCATGCGTCCGAATGGACCATGCGCTCCAACAGTGGTCATGCGTCTGAATGGCCGTGCGACTAAGTGTCCATGCGCCTACATGGTCCATACGCCTGAACAACTTCATGCGAATGACTCAGTTGCAGGGCTCAATAGCACCACTGAACCATGCTAATGGTTCTTTCACCCGAATGAGCAACCCTAACCTATAAATACCACTTAATTCGTGGAAAAACGCAAGCTTTGACACACTTCGACTCCAGACGTACCCTAGCCATCCAGAGACCTCTAAGATCATACTCCAAGTTCATAGATCGTAGTAGATCGATTTCTAATCGATCTTTAACATTAGATTCAATACATAATTGTTAATACGTGCGTTCTCACTGATGGATCGCCAATCAAATAGGATTTCGCACTATTTGATACGGTATACATGTTAATAAGTTAGTATTTCATTCAATACACGATCCTCTAACAAGTGGTATCAGAGCATTGACTCTTGATTGCGTGTGATTCAATCGTTTTTTATACAAAGATTGTGTTTCTCCACTAAAAACGCAATTTTTTTTGTGTCAAACGGTGTCTTGGACGTCTCCTGGTCATAAAGTTTAGTTTTTCCGGAATACGGCAATTAGGGTTAGTGAAAATTCGAGTTTTTGCGACCAAACCATGTTAAACCTAGAAATTTTCGAATTCTAGCAGCCTCAGTCGCACGATTGACTCAATCGCACGACTGAACTCATTCGCATACCCCATATGCACGATTGGACTCATTCGTACTCCCATTCGTACGACTGAGAACTCTATTCGGACTGTTCAACCGCATTAGTTCATTCGGCCGACTGACTCATCCGCATTAGTTCAGTCGCACGATTGAACCATCCGCATAGTTCAATCGCCACTAGTTCCGAATAGTATCGCCCGAATAGTTCAATCGCCCGAATAGTTCAATCGCCTTCTTTCATTCGCACACATAAAACAGTTAGTTTTAAAATTAAAGTTAAGTGAAATGGAGGACCAGTATTCAACTTTACAACAGGAAGAGACTCACGTATAGAACTTACTGCTACTAGAGAACGAAGTGGGGAATCATAATAAACCCCAAAGTTGATCACGTTAGATGGATATCCACAATGGAAACAATGTTTTGAGATTTACTTAAACGGAATAGATCAAATCTGTGGGAGTCTATAGAGTCAGGGTATAGCATGCCTGTAGGAGCAGATGGTGTCAAACTCACACTTGGTGGCATGACCAATGGACAAAAGGCCAAATACAATGTCGAAAAGAAAGTCTATGCTTTGCTCACAAAGTCTATTCTGAAGGATATTCCATCAATTCTCGAAGTATACACAACAAAGAATTATGGGATGCATGGAGAAGAGGTATGATGGAAATACGTCACTCAAGGCCATAAAAGCTAAGGCTTTGAAGAAGTAGTTTGACAACTTCTCTTCAATGGGAAGGAAAGCCTGGATGATGTGATCGATAGATTCTATCACTTGATGAGTGAGATGCACACTCATGGGGTAACAACATCGATGGAAGATAAAGTGTCCAACTTTGCTGATGGAATACCGAAGAAATGGGCTTCCTTTGTTTCAAATCTCAGACATAATGGTATGCTAACTAAGTTAGATATATGATTCATTCTGAAACTAAGAAAGGAAGAGCTAAGGATGAAGTATAGAGCCAAAAGTCTAATTATGATCAGAATCCTGCGCTTTATAACGCGACTCCTCAGGCAAAGACATCTGGAGCACCACTGCAGACTTCCTTTGTGTCAAGCTCATCTGGGCCTACTCAAGCATCTACTTCGTGGACAGAAACGTCAAGGTCGTCTAGAACCCAACATATTATACCCGAAGCAAATGCAGCAAAGCTGAAGACCGAAAACTTCGGAAATGTGACAGTTGAGGTGGCTAAAGTGCACATGGATTTTAGCTGTTGTAGTCCATTCTTATGATGACTAATTGCTGGAAAGATTGGGAACTGCCACCTGGCTGATGAAGATTACGAATAGGTGGACGAGATTGAGTTGGAACAGATGGACATTGTGTGGGCCTTAGTGAGTGCTGTCCGACGAGCTAAGAAGTTTGTCAAGAAGACCGGACATAACTTGGTTGCAACTAAGGACACAATTTTGGCTTCGATAAATCAAAGGTGACCTTTTCAACTGTGGTGAGAAAGGGCGCTTCAAAAGGGAGTGCGTGAAGCCAAAGAAGTTGGCAATGGGAATCCTTTCTCCACCTTCAATCGTCAGGAGAAACCCACTAGCAGTCCTACTTCATCAAGAAAGGATCCTAAAGCCTTAACATAGCAGTAGAGATCACGATGTCCAACTCTGAAGAAACTGCACCAGTGGTCACCTACCTGCCTGAAGACGTGACAACTACTACAAAGTCAGAATCACCAGCTCCATAAACTTCAGATTCTGCTTTGATGGCTGATTCTTCGGAAACCACTCAGGTAAGTACTAATGACTAACTCTTTTCTAATCATGCTTGTTCTAACTGTAATAAATTTAGGGAAAGCATTGATTCTAAAATTGCTAGGTTATTAGATCATAATGATAACTTAGTAAAGGACCTAGAACTATGCACTGAGGCAAATAGAGTTTTAAAACAAAATGAGCATAGTTATAAAGAAAAGATAGACCTTTTGAACAAACAGCTTAGGGAAACAGAAGTTGTAGCCTTTAACCAAGCTAATGACATTAGGTAATATCTTAACTCCTTAGAGGACACTAAGAAGCAAAAAGCAGTTTTAGAAGTAGAAGTTAATTCCCTAAAACAAAAACTGCATAGTTGGACTAGCTCTTCACACATAGTCCAAAACTTAGTGAGAGAAAGAAACAACAGGGAGGGATTGGGCTATAAAGTGGTTCCACCACCACATGAGATCTTGATGAATGCAAAATGTAAACCAATCAATAATAATCCAATCAAAGATCATGTGGTGCCAATCCTCTTGTTAGTGACCTAGATTCCACAAGTAAATCAGCTGAATTTGGCACTAAACAAAATGAGGCCACTTCAAAGTCAAAAGGCAAAATGCCTTGTGTCAACATGGAAAAAGAGTTTGAAAAAGTTAATATTAAGTCTGGTTCAAACAAAGTCAAATATGAACCTAAAAGGAACATTAATGTTAACAAATCATGTGAATCATGTCAAAATCCAGGAAAACAAAATGTAAAGGATGTAAAACCAGGTAAAGCAATTAAATTTGTAAAACCAGACTATACATTAACAAGAAGTGTCTAAGTCCAAACAGGATAGGTCACCCGTGTGTCACCTACATCTCCACAAAAACAAATAAATCGTAAAGTTGAAAGCAGATCCTCTACAATTGTGGAGAGTACGACACACATTGCGTCTCATTGTCCTTATTATCAGACACCGAAGAAGAAAGTTGAACTTTCTGAACCAAAACCTAGCTCTTTGAAGAGAAACTCAGTGACGCTCCTAAAAGAGATAGGGAACACAAAGTTCAAACCATCAGCCAGTCGTTTGTTTATCATAAATAGGCCTTACACAAATCTGGCTTATGGAAGGAAAATCCTCCTCAGTATCTGAAAATGAGAACAGATAGACATCTGAGCTTCCCTCATCCTCAAAAGGTCAATGGGTTGAGTTTATGATATGTGATGCCTCGGGGAGACCCAAGCTAGTAAAGGCTTGGGTTCCTAACCTGAACTAACGTTTTCATTGAATGTGCAGGGTGTTCGCTATAGTGCTGAAACTAACACGTGGATTGTAGATAGCGGAGCATCCAGGCACATGACGGGGAACAGGGCTCTCTTATCAAACGTCAAACAAATCAAAGGAGGGCATGTTTATTTTCTGGAACAAAGGTGGGTACATCACAGCTCAAGGGGAAGTGGGAATCAGAAAGTGAAGTTTGACAAGGTAAACTATGTCCAACAACTTCAGTAATTTGCTTTTGTTTCTCAAATTTCTGATAAAGACTTTAAGGTAGTGTTTGACAATAAGAAGTGCTATGTCTTGAAGAAGGACTACGTAATCCCGGAGGATCATGTATTAATGTCTACCTCAAGATATAAGGACCTTTATGTCTTGGATCTATCGAAGGCCTCCATAATGGATCATGAAGTTCAGTGCTTCTTGTCAAAAGCTACTGAAAAAGAATCCATCTCCTAGCATAGGAGAATGGGACACATTAATCCATGGAAGATGAGTCACTTGATCCAGAATGATCTAGTGAGAGGAGTTAACATCAAAAACTTCCAACTTCCGGATTTCTGTGTTGCATGCAAGAAGGGCAAACAGACGAAGAACACTCATAAGGAAAAGAAAGTTCACTCTATCGAACTTCCTCTTGAACTTCTTCACATGGATCTGTTTGGTCCAGTCAGTACAAGAAGCATTGCAGGCGACTTGTACTGCTATGTAGTTACTGATGACTACTTAAGATTCACTTGGGTGATGTTTCCGAAATCCAAATCAGAAACATTGAGTCATTCAAAGAGTTAGTAACTACTCTGGAGTCCCTATACAAGTTGAAGGTATGTCAAGTGCGCTCAGACAACGGAACCGAGTTCAAGAATCAATGGATGGAGGCTTACTGCAAGGAAAAGGGAATTGTGCATCAGTTCACTTCTGCCTACACTCCTCAGATGAACGGCGTTACTAAAAGGAAGAATAGCAGCTTGATAGAGACGGCACGGACAATGCTAGCAGAATCAAAACTGCCTATCCAATTCTAGAATGAAGCAGTTGCAAATACATGTTATACACTAAATAGAGTTCTGGTAGTAAAACGCCAAGGGAAGACGTGCTACAAGTTACTACAGCGACGTAAACTAAATCTAGAGTATCTCGAGCCATTTGGCACCTAGTGCACCCTACTGAAGAAGACTCGGGAGGGAAAATTCAACGAGAAGGCTGATGATGAAGGTATATTTCTAGGATAAACATACCGAATAAGAGAGTTTACAACAACTCAACAGGTCAAGTAGAAGTGTGGTGTAACGTAGATGTTCAGAGATACACCACACCACCTACAGGAAAAGGACCCGCCTTCTTCTTCGACTATGATGGATTCTTCAAATCCTTCAACATCCCACTCTTCACTTCTGATGACGAGTTGGCAACCAAGATGATGTATGATGTCTTGAACCCCGGCTCCAGATTCAACATCAGCTGGTTCACAAGGTAGCTCATCTGAAAACTCAGGGGAGAACTTGATGATAGTGACTCCTCCTCTGATGAAGAAGCTATGGAGACTGATTAGAACAACTAGGAGGAACAGGTTCCTATTCCTGCAAGTCCACAAGCATCCGACAGTGATGCCTGTGCGTCTTCGGAACCTCAGACTCCTACTGCCTCACACACTGAACCAAATGTTCATAATCTTGATTCTGAGGTAGTTCCAACAACTCCTGGATCACGCCTAAATGTCTATCATTCTTTGGACAATTTTATTGGAGATGTGAGGTCAGGAGTTCAGACCAGAAATCAACTGTACTCAGCTGACTATGCCTCGATAATGGAAAAGGATACCTTCACGACGGTGCATATCGTTGCTTTGTGTCACAGTTTGAGCCAAAGTATGTTAGTGAAGCCCTAAATGATGAGGCATGGGTGAGTGCCATGCAAGAAGAACTTCTTCAGTTCAAGAAGTTGGGTGGATGGACTCTGGTGGATAGACCTAAAGGTGCTAAGGTAATTGGCACTAAATGGGTCTTGAAATGCAAGAAAGATGATCAAGGTGTGATCATCCGAAACAAGGCTCGACTTGTTGTCCAAGGATTTTGACAAGTTGAGGGCATTGACTACAATGAAGTGTTGCACCCGTGGCAAGAATGGAAGCAATCCGCATCTTCCTTGCCTATGCATCTTATATGAAGATTAAAGTTTATCAACTTGATATGAAGAGTGCTTTCCTTCATGGTGAAATCAGAGAGACAGTGTATGTCAGTCAACCCGAGGATTTGAGGATCCGTATCATCAGGATAGAGTTTATAAACTGACAAGGCTCTATATGGGCTTTATCAAGCCCCCAGAGCCTAGTATGAGAAACTCTCGACTCACCTTGTGAAACATGGTTTTCACAGAGGTTTCATTGATTGTACATTTTTCATAAAAGAAAAGGATGGAGATTTACTGCTTGTTCAAATCTATGTCGATGACATAATCTTCGGTTCCAAGAACAAAGATCTATGTAAAGAATTTGAAGTAGTAATGAAGGCTGAGTTTGAGATGAGTGCCATGGGAGAGATGAAATTCTTTCTCGGGTTACAGGAGGATCAAACACCAAAAGGGATTTTCCTACATCAGACCAAGTATGTAGGAGATATCCTCAGTGGTTTGACATGGAGAATGCTTTTGCAGCTGGGACTCCACTTGCTACAAACCATGATGTAGCACCCGACGAGAATGGTGATCTGGTCGATGCCACTATGTACCGAGGTATGATTGGATCTCTCATGTACCTCACCGCCTCAAGACCAGATATCATGTACGCGACGTGCTTATGTTCAAGATTTCAGGCAAAGCCAAAAGTTAACCATCTGATATGGGTCAAGAGGATATTCCGTTATCTGAAGGTACACTAACTCTAGGGTTGTGGTATCCTCGTGACGATGATTTTGAGCTTATAACGTATAGTGACTCGGATTACGGTGGCTGCAAGATGAACTACAAGTCTACATCAGCGGGATGTCAATTCTTTAGGAGGAGATTAGTGACATGGCAGTGTTAGAAGCAGACCTCGGTTGCCTTGTCAACCTGTGAAGCAGAATACGTTGCTGCTGCAAGTTGCTGTTCACAAATCATTTGGACTCAACAGCAAATGCGGGACTATGGTTTGCATTTCTCATCTACTCCTATTTTTGTTGATAACTCTACTGCAATTGTAGTAACTAAAAATCCGGTCCAACATCTAAAACCAAACACATCGGTATAAAATATCACTTTATACGTGATTGTTTTGAAAAGAACTTAATCGATGTGATTAAAATAAATACTAATTTTCAACGCGCTGACCTATACACAAAGGCTTTTGACAAACCACGTTTTCTATATCAGTTAGAGGTCAACGGCGTTAAAAAGAATAGTGATGTAATTCCCGATGACGATCATGTGTAGTCCGATGAGTCTTGTTTTTTTAATTATTTATTATCTTTATTATTTGCTTAATCAGTTTAATTACATTAATGTTATCCGGTCGCCTATTAAAATGCTAAAAACGTGAATCGGTTACGCTTTTAGAATTTTAGGGGGAGAATAGGTTAGTTAGTAACATTAACAAAAAACGAGGGAGAAGGAGAGGCTGGCTGATAGAAAGTAGATCGTATCTGTGATACTGATTCAATAACTTTGAAAATGATAGTACATAGGTACAAATCACTTGGGACTTTAAAAGATGAAATAAAATAAGATGCGAAGTTCAAAGTATAAATCTGTGTAGTCCGAGCAATAGATGATAGTAAAACTAGCTACTACTAAGGTAACACAAAGAAAGTATATCCAGAGGTTGTTAGACCACAGATGATATGTTGGTAGATTCAACATAATAGACGATTAGACCTTATTGGTGATATCAAGAACAAACTAAGTTGTTCAAGAAGCTGTGGTTAACATCTTATCCTTGGTTAACACAATCAACAAATTCCAATAAGGGGTGACGAGCAAAAAAACGCCACAAAATAGGTGTAAGGCCAAAATATGAGCAAAAGCAATCAAACTAATAACTTATGTTGTTGGTGAGAACTGTGCATAAAGATGAAAAATGCTCAAACAAGAAGATAGGTTATGTGCCTCTCTGCTGTGCGGGGCACTGATGTGAGGATAAGCATAACCTATATATCAGACTTCTTTGTTATTTGCCGCCTCTCTGCTGTGCAGTGGCACTGACCTGAGGCTTTGCTTCTCTCTGAAAGTTCTAAGAATAGTGTCTTCTTGAAAATTACCCTGAGACCGCTCAAAAATCTCCTGAGGAATATTGATTACCATATAGTGTGGGATCCACAAATGCCTATTGAAATAATCAAACCCAAACTATCACCAATCTATGTCAAAAGTCTATGTATGGATTTAAGAGGATCAGTATACTGACAATCATCGTGGCTACAATTCTTGAAAGTCCAAATCAAGGTGGATCTATTAGTACTAGTATGATTTCCTAAACCTGCTAACGACTCAAGATGAAAAACAAGAATGGAGCATCAAAAAGTGTTGATAACATGTCCCAAATGATTTGACTTGCCTGTATGATTCCAATTTGAATTGGTCCAGTTATGATCAAAAGTAATTGCAGTTGTCTATTCCAAAACCGAATCCATTAGATACCTATCTTAGGATTTTTACCTCACACAAAAAGTAACAAACAAGTCTAGTTTTGTATTTCAGTTTAAGTCTTTTATTTGTTTCAATTTAGTAATTCAGTTTGTTTGATATTGGACTACATCATGGAATTCAGTAAGGGAGTTAATCATCTAAAAGGGTCACGTCTGAGGTGACCACACATGTTTTCAAAGGTAAAATCAGTCACATCTGAGGTGAAAATTTTGTTTAAAAGGATCACGTCTCAGGTGATCAAATTTTTTTCGAGTTAACATGATCATGTCTAAGATGATCAAATGCACATAAAGTTGAATTAAAAGTTAGAAAGGGTTAAGTGAGAAATGGTAATAAGGTCAAAATCATGAGTATGATCCAATCGCACGAATGGACCATGAGTATGGACCAACCGTGTGAATGAACCATACTCATGCACTAAACAGCCGAATGGCACATGAGTATGGGCCATTCACCCGAATGGCTTATAAGAATGAACCATTCAACCAAATGAGAGTGTGTGAATGAGTCAGTCGCCCTACTGAAGTCCAGTCGGCCGACTGAATGTAGTCGACTGAGCCGATCGCATGACTGAGGTCCATTCGCTCGAATGAACCGAGCGAATGGGTCCAGTCGGCCGAATGAAATCAGATTTAGTATAAATAGGGCCACAGTCAATCGTATTCAACTCATCACCCCCTAATCGCCCTCAATTCGCATAGATTATTGTTACGCTGCCCAAATTTCCTTAGACCATACATTCTGATTTTTGTTGATCTTCTAACATTTGTGAGTGATTATATTTGTACAATGGGTTGGAATCTCACTCAAATCAGATGAAATGGTGCCCTAATTGGAAATGTCGAACCAAACAAGAACTGAACCACTTAATGGACAAATAACCTAACTTAGCCAAGTAAAATGTTAAAATTAATGTTATTAGGTTATTAGTTAAGTGATTGCGAGTCTAAAGAACCATTACACGACGTCTAATTCCAAGAATTGATTAAGATTTGAATCTCAGTCGACCGAACAGTGGGTCATGCGACTGGACGCCAGGATGAACTCCAAGCGCACGATTGAGCTTGTCGAATGGCTCAATTGGCTGAATGGGCCATTCGAATGAGCTCAGACACTGACTGCACCGACCGCAGGCTCAGTCGACCGATTGAACAAAATCGCCTCCTCAGTCACCCGATTGAATCCAGTCGCATGCCAAGTCAACCGACTTAACACAATCGCATGAATGAACCATAATGAATTCAACCAAGTTAATTAGAATTGATTTGTGTCGTGTGATTAGCTAATGTGTATGTGTTTTGTGTTACAGATTGATGGAAAAAAGTGGTCTATCAACCCCAAGCACAACATCTGTGCACACTTGGACTCCACAACTTAGAATGATGCCAGTTCACAGGGATCATTGCTTTTCTTAGGCGATCCAGGATCCACCAGGCTATTTCTACACCATGCACCCATTATAGGTCTATACAACAGGCCTTCTGGGAGAATGCATCGGTTGACCGGTCACGTGAGCCGTGCAGCATACGGAGTTCTATTTTTGGTATGGATATAGAGATCACGGCTGCGGACATTCAGAGAGTACTTGGGTTGGAGATGATACAGACCATCCCACCAGACTTCACCTACTGATGGTGAGAGGGTGCTTCATGAGGATTAAGTACGTTGGGGATATCAACGCAAGGGTGCTCAACAAGAGCAAGTTGTGCCCCCAGTACAGTACTTGGCACACGTCATCCTCAAGTGCCTGGCATCATGAAAGGGTGGGTTCGATGACCTGTCAGACCAGATTCAGAATGCCTATGTGGTACTGGTTATGAACCACCCCTTCAGTTTTTCTAGCATGATCTCTCTTACCTCATAGAGAACTTGGAGGCAAAGGGAAAAGAGGGTTTCTGCATGTACCCTAGATTCTTACAGATGATTTTTACGAGAAGCTGCCCTTGCTGCCAAAGGAGAGCCACGATGTTATGGCATTAGAGATTATGGATGATACGACGTAGGTCGTATGAAGATATACGGGGAAAGCAATTCAAGCCCTCGGTAAAGAGACTCATAGGCCATCTGGCCCAGGTGGACTACGTGGCACCAGGAAGGCGTAAATGGCGTCACGTAGACAGTGACTTTGATGTTGAGCAGTTAGAGCTCCTGGAGGATGACTCCGACGATGACGACAACGACAGCGGTGATGGTGGAGATGTTGGGCCCACCCAACCGAGGGCCCCTACTGCTGATATAGCATCTCTGGCACCCACCCAAGGAGAGACAAAGGCTGCAGGGTTCCATCAAGATTTCCAACCTGATGAGGAAGAGGAGTCGAATGAGGAGCCTCCGACTCGAACGGTGGGCAGCAAGGTTGTTGCCACCGAGCGAGGCCTCCGAGCGGTGGATGAATGCCCTGGCGGTTCGGGAGAGGCTGACATTGATCCTACTTATGCTCCCGATCAACCAAGCAATGTTCCAGGGGGAGCATCCACCTCGAAGGGATCGAGGAAGAAAAGGATGGCTCGGCCCCACGGATTGAAGAAGAAGAAGAAGAGGATGATCTTCATAACCAGCACCACTACTACCACCACTTCCACCACTCCACCTACTACCCTCACTCCACCTATATCCACTCATCATCTACTACCACCACTACTGCTATCCCATCTACCACTCCACTCCCCCACCACCTTCATCTATACCACCCCCAATCTTCACCGTTGCCACCACCACTACTACTAGCCACCATGCCAGAACATCGTCATACCCTTCCTACCCATCTGGATCCTCTCTACCTCCTAGTGGGGTAGAGGAACAGCTCTCGGCACTTAACCATATGGTGCTGAAGCTGTTGGCTGCCGATGACGAGAAAACTGCTCAGATTCGATAGCTAGTAGACCTTACTATTGCCAAATCTATGCAGATATCTCAGCAGGCACAACAGATAGAGCAGTAGGCCTAGCTGATGGATGCACAACGCGTTGAGATGTCCCAACTCCAGGAGCAGCATGCCCAAGCAGCTAAAAGGATAGAGGAGTTGGAGACCCAAACAAGACCATCATGTTGCGGCTCAAGGGATCAAAGGACGAGCCCTTAAAGATCAAGGAAGAAGATGAAGATGATGGTGATGATGACAGTGATGATGATGATGATGATGATGATGATGATGGTGATGACATTGAGGATGATCCTGATGTTGGTGATTATGTTGGTGATGATGCTGGTGATGATGATGTTAATGATGATGAAGATGACACATCTGCTGCGGGTGCCACATCTGCAAGTGAAAGGAGGACGAAGAAAGCACAAGATCATGGTGCCTCCACATCTGCCCCATCAGCAGAGGAGCATATGATCAAAGACAAGAGTAATACTTAGATGTTTTTGTTATTTAAATCATATGTATTTGAATCTTGTAACACATTAATGTAATGAATGTTTATATTTAATTTTGGTATTTCTGTCTTGATTATTAACTAATGTTTGTTATGTTACATGTATAAATCAAGCAGATCCAAACTTTCAGAGGGATGAACATGATGTCGCTCCCCTCCAACAGATCAAGACTCAGCTCATGATGATTGTTGACTGCAGGGAATAGTTAGGAGATCGGTGATGTACACTCTGAAGAAGAAGAGATCATTCACAATCTCACTGACGAGCAAATTGCTGAAATGTTCAAGCTAAATCCTGATGAGATTGTCAAGGATGCTCAACAGTCCAAGTTGAAAGTGACGATGAGCTCAACGACGTTAATGAGATCGAGATAGAAGATGTCACAGACCAACACTATCCAGAGTACACTGACATTGAAGGTAATGTCGTTCCCAATCTGGGCGATAACCTTGTCAGTGAAACTTTTGAAACTCTGGATAGAATGGAAGAAGAGTCTAACAAGACTAAAGATAAGGCCCAAGCCTCGGATGCTGAAATTAATATCAGAAAGGCTGAGTGGGTTGCATGCTTTGAAGAGATAAGAGCCCAACGCAGTGCTTCAAAGTCGACTGTTTACACCAAGCTATACAAAGTGAAGAAACATCATAAGGTGTCGGGCAAAATCATCGCGTGGGCATATTTTGAAGATCTCAACGTTTATGCAGTTAAACATGAGAAAGGAATCGAGTACTTCAGGTTCCCACATGACCTGAAGACTCTTCCTGGATTTTAGCTGAACCAGTTAGCGAAGCTGAAATTGCTATACGCTAATCCACGCAAGATGTCTGGATGGTTTGAAGCAGCTCTTAAAAGAGAATACCACATCGGATGGGTTAACTTCAAACCTCAACAGCCAACAAGGTATCTCAGATGGTCTGAGGTTGATTCCATTACTGGAAAACTGAAGATAGTGCTGAAGTGGAGTCCACCGTGAACAATGTCAAAGATCCCTCTACGGGAGATGCCACAGGACTTCACTCCACAATTCAAATGGTGGTACTATGATTGGAGGACAGGAGAGGCAGTGATAGTCTTGAACAAAAATGGGTGCAATGGAAACCATCAGGGTGTTTGACCGATGTGGCTCACAAACTTGTCTACAGATGATGTATATACATTGTAAAAGTGGCCACTGTCCTACGACTCTCAAGAATTTGTACAAGCTCTACAATTCCAGAACATGATACGACTCTGCTTTGCTTTTGAGATACACACAGGCGTCATAAGAGAAGAGAAGTACAAGAAGTATGAAGAGGTTATGAAGATGGTAAGACATTAGATGGAACTAGGTCCAAGGGGGAGTTTGTAGGTACATGTGTCCCTAGTTTTTGAACTTAATGTAATATATCTTTAATGTCTTACACTTATGTAATACTTGGGTATTTAATGAAATGTAAATGTTGGGTTGTGATTATAATGTTTAATATTTCATTAATGAGTTGTTTAACGCATATTGAATTGATTATATAGGTTTGTGGTTGTTTGAACTAGTATAAATAATGTAATAATATTGAATATGTTCAAACTTAGTAAGATGAAGTTCTCATGCGTCCGAATGGACCATGCGCCCCAACAGTGGTCATGCGTCCGAATGGACCATGCGCTCCAACAGTGGTCATGCGTCCGAATGGCCATGCGCCCCAACAGTGGTCATGCGTCCGAATGGACTATGCGCTCTAACAGTGGTCATGCGTCCAAATGCCATGTGACTAAGTGTCCATGCGCCTAAATGGTCCATATGCCCGAACAACTTCATGCGAATGACTCAGTCGCACGACTGAACACTCAGTCGTGCGAATGGATCAACCGCATGGCTCAATTGCACGACTGAACCATGCTAATGGTTCATTCGCCCGAATGAGCAACCTAACCTATAAATACCACTTAATTCGTGGAATAACGCAAGCTTTGAACACACTTTGACTCCAGAGGTACCCTAGCCATCCAGAGACCTCTAAGATCATACTCCAAGTTCATAGATTGTAGTAGATCGATTTCTAATCGATTCTTAACGTTAGATTCAATACATAATTGTTTCTACGTGCGTTCTCATTGATTGGATTGCCAATCAAATAGGATTACGCACTATTTGATTTGGTATACACATTAATCAGTTAGTATTTCATCCAATACACGATCCTCTAACAGGTGAGTCAACAGAGTCGCAGTGAAAAGTGGTCTACTATTATGGTAAAGTACATCAGATAAAGCATGTATTCAAAATTCTTTAGAAGATCATTTGTCTTCACTTCTTGGCTTCGGAAGACGTTATCTTTGAAGCTTCAAAAGACGTTGTCTCTGAAGCTTCGGAAGACTTCACTTTAAGCTTTGGAAGGTGTTAGTCTTGGATTCGGAAAATTTTACACTTAGAATATTTTCTAGTGATGGTGTAAAAATGAAGCATTTCTACTTCTGCACTTCAATGCATGCATGCAGGAAGACTATGGATGTTTTAGGTGCATCAGTCTATATATAAACTATTGATACATATATGTCCCTAGTTTATGTGCTTAATGTAAAAGTCTGTCATGTCTTACACATATGTAATGAATGAGTTGAATGAATATAATATCTGATTGACGCTTATAATGTTTAATATTTCATTGTATTATTGTGTGTTAAAGTATAATGAACTTACTATATAGGTTTGAGGTAGTTGTGCATAGTTCTTAGTCAATAATGATTGGGAAATGTGTTCAAACTTCGTCGTATGAGTCTTCATGAGAATGGACCATGCTAATGGACCATACGCATGAATACCTCATGCTAATGGACCAGTCACACGACTGAACCAGGAGACCGGATCAGTCGCACGATTGAGACATAAGATTGACTCACTCACACGACTGAACCTTCATTCGTGCGTATGGATCAATCACATGATTCAGTCACACGACTAAACCATGCTAATGGTTCAGTCGTACGATTGGAAACCCATAACCTATAAATACCACCTAAGTCATGGAAAAACAAAACAATTGAGAGACTTTTGACACATACTTATAACCTAGCCGTCCAGAACGTCCAGAAACCCTATTCCAAGTTCATAGTTCGCATCTGATCATCTTCTACTCGTTCATAATATCTCTTTAATCGTTAGATTGATGGGGATTGTGTTCTCACTGATTGGATCACCAATCAAATAGGATTCCACACTATTAATCTGGTTTCACGCATTATCAATTGGTACTCCGTACGTATACGGTCCTAACATAAACCTACAGGATCAGTGATTGTCACTAATACTTGGTTTTTCTCTCAAACTTACTTTATCACACATGGTTTAGATGAAGCAAAATCTCTTCAAAGAGTTGACAATAATATACAAAGTAGCAAAGAAGACAAGGAAATAATTTTCAAGGTACTTGTAAATATTACTTATTATCTCAAAGTATTACAAGACTCTTACAAGCATGTTACAAGAGTTACAATGAGAAACTATATATACTATCACCTACAGCTGGATATACTTTGATACCAGCTAGAACCTAGAACTAAAGCAAATACTACAAAGCTATAGTTAAGGTATCTTAGATAATGTCTTATCTAAGACTTGGTAGTCATGACATGTCCATGACTTACCTTTTGTCACCAACTAAAGTTGGCAATTATACTAACTGATAAAAGGTGAATAGTGGAATAAAGTATGGTCAACTACATGGGCATGAAAAGCACCAAGCAGTATCTCAAAGATTTGTAGCAGAGTGTCAGACAGACCATACCTATGTCCACTGGTTCATAGTAGGTACTTCCTAAGGTTGACTGGCTTCGGAAGAACAAGTTCTTCCAAACCCACTTATACTTCGGAAGTAGCTACTTATTTTGAGGCTTCCTTTGGACTTCATACTTCGGAATTTGTAGTCTTGAATTCTTCTAAGTCTTGAACTTTGGAAGAGAGAAGACTTTGTCTTGGGAAGTTGGAGTTTTCCTTTGGAAGATGATCTTGTACTTGCCTTTAGAAGCGGGAGTTCCATACTTAGCTTCGGAAGACCTTTATTAGTTGCACCAAAATTGTCTAATGTTTTGATTTTGATTGCACCAGCCTTTCTAGATCCAACAAACTCCCCCTAGGCTGATGCTACCAAAACCTCACTTATTCCTTCTTCTCAAACCCTTCAGCACCAGGGACAGAATATGCTTATTAGTTTCTTTGTTCTTCCCTGAAGTTGTTCTGAGAAGTTTGTATAAGTCATTAGTGGACAGGAGATTCAGACTATCACTCTAAATGACATGCACCCTTTGTTGTGCCCCCCTAAAGAGGGTTAGTTCATGGGAGTTGTAGTCATACTCCCATCTAACTATGGATTCAAGGTTAGAACCTTCAACCATTTGAAGAAAGGCTTTTCCTTTGGTTGCTATTCATTTCCTTCTCCTCTCTTAGTTTAAGCTCCTCTTCAATCTTGGTCCTTGCAGTTGGCTCGGCAAGATGAAGACTGCTTAGATGATTTTTCATGTGACTAGCTAACTCGAAGTTGGAGGGGTTGGAGAATGGCTTCTGTGCTAACTTAGTAATATCAAATCTGTTTAAGTGTAGTAAAGATGAGGCGTTGAGCCTCTTTATCTCGCCATTCTCTCTCTCAACAACAAGTTGTAATAATAGTCTTCGAACCTCCACTGGATGATCTTTTTTTTTTGGCACAAGGGGCTTACTTGGCACTTTATCCCCTTTCTTAGAATCCATCACTAGCCTTTTTCTTAGCTTCTTATCTTCATCATTTAGTGAATCGGAGTTGAGGCCAAGCAGTTTAACGGCTTGGTCCAGTATGCCTCTAGGCAGATCAAGGAATTGATCTCTTATGAGGGAACATAAGGAGCCATAAACATAAGCCAATTTGACTGACTCTTCCTCACAGGACATGTTGCTTGAAGTTGTACACTTGGTGAGCTTCATCTTGGTCTTCTTAAACTCCTCTAAGGAAGATATTTGAAAGGCTGAGGGGATGGTTTGAGTAGTTGTTGGGTAAGTAGATGTGTTTGGGTTCTGGGAAGTGTTTTGGTTTTGAGAATGGGTAGTTGAGGTGGTTGTGGTGATGAAGTCGTTGTGGTGATGTTCGGAAGGCTTGTGGGTTTTAAGCAGCATGACATTCTTTCGAAACTTCTTTCTTTTTGGAAGAAGCCTTCACCACCTTTTATTCCGAAGTAGTCTTCTTCTGGGATGGTTTCAAGGGGACTCACTTGTTCTTTTGAGTCTTTTGTCTTCTAAAGCCATTTTCCCTTCGGAAGAATGACTTTCTTCCGAAAGCAGCCTTGCTGCAGGAATGATGTTTGTCACTAAACACTTATGTTTTTCTCTCAAACTCACCTAGAACAACACTCGGGTTAAGATAGAATCAATGAGAGTTTATCACAATATAAAAAGTAATAAAGAACACAGGAAGTAATTTTCAAGGTACTTTTATATATTGCTTCTCAACTCAAAAATACAAGACTCTTACAAGCGGGTTATTCTAATGAGTTACAAAGAGAACCTATATATAATACTACCTACAGCTGGATTACTTTGATACCAGCTGGGAACCTATAGCTAAAGTCTATACTACAAGACCAAAGTTTAAGGTATCTCGGATAAAGTCTTATCTGAGATTTGGTAGTGAGTACATGTCCCTGACTTACCTTTTGTCACCAACTAAAGTTAGTAACATGTACTATCATGAAAAGGTGAACAATGGAATAAAGTATGGTCAATTGCATGGCTCTTCAGGAAGAAGCCATACAGTATCAGAGGTTTGCAGCGGAGTGTCAGAGACCATACTTGTGTCCACTGGTTCATAGCAGTGTCTTCTGAAGGTTAAATGGCTTCAGAAGAGTAAGTACTTCTGAAGCCACTTATACTTCGGAAGAGACTGCTTCTTCCAAGGCTTAGAGACTTCTTCTTTTCATCATACTTCGGAAGTGATCTTTAGTTTATTCTTCTAAGGCTTGAACTTCAGAAGTATATACTTGACTTTGGAAATAGAGTTCTGTCTTTGGAAGTTGACCTTTCATTTTGTCTTCGGAAGAACTCTACAACCTTTGGAAGTTCCATGCTAATCTTCAGAAGCCTTTGCATGCAGCACCAAAATTTATCTAAGTGACTTAGTTTTGGTTGCATTAGCCTTCTTCTTGATCCAAAAAACTCCCCCTAGGCTGATGCTACCAAAACTTCACTTGTTTCTGCTTCTCAAAACTTTCAGCACCAAGGAGAGTAAATATTTGTCTGTCTCCTTGTTCTTCCCTTATGTGGTGCTGAGAAGTTTGTACAGATCCTTGGTGGACAGGAAATCCAATCTGTCACCTTGGATAACATGTACCCTCTGTTGTTGCCCTCTGAAAAGAGTTAGTTGATAGGAACTGTAATCATATTCCCATCTGACTATAGGTTCCAATTTTGGACCTTCCACCATCTGTAGAAAGGCAGTGCCTTTGGTGGGAGGTCTTTCCTTGTCTTCTTGTCTTCTCAATCTCAACTCTTCTTCAATCTTGGCCTTTGTAGTTAGCTCGGCTAGGTGAAGGCTGCTAAGATGATTTCTGATGAGTGCAACAGCTTTAGAGTTGGAGGGGTTGGAGAATGGCTTCTCTACTAACTCAACAATATCAAACCTGTTGGAGTGTAGCAGAGAGGTTGCATTAAGGCTATTGACTTCGTCATTTTCCCTTTCCACAAAAAAGTTGTGAGAAGTTTCATCGAACCTCCACTAGACTATTTTCTTTCTAGGGACAAGAGACTGACTGGGAATCTTGTCCTCTTTCTTGGTGTCCAGCAAAGTCACCAGTTTCATTCTAAGTTTCTTCTCTTCATCATTTAATGAATCTAAGTTGAGGCCTAGAAATCTAGCTGCCTGGTCCAGTGTTCCTCTAGGTAAATCAAGAAATTGATCTCTTGTGAGGGAACAAGAGGATCCATCAACATAGGTAATGTTGACAGAATCTTCATCACATGAGACTTTGCTCAGAGTCGTGCAGTTGATGAGCTTGGTCTTGATTACCTTGAACTCCTCAAGAGAGAGATGTTGAGAAGGCTGAGGGGATGGTGTGGATGATTGTTGGGTAGGTTGAGGCTCAGAGGTTCTGGTGAGTGTTTTGGGTTGAAGGATCGGAAGTTTGGGTGGTTGTGGTGAGGGAGAAGATGTGGGTAATGGTGTGGGTTTAGGGGTGAAAGGTTCGGTTTTAATGGTGAAGGGTGAGGGTGAGGGTGAGGGTTGTGGTTGAGAGGTTGAGTGCCATTTGGAGAAAGGTGAATGTGGATGATTTTGAGCTTGGGTAAAGTTACAGAGGAGAAAATTTTCTAGGGCAGTAAAAATTGCAAGTAAGAAGATGAGATTGAACAGTCGAGATTATTTAAAAGAGGGTGGGAAGGCAGTAATGGGGGTTAGGATAAGGTGATGTGATGGTTTAGTGGATGAAATGACAGTGGCGGTAAGGTTAAAATCACTTAAATAATCCGACATCATTAACAAAATCTTTGCTTTTTACATTGTGGGGCCTAACAGATTTACGTTACACAGTAGAATCTTTCTTCCAAATGTAAAACATTTCCGAAGGTAATTGTCTTCCAAAGGAAATTCTTACTTCCGAAGAAAAAACTTTGCTTCCGAAGGGTAGAGTTGCTTTCCGAATGGAGCATTTTTAAACCTCGGAAGTAGATCTGATATGTAATCAATCGCTTCTTCCGAGATCAAAAGTTCTTCCGAGAAGAAAAATTATCCTTTGAGAATTATGCTTCGGAAGAAAAAATAACTTCCGAGGGTTAATTTCTCTTCGGAAGAAATTTACACTTAGAAAATTTTCAGAAAGATCTTTTGTAACAGGGCTTAAATTGTATTGACAGAAGACATTACATATTAAAAGGCTTTCAAAAGAGGTGATCTAATCAATGTTTATCATCCCAATAGCTGTTATGAGATACTTAAATCTTTGCTCATCAAAAGCTTTGGTGAACAAATCAGCATATTGTTCATTTGAGTCAACTGTGATTAGTTTAATCAGATTTTTCTCATGAATATCTCTAATGAAATGGTACCTGATGTCAATATGCTTTGTCTTGGAGTGCTTCACTGAATTTTCAGTAATGGAGATAGCACTGTTGTTGTCAATATGGATAGGAGTACTCATAAAGTTTAATCCATAATCTAACATCTGATTCTGAATCCATAGCAGTTGAGCGCAGCAGCTAGCAGCAGCAATGTATTCAGCTTCAGCAGTTGATGTAGATACACAGGATTGATTCTTGCATTGCCATGAGATGATCCTTCCACCAAGAAATTGACATCCCCCTGATGTTGATTTCTTGTCAGTATTGCAGCCACCATAGTCACTATCAGAGTATCCATAGAGATTAAAATCCTTGTTTTTGGATACCAAAGACCTAATTTAGGTGCTCCTTTGAGGTATCTGAGGATTCTCTTAACAACAGCTAAGTGAGACAAATTTGGAGCAGCCTGATATCTTGCACAAATGCAAGTAGCAAACATGATATCAGGTCTACTAGCAATAAGATACATCAAGAACCAATAATTGCCCTATACTGATGTTGATTAGTATGCTCCTCCTTAAGGTCAGGACAAAGATTATGGTTTCTGGGTATGGGTGTCTTGGCAGGCTTGCAATCCTTTATTTCAAATCTTTCTAAGATGTTAGAGACATACTTAGATTGATTAATGAAGAACCCTTCCTTCATTTACTTCACCTGAATTCCAAGGAAAAAGTCCATTTTTCCTATGGAACTCATTTCAAACTTCTTCTTCATAATGCTCTCAAAGTCCTTACACATTTGGTCATTTGAAGAACCAAATATGATGTCATCAACATAGACTTGAACGAGCAAGATGTCCTTTCCAGACTTTCTGTTGAAGAGAGTCTTGTCAATGGTACCTCTAGTGTAGCCTTTCTTTAGAAGAAACTAAGACAATGTCTCATACCATAGGCTAGGTGCTTGGTGCAGCCCATATACAGCTTTATCCAATTTGCACACATAGTTGGGGTGTTGTGGGTCTTCAAATCCTAGAGGTTGGCATACATAGACTTCCCTGTCTATATCTCCATATAGAAATGCACACTTGACATCAAGTTGATAGACAGTGAAGTCCTTGGATGCAGCATAAGCAAGGAAGATCCTAATTGCCTCAAGTCTTGGAACCGGTGCAAAGACATCAGTATAATCAATTCCTCCCTCTTGTGTGTATCCTTGAACTACAAGTCTTGCTTTGTTCTTGATGATCAAGCCTCTATCATCTCTCTTGTTTCTGAAAACCCATTTAGTGCCAATTGGTACTTGACCAAATGGTAGCGGACATAGGTTCCATACCTTCTGTCTCTTGAATTGAAGCAGCTCCTCTTGCATCGATTCAAGCCAGCTACTATCTTTTAAGGCATCTTCTACCTTCTTGGGTTCCATCTAGGATAGAAAGCATGAGTACAAGCAGACATTCCCATGATGAGTTTGTCCTTTTGTTCTCACACCCTCAGTGACATCCCTTATGATGTTCTCAGCAGGATGAGTGTTATGAATCCTAAGGCGAGGTATCACTTCTAGTTGCAGAGATAGATCTAGGTTGGACATATTCTGCTCAGGAACTGGAACATTTTGTCCTGCTATTGTTTCAAAATCATTCAATAAGGACCGATTGAATCAGTGAGAAACATCATCAATGGTTGGCAGTGAAGGAGTATTAACAGTTTCCTGTTCCTTCAAAACACTACTTCCTTCTACCTGGTGTTGTGGTAGATCACCTGTCGAGTTTTGAGGCTCAGTAAGTGATTCACTTGAAGAAGCTTCACAATTCCTTGATATAGTCAAGCTATCAGATCTGTGAATGGTGGAGACTTCGTTTGTTGCAGCTCTTGGAGAATTTGGACTAGGTTTGGGAAGCTCAAACAGTTGATCATCATCAGCAGCAGCAGCAGCAGCATCAGCATCATTTTGAGCACCTGTTCCAACTGAAACATTCTCACAAGATGGTTTAGAATAGTTTGGAAACAATTCTAAATCAAAGATATGATCAGGGCCATTCCCCCTAACACAAGGAGTGTGCTCATTAACAACTATATTGGATGACTCCTCAAATTGTTGATTCTTAATGTTGTATACTCTGTAAGCTTTGGAGCTAGAAGAGTATCCAACAAAAATAGCATCATCCAACTTTTCAGCAAATTATGCTAAATTGTCTTATGTGTTAAGTATAGTACACCTGCTGCCAAAGGACCTTAGAAAGCCAATGAATGGTGGCCTCTTGTTCCATAGCTCATAAGGGGGTTTTCCATGGGGCTTAACTATAAGAACTCTATTCTACACATAGCATGCAGTGCTAACTGCCTTTGCCCAGAATGTTAGAGGTAGTTTTGAATCAGCTAACATAGTTAGAGCAGCCTTAATAAGTGTCCTATTCCTCCTCCAGCAACACCATTTTGTTGAGGAGTTCTAGGAGCACTATATTGTCTGGCAATCCCTTTTGAGTTACAGAATGAGTCAAGAACGAAGTTCTTAAACTCAATCCCTTGATCACTTCTAATGATTTTAACCTTTTGATCAATTTGATTTTCTATTTTAAGAATAAAAGATTTTGGTGTTTCAGCAGTTTCATCTTTAGTTCTTAAAAAATACCCATGTGAATCTTGTAAAATCATCAACTATCACAAGGCAATATGATTTCCTTCCAATGCTCATTATACTTGTGGGACCAAAAAGATCCGTGTGCAATAAGTGTAATGGAGTAGTGATAGAGTTAACACATTTGGATTTATGAGATGTCCTGTGTTGTTTCCCTTTTAGGCATGCAACACAGTTATCTTTGCAGAAAAATTCCTTTTTAGGCAAACCATGTACCAAGTTATTTTTAGCCAATTTATTCATTGTCTTAAAATTTACATGACACATACGTTTATGCCACAATGTTGACTCATCACTATCAGCTGTGGAAAGAAAGCATGATACTTCTCCTATTAGGGAAGCATTGTTCATATCAAGCTTGTACATATCCCCTTTTCTAGGAGATCTAAGAAGCACCAATTCTAGAGGAATTGTCATGTTCTGTGAAAAGCATTTGGTGCTTTTGATCACAGAATTGAGAAACACTTAACAGATTGTGTTCAAGCTATTTGACAAAGTGAACTTTCTCAACCTTTAATTTACCATTGGATATACTCCCTCTGCCAGAAATATATCCTCCAGCCTCACCTCCAAATTGGACAGGACCTCCATCATAATTCTGAAATTGTTGAAGGAGAGATCTGTTCCCTGTCATGTGCCTGGAGCATCCACTATCTACAATCCAGATATTGTTGTTCTTGTCATATGGATGTCCCTGCACATAAGATGAGATTGTTTGTTTTGTTTGGAAGCCCAGCCTTGCTGATCTTGGTTCTTCCAAAGATAATGACATAATTGAATCAAATGTTATGCATGGGGGTTCAATAGAGGTCTTTGAAGAAGAGGTTTGGGTTGCAGCATCTTCCTTGATCTTCCGGTCCATCCTTTGATTGATCTTGGAGGATGAGCTTGTTGAAGCTTTAGCAGCATGGCTATCTTCCGAGGCTTCTTTCTTTTCGGAAGAAGTCTTCACCACATTTTCTTCTGAGGCAGTCTTCTTCTGGGGAGGTTTCAAGGGAACTTTCTTGTTCTTCCGAACCTTAGTAGCTTTTGCTTCTGGAGCCATTTTCCCTTCGGAAGAGAGAGTTTCTTCCGAAAGCAACTTGGTTTTCGAAACTAGCCTTCCCTTTTTCATTACTTGAACCTTTTGAAAAGGTCCAAATGTGAAACCTTCCTTGACTCCTTTTCTAACATTGTTTGCATAATGTGTGCTTGCAGGATTGTAGTAACAATCTTTTGCCATGTGGTTTTGCATACCACACATTATGCATGCAATGTTAGTTCTTTGGGAATGTGAGGGTTGCTGTTTCTTGGGCTTCTTTTCTTCATCAGCAACTTTTCCCTTCAACTTCTGATCCTTTGGCAGGACAAAAGTGTTGGTATTACACTCCTTTCCTGAATCAAAAGTACCTAACACTTGGAATCCAGCTGAGAAAAATATACCCTTCTGCTTGGGGTCAATTTTCAGCTTAGACTCAACCACCTTCTTGGCAGTTCTCCTAGCAGCTTTAGCTCTGCTTCTTCTTGCCTTAGTGGTTAGGATTTGTTCTTCACGGGAGGAGATGGGTACATCTACCTGATCCTTCCCTGTGGTGACCACTATTGTTGCTTCATCCTTCAACTCTGGTGAGGAAGGGTCAGCAGTTTGAACCTCTTGCTCCTCAGTACCATATCTAGGTTGTCTAATAGACTCATCGGAGTGTGGTGGAGCAATTTCATTGGTTCCCAGCCCTCTTTTGTTCTGATAACAGAGTTTGGAGTGGGAGGATGATGCAAGAATAGCTTGGAAGTTTTGCTCAGAGATAGCATGCTTCTCGGCCTGAGCCTCAACAGTGACAAGCTGGGCTTGAGCCTTAGACAATTTGGATATCAGATCTTTGATTTGAGTCTTGTAGTTTGTGTGTTCATGTTTTAAAAGAGACACAGTTTTCTCCAACACCTCAATTTTCTTTTGATAGTCAGATTCAGCTCTTTTAAAATCAGATTTTAAGATATTTAAAGACTCAATATCAAATCTGATTTCTATATTGTAATCCTGATAAAGTTTAACTTTAGCTATACAGGCTGGAGTGCAGAGATGTTCATATACCTGGGCATCATCTGTTCCGGCCATGAGAGCTTGAGCAGGAGTCACATCCTGTACCATGAAGCTCCAGTCAACTTCTTGAGCCATTGTAGCTATTTCAGTTGATTTCTCAGAGGGCTTTGAGGTTGAGGGATGTGTGGAGGCCTGTGGGGTTCCCGGATTGGTCTTGGGAGCCTTGCATTCCCTTTCAAAATGGCCCAGTTGGTTACAGTTGTAACACTTTGCCTTGGTCTTGTCAAACCCGAACTTGCTGGTAGTTGGGTTTTAAGGGAAGTGCCTTCTAGTTCTCTTAAAGAACTTCTTCACTCTGTAAGTTGAAAGAGCCATCTGTTGGACAATGTCCACGTACTCTACATCATCTAGACTGAAACACTCAAGATCATCAAAGCAGTATTGAAAATCACCAGAGTGTTCACTTCCTGAGACAAAGGCACAACTTTCCTTAAAGGAGTTGTGTTGAGCCTGTTATGACCTTGGAGTCTCAGGAAAAGTGATGTAAGGTCCAGAAGAGTAGGATGGCTGATGATAAGTCAGGTAATGCTGAGGTTGAGGGGGTAATGAGCCTTCAGCAACCATTAATGCATTGCTAGCAGGAAGACTCATGGGTCTGCTTGTTTGGTGGCCCTTCTTACTCTCCATCTCTAGGCGATATCCATCAAGGATGCCATAGAGTTCAGTCATTGTGAGAGTGTTCAAGTTCTTTGTCCTCTTGATAGAGACACGGTAGAATGTCCACTCGTTTGGAAGAGCACTCATGAACTTTCTAATAAGATCTCTGAGTTCGGGAGTGATCTTCACAGACTGAAGAGAAGAGATAAGATCCATGTACCTGAAGTACTGCTGGCTGAGGGTCTTTCTAGCAATATGAGTGAAGTTCTCGAACTGCTGCTTCAGTGAGTCCTTCTTTGATTCATTGGAGCTTGAATACATCTGAGCAAGTGCATCAAACAATTCTTTGGCAGTCGTGCAGTGCTCGAATCCCACCATGATGGAGTTCGGTATTGCAGTCATGAGAATGGTCATAGCATTGATGTCGATGTCCATCTTCTTTCTGTCTTCATCAGAGTAATCATCCACAGCCTTTTCTATCATGGCACCATTTCCACCAGGTGATGCCACCTTAGGCTTATACGGGCCATTGACAATGGAGTTCCACATCTTGCTGTCTTGATATCTAATGAAGCCTTCCATTCTCTTGCTCCAAGACCTGAAATTTTTAGGAGTAATGATGGGAGCCTTTGTCATGGTTCCCATCTCTACCTCAGACTTGTTATGGGCCATTAGAGTGAGTGGGTTGTAGGGAGGAGTGAAAAAACAGGTTGATTTGGATGGTTAGATCATGCAATCAAGAGCTTGAGAGCTCTAATACCAATTGCAGGAACGATGTTTGTCACTAAACACTTATGTTTTTCTCTCAAACTCACCTAGAACACTACTCGGGTTAAGACAGAATCAGTAAGAGTTGATCACAACATAGAAAGTAATAAAGAACAAAGAAAGTAATTTTCAAGGTACTTTTATATATTGCTTCTCAAGTCAAAAATACAAGACTCTTACAAGTAGGTTGTTCCAATGAATTACAAAGAGAACCTATATATAATACTACCTACAGCAGGATATACTTTGATACTAGCTGGGATCCTATAGCTAAAGTCTATACTACAAGACTAAAGGTTAAGGTATCTCGAATAAAGTCTTATCTGAGATTTGGTAGTCAGGACATGTCCCTGACTTACCTTTTGTCACCAACTAAAGTTGGTAACATGTACTGTCATGAAAACGTGAATAGTGGAATAAAGTATGGTAAACTGCATGGCTCTTTAGGAAGAAGCCATACAGTATCAGAGGTCTACAGCAGAGTTTCAGAGACCATATTTGTGTCCACTGGTTCATAGCAGTGTCTTCCGAAGGTTAAATGGCTTCGGAAGA
The DNA here is from genome assembly GCA_025506515.1 of Flaveria trinervia. Taxonomy (NCBI): domain Eukaryota; kingdom Viridiplantae; phylum Streptophyta; class Magnoliopsida; order Asterales; family Asteraceae; genus Flaveria; species Flaveria trinervia. The sequence continues at coordinate 67,314,629 of CM046441.1, forward strand.
GTAAGTACTTCCGAAGCCACTTATATTCGGAAGAGACTACTTCTTCCAAGGCTTGGAGACTTCTTTTCATCATACTTCGGAAGTGATCTTCAGTTTATTCTTCTAAGGCTTGAACTTCAGAAGTATATACTTGACTTCAGAAGTAGAGTTCTGTCTCCGGAAGTTGACCTTTCACTTTGTCTTCGGAAGAACTCTACAACCTTCAGAAGTTCCATGCTAAGCTTCGGAAGCCTTTGCATGCAGCACCAAAATTTATCTAAGTGACTTAGTTTTGGTTGCATTAGCCTTCTTCTTGATCCAACACTTGCTTCAGAAATAAGCTTTCCCTTTTTCATTAGTCGAACCATATGATAAGGTCCAAATGTGAAACCTTCCTTGACTCCTTCCTTTTTAACATTATTTGCATAATGTGTGTTAGCAGGATTGTAATAACAATCTTTGGCCATGTGGTTTTCAGACCACACATTATGCAGGCAATGTTAGTCTTCTAGGAATTTGAAGGCTGTTGTTTCTTGTTCTTCTTATCTTCATCAATAGTTCTTCCTTTTGTCTTCTGGTCCTTTTGTTGGATAGGTGTGCTGGTGCTACACACTTTTTCAGGATCAGAATTTCCCACCACCTGGAATCCAATTAAGATTAACACACCCTTTTATTTTAGGTCAATCTTCAGCTTAGATTCAGGAATTTTCTTAGTAGTTTTTCTCACTGCCTTAGCCTGATTTCTTCTAGATTTGGTGGTTAGGGGTTGATCATCACTGTAAGGCCCATTTCCCGAGACGCTTATAGCATGATCCTCATCGCACATAAAACATATAATTACAATGTATTTCATAAAGCATCGCAGTGGAAACATTTAAAAAAAAGACATTTCATTTCAATATAGTGGCTTTTGCAAAATAATACATCGTTAATCAGTTACAAAATACTTTGTTGCATTACATCACAAAAGTGTTATATAAATGGATGCCATCCCAAAAGAGCTGAGTAGGCGCCTCGTGCCATCCTCAGCAATCATTACCTGCCAACTAGAAACACATCAAAGTCAGCATTGCTGAGTGAGTTCTAGTTTTATAAAATAAAACATACTTTTCTTTCGTTAAAACCGTTCTTTTCTTTCATGCGATCATACATCATACGTACACATAAATAATAATTATTATATCTTCATCGTTCATTAACTTTCGTTCATTCATTCATCTTACTTTCATTCGTTCATTCATCATTACATCTTTTCCTTTCGTCATCACCATGAAATTTACCCTTCATTCTCGTGGTACTGGACCTAGGCCTATAAAAGACCTTCATCGGTGGTGCCGGCACCAAATGGTCACAGTACCTAAGGTGAAGTTCAGGTATACCATTGTCATATGCTATGCCCTTCATTCTCGTGGTACTGGACCTAAGCCTATAAAAGACCTTCGTTGGTGGTGCTCGGCACCAAATGGTCACAGTACCTAAGGCATGCAACAATGGTTCATAGATATGGTCAATCACAAAGAAAGACCCCGATGTGCATCCTCCTAGGGTAGCAAAACCGCACACCATTGCGCTAACACCTTAATGGCATGTCCCGACATATAGTGCTTGCAAGACTTTCATCACTTTCATCGTTCATTAATGCATGCGTTCTTACTTCATGTTCCTCTTTCATTATCTTTCACTTTACGTTACATAATACTTCATTCATTAACATGACACGTAAAGCCACAGGAAAGATAAACATACATCATGATAAGGAACATAACATACACAGTCATCAACATCATACAGGGCAACATCATACAGGGCAACATCATACATACATAACATACATAATCATGCAACATCATCATCATCATGCCCAACATGCTCTCTAAGGCCTTAAACATCATCTTACATGCCCTTAAGGGAACCTTTACGTCAAAACTTACATCTGCACTTTCCCCCGAAAGTCAGAAGTTAAACTAAACTTCTCCTCGGGTGCAACAGCCCTATTCGGGCGTATGGACACCCTTCAGTCGCAAGGCCTCCATGCGACTCGACATCATGCGATTGGACCAATGCGGATGAACACTTGTGCGAATGAACACCCAATCGTGTGAATGAACTTAATGCGGATGGACCTCTTGCAAATGGAACTAATGCGGATGTGCACTTATGCGACTGGACCCTCAACCGCATGACTCCCCATGCGACTGGCCCCAATCGTGCGAATGAACTCTCAATCATGTGAATGGGCCCCAATCGTACCTCATTCGACCGTATGGCCTCCATTCGGTCGCCTAGCCCTAGCTGATGCAGAATGAAGTTCATCCAGAACCTAATCTGCCATTTTCGACCTCCAAGCTCATCCAAACTCATTCTAAGCCTAAATAAACCATCCTAAACCTTAGGGATGCATACCACAACACCATTCAAGCACGCACAAGCTCACAAACAAGGCTCAAACACATCATACACACACATACACATACACAAACGGGTCAAACATGCACACACTCAAAACCCGATTTTTAGATGTGTTCTAGCCCCAAATCATTCAAAAACGTTTAAATGAGGGGTCCTAGAACTCACACAAATGACCACAATGAGAAGAGCTTCGATTTAACTCACTTCTCAATGATTTTGGCTCACTCGAACCAACCCAAACCAACTTTTTCTCCATTTTCTCTTCTTTCTCTCTTCTCCTCTTTCTTTGGCTGAAAATGTGGGTGTGGGGAGAGGGTAATGGCTACCCTCTCCCTTTATATACCCCCACCTACCCAACTTTCTCTCGTTGGCAAGTTTGGTCCCTCGACTTTGGACTTTATTTCTTTTCTTCCTTCGTCGACTTCAAAATAGATAAATAACCGGGTGTTACAAGTCCACCCCTTAAATAGTTTTCGTCCCTGAAACCTGTTATTCCTCGAACAAACATGGGTAATGATGCCTCATTTCCTCTTCAGTCTCCCACGTTGACTCGGATCCTCTCATGTGTTTCCACTATACACGCACAAGAGGAACCGCTTTATTTCTCAGCCTCTTCTCTTTTCTATCGATGATTGCCACTGGTTGCTCCACATAATTGAGCCGTTCGTCTACTTTGATATCCTCCAGTGGAACAATCATGTCTTCATCTGCCAAGCACTTTCTCAGATGAGATACATGGAATGTCGGGTGAATTCCACTTAACTCTTCTGGTAACTCCAGTCTATAGGCCACCTCTCCTACTCGAGCAATGATCCAGAAAGGGCCTATGTACCTTGGGCTCACTTTCCTTACTTCTAGAAATGAATGATACCCTTCCAAGGTGAGACCTTCAACATAACCCGGTCACCCACCTGGAACTCAATCGGTTTGTGTTGTTTGTCGGCGTACGACTTCTGTCTATCTTTGGCTGCCTTCATAAAGGCTTTGATCCTCTCAAGCTTCTCAGTCGTATCCTCGATCACCTCGATGCTCCCCAACTCCTTCTGACCAATATCACCCCAACAAACGCGTGTTCTGCATATCCTACCGCATAGCATCTCATATGATGGCATACCAATGCTGGCATGATAGCTGTTGTTGTATGAGAATTCAGCTAACGGTAGGTGGTCATCCTAACTTCCCCTAAAATCAATCACACATGCCCGAAGCATGTATTCCAAGGTCTGAATGGTCCTTTCTGACTGACCATTAGTTTAGGGATGATAAGTCGTGCTAATATGTAACCTCGTCCCCATGGAGTCATGGAATTTCTTCCAGAATTTGGATGTAAACCGGGTGTCACGATCAGACACGATAGACACCGGCACACCATGACGAGTTACAATTTCTTTGATGAATAGATCCGCCAAGCTCTCAGGCAAATATGTCTCGCGGATCGGTAGGAAGTGAGCACTCTTCGTCAGACTATCCACAATCACCCATATGGCATCATAGCCTTTTGGAGTACGCGGCAACTTCGTAATGAAATCCATGGTGATATGCTCCCACTTCCATTCTGGTATATCCAAAGGTTGGATCTTCCCATATGGCTTTTGATGCTCGGCCTTCACCTATAAGCAAGTAAGGCACTTACTCTATAGCACCGGACTATACGACAGTCCTTTGCCATGTGCCCTGCTTTCCCACATTTGAAGCACAAGTTCGACCCAAACCTGCATTCCCTACTATGCTCCCTTCCACACTTGCCACACCGCTTCGACCCCGCACTTGATGTGACCACACGGCGGTCATCCACCCATGCCTTCTTATTACCCGTCGAGGCATCACCCCCACCAAACCACTTCCCTTGCCAGTTTCGATCACCACCACTCTTCTTGCCACCTTCAGTCACCACCACCGTTTGTAAGGCCCCGTTCCCGGGATGCTTACAGCTGGTTCTCATCGCACATAAAACATATAATTACATTTGTATTTAATAAATCGCAACGGAAAACTAAAACAAACTTTCATTTCCATGTAAATGCTTTTGCAAACTAATACAACATTCATTACAAAAATAGTTGTTCGCATTACAATGCAAAAACATTAATCAAAAGAAGGCCATCCCAAAAGAGCTGAGTAGTCGCCCGTGCCATCCTCAGCAATCATTACCTGCCAACTGGAAACACATCAAAGTCAGCGTTGCTGAGTGAGTTCTAGTTTTATAAATAAAACATACTTTACTTCATATAAAACCGTTCGTTACTTTTACATGATCACACATCGTGCGTACACATAGATAATATCATTATTATCTTCTTCATTCGTCTATTCGTTCTTCCATTACCTTACTTGCGCATCGGACATCATCCCAAAACAATTACCATGTGCTACACCCGATTAGTTAGCTACCGGGCCGAAGTCAACGAATGACAGCTAAACGTATGCCACGGTACTAGGAGTAACCATCAGTCTTAGCTACTGGGCCGAAGTCAACGAATGACAGCTAAACGTATGCACAGTACTAGGGGTGAGCGGTAGAGGTTCTACATTTAGGGCCAATCGCCAAGAAGGACCCGTATCCGATGTGTGCAAGACGTTTCATTCGTTCATCATGTTCCTCTTTCTTTATCTTTCACTTTACGTTACATAATACTTCGTTCATTCATCATAACAAGTAAAGCCACAGGAAAGATATTATACATCACATCAAGGAACATAAACATGCAACATCATCACCCTCATCATGCCCAACATGCTTTCTAAGACCTCGATTGTCATCTTAAAACTCTTATGGGAACCTTTACATCAAAACTTACATCTGCACTTTCCCCGAAAGTCAGAAGTCAATCTACACCTTCCTCGGGTTCAACAGCCCTATTTGGCGTATGGACACCCTTCAGTCGCATGCCTTCATGTGACTGAACATCATGCGATTGAACTAATACGGATGAACACCTACGCGAATGAACACCAGTCGTGCGAATAGACAATGCGGATGAACACCTATGCGACTGGACCTTCAGTTCGTGCGAATGACCTTCAGTCGCGTGACCCCCTGCGACTGGCCCTTCACGTGCGAATGACCCCAATCGTGCGAATGGACCCCAATCGCCCCTAATCGGCCGTATGGCCTCCTTCGATATCTTCCAATCGGCGAATAGCCTCTTTTCTTGACGTCGATAATTGCCACTGGTTGCTCCACATAATTGAGCCGTCATCTACTTCGATTCTTCCAATGAACAATCATGTCTTCATCAGCTATACACTTTCTCAGATGAGATACTGGATCGGTGAATCCCACTTAACTCATCTGGCAACTCTCCATCTATAGCCCCTCCCCTACTCGAGCAATGATTCGGAAGGGCCTATATATCTTGGGCTCAACTTGCCCCGCTTTCTGAATCTGATAATACCCTTCCAGGTGAGACCTTCAGCATAACCCGGTCACCCACCTGGAACTCAATTGGCCTACGTCGCTTATCGGCATACGACTTCTTCATCTGGTTGCCTTCATGAAGCTTTAATCTTTTCACTTCTCTGTCGTAGCCTCGATTACCTCGACGCTCCCCAATTCCTCTGACCATATCACGACAGGATCAGCGATCACAAGTTTGATGTATTAGGATTCAAAGCAGCGGAATACAAACAGGAATTAGACAAATTGTAGCAAGAGTCGATACTTGTATGCATTAAGAGCACATACGGTTATAGTGAGAGAATATATATTTCTGTTTCAAGGAATGTTTATAGATGTAGAATATTTCTAATCAAATCATTCATATCATTCCGTCATTCACCCAAATATTACAATAGGTTGTCACTCCTTATATAGAGTGCAACAATCACTGTTGTTATCACGGAAAGTGACAACTGGCAGATCTAATACAAAATAACTAACTCTTAACAAACTACTGAAATGTTCACAACTACTGAGAACATATCAGAGTGTTAAGTACAAAATATAAAACTACTGAAACTACAACGACTGAAGAACAAGCTCTTCAGTCGTTTTACAAAACTACTGAAACATAAAACTACTGAAACTAGAAATAAAACTACTAACTATATCACAACTACTGAAGAAGTACTCTTCAGCAGTTGTGACAAACTACTGAGGCTTCAGTACTTGATCTTCAGACTTTGACCTTCAGATGTTTCATCAGCTGATGACTTCAGTAGATATCATCAGCTGATGTCTTCAGTCTTGTCTTCAGACTTTGTACATCAGTTGTTGATCTTCAGCACTTGTAAACTCTTCAGCTGTTGTACTTCAGTACTTTGGTCTTTCAGCTTCAGCACTGTGTCTTCAGCTGTTCAGCTTTAGTACTGTGTTCAGCTGTTCACTTCAATACTTGTGTTCTTCAGCTGTTTACTTCAGCACTTTAGTTCTTCGCTGTTGTAATCTTCAGCACTTGATCTTCAGCTGTTGAAGTCTTCAGCACTTGTCAAACTGCTGATGAGGCTTTCAGCAGTTGTTGTGATACCATGTGGGACTTAGAGGTTTTCTGATCTTGGCTCATTGGTTCTTTTGGTCCAACAAACTCCCCCTGAACCAATGCAGCCAAAACCTCTAAATTATTCGTTCCCACTTATTGTTGGCAAGTGTTGGTCTTTTTCCTTCTTGATCAGTAGAGAAGATGACCCATGTAAGCTCCGGCCTGGGAAGAAACCTCAAATATTTGTTTGGCAGAGTATGAATGGGAACTCTGTTTTGGGGAACTGGACACAGAGTTGTTATCCCATTCATGAGATTTACTTCCCCATAATGAGTCTGTATGACTCACGACATAGGCCTCAAGGAGAAAAACTTGTTCCTCCTGAGAGAGTTCTTCTGCTCCTCCTCGAAGAAGAACTCTGGACCATAGTACTCTGATAAGTACTTCATGGTCCTGCCATTTTTCAGCTCCACCGTAGTTACCTCCCTATATACAAATTCATCAGGATGGTTGCCTTCAAGGAGTAACTGGAGTTCATTCTTCTGGATGCTTCAAGCTTCTTATATAGCAACCCCTTCTTTATCATCTTGTTTTCTAGTAAAGCTTGAGTGGTCTTCTTTGCTTGGTGAGCTTTCTTGAATTCATCAATGATTTCCCAAGGTGAGACTACAACGGCCAACATGATGGTAGACTCTATTGTTTTTCGTACCTGGCCGTTGTATCTGTGTGGATAGTTCTTTTATGGATTCTAGAACTCACCCTGGGGTCTGGCCATACTCTCACTCTCTCCTTCTGATACTGAAAGGTGTGCCTGAGAGTGTACAGCCTTTGAGCATGCCCTTTCATGGCTTGAATAGATGATGACTGAGGAAATTCCTTGTCAACCATCTTCAACAGTTGCTCATCGTGCTGTTTCTGCTGTTCTTCTTCTTCTATCTTGACTCTGACCATTTCCCTTTGAGAGTCAGGTGTGATCATGGGTTGACTTTGGGGTTTTGGCAGCTTCAGAACAGCAGAGAGTGGCAGACTATCATCTTCATCCTCCTCTTCTTCTTCTTCCATCCTCAGCACCCTTCTCCTCCTTCTGGTACATCACTGGATGATGGTTGGGTTGGTGAAGGAATTGGTTTTGAAGAATGAGGATGTTTGGATTTTGGCTTAGAGATTGGTTGGGAGATTTGAGGGATAGGATCTGTTTGAGTGGGTGGAAGGGAAGGTTGATCTAGCACTTTGTAGTTAGTTTCGCCTTTGTGAGTTTAGCCATCTCTAACCTTTTACCAGCCCCAGCCTCATCAAGGCTTCCACAATAATCCCTTTGTTGAATTGCTCAGACAGACAGATTCTGGTGGCTATAGCCAGAATGCTGTCCCTGGTCCACGCGCAAATCTCCATTAATGATCTTCCTAAGTATTTTGCAATAAAGCGGATCATTATTTCCAACCTCTCTTTCCAGAGCATCATACCCTGCCCATCGGGTTTGTATCTCTTGCACTTCCAACCTTCTGATCTCACTATCCAGGTGGCTGTGTCAAACCCCTGCCTGAAGAGTTGTTCAATTATTTTATCCATGGAGAGGCTGTGTTAGTGTCAGCTTCTTTTACCAGCTCCTCCAAGGATTTGTCTTCAGCAATGATCATCAGCACTTTTCTTTCGCTTGTAAGTGAGCAGAGGGTGCTTTTCTTTCTTCTCCTCCTCTTGGGCTTGCTTCTCTTCCTTCTTGTCCTCTGATCTTTTCCTCTTCTTTTCTTTCACTGCAGTACTCTCCCCCTTTTTGGTTGCATTGGAGGAAGGGGTTTGTACCGCAGAAAGAGTCTTTTGTACAGCAGCATCAACCAAGGGCTGTAAAGTTGAGGAAAGCCTCTCATCAATGGCTTTAGTCACAATATCAGTGATTATGGGTGTGATGAGAGGGAGGGAATTTTGAAGTACAGCACCTATTTGCTCAGGAGTTTCTGTTCCTGAGAAGTAGGGCCTGAAGCAGAGGCAGTGGTTGAGTTTGGAGTGGCTCAGTGTTTGGAGAACCTTCAAGTGAAGGTGCCATCTGGGGGTGTAGAGGCAGATGGTCTTTCTCCTTGGGAGAGTTGATCAAGTAGGTTTGCGCAGCCTACTGACTTTCTCTTCAAGGATTGTGTTCTGGGCAAGAACATCGTAGAAAAAGCCCAGGTCATCATCAGCCGAAGCTGAATCATCTGACCTCCTGCTTAGAGCAGGATTTACATGCACTGGGTGTAGACCAGTTGATGCATGTGCCCCTTGTGCTTGGTACTGGGGACTTCCAGCCTCAGGACAGTGTCCATCATCAGCTGTTGCCTCTAGTGAGGTCTTAGCAATATTACCAGCCTCATTCTGATCATGTGCTGAGTCAGAAGGTGGCAGCCTCACTAGATATTCTAAGCTCCTTGTCTACACCAGGAGATAGAAGTGGTAAACCCCTGTGCTGTGGGTTCTCAAGTGCACTGTGTTCCTCCCCCTCAATTGTAGAGGTATTCCCAGTAGTAAGTGGTTTCTGGGGAGGGGGGGAGGAGTGCAGTTGAGTCAGCACTTGTGCAACTATTAAAGTTGGGCTGTGAGGGGCGGTTGTTTGGGTGAAGGGATAGAAGCAGTGTGCACCTGGGGAGGTTGGTGCTCTTCAATGGCAATCTCCTCAAGTGAGGAAGATCCCAGATATGTAGGTACCCCTTGTGTGGTTGCTGCAGGCTCCTGTTGAGAGGAAGCCTGAGCGGCTATGGCTGGAAGAGTCATTGTATCCACTAGGGGTTTGGACTAGTGGATATATCCTGCGTTTGTGTTGCAGGGGCATCCTCAGGGGACTCAATTCCCTGAGTAGCCGTTTTGGGTTTCTTTTTGGTGGGTTTGGTGGGGACTTTGGATTTGGAGGTGGTGGCTGTGGGTTCCAGCTGCGTGGGTTTTCGCAGCTTGGCAGCCATTTTGAGTGTCTGGTCAGAGTTGTGCCGGGAGTATACTTCCGGCAGAACAGCCGTAGCAGGGACTCCCAAGCCCACAAGTCCCTCAGCATTAAGCTGGTTTGTAATGATGGCCATTATGAACCGTGGATATAGTATCCAACGGTTGGCAGTTAGTTTTTGAGCCATATCTTTGAGCTCTGAAAATATTATTTCTGAAAAGTTTAGCGGTTGTTGCTCAAGATAGAATACATTACCTGCTGCCATTTCGTCGACATTTGATCCCAAGACGACGTCTTAGGGGCCAAACATACATTCACCATGTGAAAGATTAGGCGCTCAGCGTCATTAAAGTGTTTCTTCTCAAGATAGTGGAGGCACTGAGATCGCCTTGATATCCATGTTGGGCAAAGGATAGATCTGTGGTGCCCTTTGGATATCCAGCAGGAGAACTAGCATCATTCAGATGAAGAATTTTGCGGATTATTGCAGGAGTGATGACTACTTCTTTTTGTTTACGACCGACTGGAGGGATGGTGTGTTGTTCTCCCCAGTGGTAACAGTAACGTTCATCCAAAATTGGTGCAAGGATTCGGCATGTAGTATGGGATTCAGAAGAAATGCCGTGTTGTATTGGGACTGAACCATAAGATCGATAGCAGTATCGAACTTAGTCCAGATGGGCGATTTAGTGAGGTAGGCAACACAGTTGTGTCGCGGTTTAATTTGCATGGACGCCATGGAGAAGAGGGAAGTTTTGGAGAGGAACGTTAGGTTTGAAGAAGATGAGCATTGAGAGCTTAGGTTAGGGATATTTATAGGGTACGGGTAAGAAACGACTGAAGGATGTGGTGTTAGTCATCAGTAGTTTTAAACGACCGTTGACATGGTATTATCCTTTCAGACGTTGAAACAGCTGAAGTCGTGGTGTTAGGCATCAGTAGTTTAGAAAACTACTGAAGACCGTGGTTTTGACTTCAGATGATTGAAACAACTGAGGACTTGGTGTTTGTCATCAGTAGTTATGAAACTACTGAGGACAGTGGTTTTGTCATCAGCTGTTGTAAACAACTGAAGACTTGGTATTAGTCATCAGTAGTTATAAAAACTACTGAAGACATGGTTTTGCTTCAGTTGTTTAGAATGAAACAGCAGTTGTACAAACGACTGAAGAGAAAGTTCTCTTCAGCTGTTTTCGTCAATTCTTAGCTTTTCAGCTGTTTCATACTGTCCTCAACACATTCATCAGTCTTTTGGCTGATTTCAGTTGTTTCATAGGACATCAGTACTTATCTGTTTTTACTGATTGCAGTAGTTGTAACTGCATCAGTAGTTGTAACTACATCAGTAGTTTAGAACAGATGAAGTACTTCAGTACTTGTGAGACATTTAGCCTTCAGTAGTTATAAAAACTACTGAGGGTAAAAGAGCTCATCAGTACTTATATGTGACATAGGTACTAATGATCATCAGTACTTATTACTAAGATCATCAGTAGTTGTCACTTATTCTAGCTGCAGCATACCAAGCCTTAACACCAGGTTTTGGAAAGTTGAACTATCCAAAGGCTTAGTAAAAATGTCTGCAAGCTCATCAGCACTAGGCACAAACTTAGGATCAATCAGACCTTTTTCAAAACAATCCCTTATAAAATGATGTCTGATCTCTATATGTTTGGTCCTAGAGTGCTGGACTGGATTTTTGACAATGCAAAGAGCTGAAGCACTATCCATTAACAATGGAGTCTTAGTCTCTAAATGCCATAATCCAAAAGTTGGTTTTGAAGCCAGAGTACCTGAGATGTACAACTTGCAGCCGCAATGTACTCTGCTTCAGCAGTTGATGTAGCAACTGAGGTCTGTTTCTTGCTCTGCCAAGAAATCAAGCAGTTGCCTAGGAATTGACATCCACCAGAAGTTGATTTCCTGGTCAACTTACACCCTGCATAGTCACTGTCAGAAAAAGCAACTAATTTACCAGAATGTCCGGTAGAATACCATAAACCTAGAGATGGAGTGCCTTGCAGATATCTAAAGATCCTCTTGACTGCAATCAGATGAGACTCTTTAGGTGCAGCCTGAAATCTAGCACAAACACATGTAGCAAACATAATATCTGGTCTAGAAGCTGTTAAATACATCAAGGACCCAATCATACATCTGTAAAGTGTTTCATCAACCACTTTACCTTTCTGATCTGTATCCAGTTGTGTGGTGCTGCACATGGGGTAGAACAGGCTTACAGTTTTGTAAATCAAACTTTTGCAAAAGATCTTTTGTATATTTGGACTGATGAATGAAAATTCCATCAGCCTTTTGTTTGATTTGCAACCCCAGAAAGAACTGTAATTCTCCCATGGCACTCATTTCAAACTTCTGTTGCATCAACTTTGTAAAGGCATCACACAACTTTGGATCAGAGGATGCAAAAATGATATCATCTACATAAATTTGAACAAGTAGATTATGCTGCCCAGCTTTCTTAATGAATAAAGTCTTATCTATGGAGCCTCTAGTGAAATTGTTTTCCAGAAGAAAGTTTGATAATGTCTCATACCAGGCTCTGGGAGCTTGTTTTAACCCATAAAGAGCCTTATCAAGCTTATACACCCAATTAGGATGTTTATTGTCCTCAAAGCCTGGAGGTTGACATACATAAACCTCTTCTTTAATTTTTCCATACAAAAATGCACTTTTGACATCCATTTGAAAAACTTTAAGGTTTTGATAAGCAGCATAAGCTAAAAACAATCGAATTGCTTCCAGTCTGGCTACAGGGGCAAAGGTTTCATCATAATCAATACCTTCTTCTTGTGCAAACCCCTGAACAACCAGTCTGGCCTTGTTCTTAACAATAAGCCCATTTTCATCAGTTTTGTTCCTAAACACCCATTTAGTGCCTATTGCACACTTACCTGGAGGTAGAGGAACCAGTTCCCACACTTGCTGTTTCTTGAACTGAAGAAGCTCAAGCTGCATGGCATCAACCCATCCATTGTCCTTTAAAGCAATGTGATAATTCTTTGGCTCTTGCTGACTGATGAAGAGAGCATAGAAGCAGAAATTTGACAATTGACTTCTTGTTGATACTCCAGCAGTGATATCACCAATGATTTGAGACATAGGGTGATTCTTCAGATCTTGATACACAATGAGATCTGTGCAAGTGTTTGTAGCAGGCTCAGCAGCAACAGATGGTGATGGTGAATCATTTCCTTGAAACCAATCAGTGGATGGTAATTCAAAGGAAGTTGAATTCGAAGAGATCTCATCAGCATTTGTTGTGGATGGTGCTACTGGAGCTACAGGAACATCAGGTCTAGCTGAATCAGGCAGCTGATCACTAAACCTGAAGAGGTGAGTACTGCAATCATCATCATCATCAGCAGTACCACCAGGTGGTGAACTGTTGACAGGAGCAACAGCAGGAGTTTGATAAGGAACATATTGCAGTATGTCCAAATCAAATAACTCCACAGGGCTTTGTGGAATCTTGTCCTTTGGAGATTCATTGAACTTAACATGTAGAGTTTCTTCAACCATCTTTGTTCTGCAGTTGAAGACTCTGTATGCCTTGCAAGTAGATGAATAACCAACAAAATACCCTGCATCCACCTTAGGATCAAATTTATGGAGTTGATCCTTTGTGTTGAGAATAAAACAGGGACACCCAAATGCTTTGAAAAATGAAATCAGAGGAGCCAAATGATGGAGAACTTCATATGGAGTCTTCATCAACCTCTGATTTACTAAAACTCTATTTTGCACATAGCAAGCTGTGTTGACAGCTTCAGCCCAAAAGGTCAGTGGCAAACCTGAGTCAGCCAGCATGGACCTTGCAGCTTCAATGAGGGTCCTGTTCTTTCTCTCCACTACTCCATTTTGTTCTGGAGTCCTTGGAATGCTAAACTGCCTTTTGATTCCCTTTGAAAGATAGAAGTCATCAAGTGTATGATTTCTGAATTCAGTTCCATTGTCACTCCTAATACACTTGACTGGAAGGGAATACTGCTTCTCAATATACAACAAAAGTGAATAATCTTCTGAGCAGCCTCATCCTTTGAATGTAGAAAGAAAGTCCATACAAATCTGGAGTAATCATCCACAATTACCAGACAGTATTTCTTCTTTGCCATGCTCATTACTCTCACAGGACCAAATAGATCCATATGCAGTAATTGCAAGCAGGCAGTGGACTTAGGCACTTCAATAGGAGGGAATGAGACTTTGTGTTGTTTTCCTTTTAAAACACGCAGTGCAGGTTTCATCACAGTGGAACTCCTTTATTGGTAAGCCTCTGACTAAACTATTGTGGGTAAGCTGATTCATGTTTTTGAGATTAACATGACCAAGCCTCCTGTGCCACAGTTTAGATTCTTGAGAAGAGGCTTTGGAAAATAGGCAAGGATTGCCTTTGAGATCTATCTTCTTAGAAAGATCTAAGGCATACACTCTTCCTGTCCTGTTGGCTTCAGGAGAGTGTGATCATCCAACACCTTGTCAATCAAGTGCAAAACTTTGGATGACAGAATCCTACAGTTTTGACTGGTGAAAAGGGCAACATGGCCTTTATCACACATTTGACTGACACTCAAGAGATTGTACTTGAGATTTTCCACATGATTAACATCATCAAATTTGATTTCTCCATTGGAGACAAAGCCCTTACCGATGATGTAACCCCTAGCATCATTGCCAAAAGAGACAAATCCCTTCTTTCCTTGAGAGTAGTCATGAAGAAGAGAGCTGTTCCCAGTCATGTGCATAGATCCCCCACTGTCTACATACCAGATGCTACTTTGGCATGTTGAAGAACCCTGCAATAATAAACAATCAGTTAGTTTTAGAGACCCAAACCCTTTTGGTTTGGGGCCTGGTCTCATCAATAGATGGTAAACTAACAGGTTTATTTGAAACAACAGCCTGAGAGGAAGAAGATGGTGTAGAAGAGGAGTCCTTTGGCTTGGACCTCCTTTTCTGTGGTTTCAACATAGGAGCATCTAGTTGGTTAACTCTACCCAACAGATGTTGAACCATCATAACCAGCTGTGTCTGATTTTGTGATAAAGCTTTCAGCTCATCAGACACATTGCTAGTGGAGTTTGATAAGTTCCTATGTTGCACCTTCTTCTTCTGAGCACCTCAGCTGTCACCTGTTTAACCCCTTCCTTTTTGGATTTCTTTGAGGACTTAAGGGTTACAGGATTTGATGTTGCTGATACAAATGTGGTCTCAAACTCAGTTTTCATTTTTACCATTTTCTCATAATTTCTTCTTTTTGTTTGAGTTTGGAACCTCTTTTGTACCAACAATCATCTGTAAGATGATTGAACAAACCACATACTTCACATGGTTTCTTCTTCATCTTAGGTTGATCATCAACTAAAGAGGGTGAAGCAACTGAAGACTTGTTCTTCAATGCTTTGGAAGCATTGTTTGCTTTCTTGACTGCCTCTTTAGTAGTCTTCAAACTCTTTCTACTGCCAGTTTTCTTCTCTTCAGTACTGACAGCAGTTGAAGTTTGAACTTCAGGTGTTAAATCCTGCTCTCTAGTCCTTTCAGGACCTTCAGAATTAACTCCTGAGTTGATCAACTCATTAATCATGTGAATGTCAGCATTTGAACCATCAACATCAGCTGATAGGTTCAAAGAGGGCTTGATGCTGACTGCTACTTCTGATTGTGCTGTATCAGAAGGTAGATCACATGATGTGATGGATTGGTTATCACTCTCACCATCAGATTCTACCTCTGCTCTTGGGGTAAAATCTGTAGGTGGAGCAGTGTGATTGTAACCAATTCCAAACTTCACATTTGAAGCAGATTGCTTACTAAGAAGCATTTCAAAACCTTTGCATGATTGTACCCATCTATCACACTCGACCTGGGTAACTGCAAGGGTTTCTTTGAGATCTTTGTACTTCTCTAGAAGTACTTCTTCTCTAGCCTTATCATCAATTATTTGGCAATTCAGTTTATAAATCTCATCATTTTTATCTTTAAGCACAAACTCAGCTTTGTTTTTGGAAATTATTTGTTCTAGCTCAATGTTCTTATTAATTAGAGCTACATTTGTTTCTCTAATAGAAGCAAATGCTACTATGCATGGTTCAGAACATAATTTGGCTTTTGCCTCAGAGGATACCTGTGATACCTGAGGTGTAGAGGCATTAGAAAATGACGTATCAGCAGACTCCAAAGCCATAAGAGCTAGATTCCCAAAAGGACTGTCACCACCATGTTGACCAGCACCTGAGAACAGTTGGTCATGACCAGACATGTCATCTGGTAAACTGCTCCAGTCAACAACTCCTGGGGTGAAGAAGCTGTGTTGTTGAGGTTGAGGTTGTTGATGAGATTGGGATGGCTGAGGTTCTGGTAGTGCATGAGGTTGTGGTGCCATAGGAACTTGAACTTGATTTGACTGTGGCATGTAATAACAAGGGTACGGATATGGCATTTGACCCTGAGGAACAAAATATGCCGGAGATTGTTGTTGAGGATGATGACTAGAGTGACAGGATGTTGCCCTCTGTGTTGTTGACTATTGCCAGGAAAAGTCACAAAGGGTGCAGTGGAGTTAGATCCAGTTGATCTACACTCTCTTGCAAAGTGTCCAAGCCTTTGGCATTTGTGACACCTCAACTTGCTCTTGTCAAAACCAACTTTGGTTTTGCCAGAGAGTCCTGGGAATTTTCTTCCAGTTCTTTTATAGAACTTCTGAGATCTGATATTTATCAGGGCCATTTGGCTCAAAATATCCATCTCCTCTAAGTCATCATCAGCAATCCCCTTGAGATCATCCATAATGAAGCATATTGTCATTATTACACCCAGTAAACTGACCATCATACTCACAAATGCAGAATCAGAAGTGCTTGAAGAGAAATTAATATGCTCATCATACTGGCATTCAGATGAAGCATATTCTGACTCATGACCCACCAAGGCAGTGTTGCCTGGTACAAAGTCTTCAGTGAGCTTTCCAGATGAAGACAGCTTTCTCTTCTGTTCTATCTCTCTCTCAAAAGTGAGCAGTTTCCCATGGAGTTGGGTGAGAGATAGTTTGTCCAAACTTGCACTGGAGCGTAGGACAATAGTATATGTGTCCCATCTCTCAGGCAGTGATCTGAGAAATCTGTTATTCATCTGAATATTTGTGTACTCAAGTTTGACCATTTTTAGTTCAGAGATCAAACAAGAGAACCGCTCATATTGTTGAGTCAGTGTCTCACCCTTTCTATGAGAGAATGTCTCATATTGTTGGGCAAGAATTTCTCTATTATTTGCCAAGACCTCATCTGTTCCTCCAAATTGTTCTTTC
This sequence comes from Flaveria trinervia, assembly GCA_025506515.1. NCBI lineage: Eukaryota > Viridiplantae > Streptophyta > Magnoliopsida > Asterales > Asteraceae > Flaveria > Flaveria trinervia. The sequence continues at coordinate 67,331,661 of CM046441.1, forward strand.
AAGGCATTCCAGAGGTCATGGGCAGTTTCATGATGCATTAGCCCAGAATAGATTTCATTTGGCAGTGCCATGGCCAGAATTCCATGGGCTTTTGCATCAATTTCAAGCAACTTCTTATCCTCATCTGAGTATTGCTCCCTCCTCTTCGGAACATTTGATTGGTTTCCGGGTTATTCACCATAGGCTTGTGTGGACCATGTACCACTGATGTCCAACACCCTGCGCTGTTAACAGACAGGTGATGGAGCATACGTCTTTGCCATATGTTATACTCATTCCTAACCAGCATTGGTGGCTTGGTTGAGGAACCAGTATTGTGAGGATCATTGGAGGGAGTGGTCATTTTCAGTTCAAAAACAATTTATTCAAGCTTTTAAAAGTTTAAAACAGACCACAACAAACTCAATGAAAACCAAGAGAAGATCTCAGGATGAATGACCAGAAATACAGAAAATTCAATCTCTATAACCGTTTCTTGCAAAAAAAAAAACAAAAGCTAATTCAATCAAACTTAGATCTTGAATAGCAGTTTCAATGATCAATTATTAGATCGATCAATGATTAACCTGCTCTGATACCATTTGACAGGATCAGCGATCACAAGTTTGATGTATTAGGATTCAAAGCAGCGGAATACAACAGAATTAGACAAATTGTAGCAAGTAGTCGATACTTGTATGCATTAAGAGCACATACGGTTATAGTGAGAGAATATATTTCTGTTTCAAGGAATGTTTATAGATGTAGAATATTTCTAATCAAATCATTCATATCATTCCCGTCATTCACCCAATATTACAATAGGTTGTCACTCCTTATATAGAGTGCAACAATCACTGCTGTTATCACGGAAAGTGACAACTGGCAGATCTAATACAAAAATAACTAACTCTTAACAAACTACTGAAATGTTCACAACTACTGAGAACATATCAGAGTGTTAAGTACAAATATAAAACTACTGAAACTACACGACTGAAGAACAAGCTCTTCAGTCGTTTTACAAAACTACTGAAACATAAAACTACTGAAACTAGAAATATAAAACTACTGATATCACAACTACTGAAAAAGTACTCTTCAGCAGTTGTGACAAACTACTGACGCTTCAGTACTTGATCTTCAGACTTTGACCTTCAGATGTTTCATCAGCTGATGACTTCAGTAGATATCATCAGCTGATGTCTTCAGTCTTTGTCTTCAGACTTTGTACATCAGTTGTTGATCTTCAGCACTTGTAAACTCTTCAGCTGTTGTACTTCAGTACTTTGGTCTTTCAGCTTCAGCACTTGTGTTCTTCAGCTGTTCACTTCAGTACTTGTGTTCTTCAGCTGTTCAGCTTCAATACTTGTGTTCTTCACTTTTATACTTCAGCACTTTAGTTCTTCGGCTATTTAATCTTCAGCACTTGATCTTCAGCTGTTGAAGTCTTCAGCACTTGTCAAACTGCTGATGAGTCTTTCAGCAGTTGTTGTGATACCATGTGGGACTTAGAGGTTTTCTGATCTTGGCTCATTGGTTCTTTTGGTCCAACATCACCCCACAACGGGTGTTCTGGCATCTCCTACCGTATAGCATCTCATATGGTGGCATACCATACGCATGATAGCTGTTGTTGTAATGGAATTCGGCTACGTAAGTGTCATCCCAACTTCCACCAAAATCGATCACAAGAGAATAAAAAACACGCCCGAGCATGTCTTCCATTGTCTAATGGTCCTTTCTGACTGACCATCACCTTGGGATGATAAGCGTGCTAATATGAACCCTCGTCCCCATAGCGTCGTGGAATTTCTTCCCAAATTTGATGTAAACCGAGTGTGACGATCAGACACAATAGACACCGGCACACCATGCGGCTACAATTCCTTGATGAACAGATCACCAACCTCTCAGATGAATACGTCTCGCGGATCGGAGAAAATGAGCGCTCTCGTCACGATCAACTATCACCCCTATGCATCATACCCTTTCGGGTACGTGGCAGCTTCGTAATGAAGTCCATGTGATGTGCTCCCACTTCCATTCTGGTATATCCAAAGGTTGTATCTTCCCGTACGGCTTTTGATGCTCTAACCTTCACCTGTAAGCAAGTAAGGCACTTACTCACATACTCCCACGTCACGCTTCATACCCGCCACCAATAATCTTTCTTCATGTCATGGTACATTTTCGTGCACCAGGATGAATGGAGTATCGAGTCTTGTGGGCTTCATCCATTATCTTCACCCGTAGATCCCCAAACGAGGAATCACACACGACCAAATCGAGTTCTAACACCGAGTGTGTTTTCACCCAATTCCCCACAGAGACCTCTCATTCTTTCCGAGTTAAGATGATCTTCTTTCAATGCCTCATCTTGAAACTCCTGATTTGCTTCATCACATCAGAGGTCATGATTAGTTGATAAGCTTTCACCCGAATCGGTTCGGGCCTTTCCTTTCGACTAAGGGCATCCGCCACCACATTAGCTTTGCCTGGATGGTAAGGATCTCGCAATCATAATCCTTTATAAGTTCCAACCATCTCCTCTGCCTCATGTTCATATCCTTTTGCTCAAGAAATACTTCAAGCTTTTATGATCGGTGAATATGGTGCACTTCGTCCCGTAGAGATAGTGCCTCCAAATCTTCAATGCAAAGACCACGGCTGCTAGCTCCAAGTCATGAGTAGGATAATTAACCTCATGGACTTTCAATTGTCGGGATGCATAGGCTATAACCTTCCCTCTCTGCATTAACACACACCCCAACCCTGAGTAGGAGCATCCGAATAAACCACCAGATCTTCGCTTCCATCGGGTAATGACAGAACAGGAGCTCGAGTCAGTCTTTCCTTCAGCTCTTCGAACGCCTTCTCTTGAGCTTGACCCCATACAAACTTCACATCCTTTCGGGTCAACTTAGTTAGTTGAGAAGCAATCTTAGAGAAGTCTTGGATGAATCTTCTATAGTAGCCCGCCAAGCCCAAGAAACTACGGATCTCGGATGGCGTCTTTGGTGACTTCCATTGCATAACCGCCTCCACCTTCGCCGGGTCAACATAATCCCGTCAGGATTCCCCCATGACCCAAAAACTGAACTTCGCGCAACCAAAATGCACACTTGGAGAATTTAGCATACAATTTCTCCCTTCTCAACACCTCTAGAACCTCTCGAATGTGACCGGCATGCTCAATCTCGCTCTTCGAATAAATCAGGATATCATCAATAAACACAATCACTGATTTATCCAACATAGGCCGACACACACGGTTCATCAGATCCATAAAAGCAGCTGGCGCGTTGGTCAAACCAAACGACATGACAAGAAACTCGTAATGGCCATAGCGCGTACGGAAAGCTGTTTTAGGGATATCTTGCTCTTTCACCTTCAACTGATGATAACCAGATCGAAGATCTATCCTCGAGAACCAACTAGCACCCTGAAGCTGATCGAACAAATCATCTATCCTCGGTAAGGGGTAGCGGTTCTTCACTGTCAACTTGTTCAGTTCGCGGTAGTCAATGCACATCCTCATACTACCATCCTTCTTCTTTACAAATAGGACCGGAGCACCCCAAGGAGAGATACTCGGTCTAATGAACCCCTTATCAAGCAGCTCTCGCAGCTGCTCCATCAACTCTTTCATCTCGGTTGGAGCCAATCGATACGGTGCCTTGGCAACAGGTTGGGCACCCGGTATCAGATCAATCTGAAATTCAATCTCTCTGTCAGGTGGCACTCCTGATAAGTCTTCTGGGAACACGTCTGGAAAGTCACACACAACGGTACATCGGCTAGTTGTGGTGTTGGTGTATCCACATCTTTTACATAGGCCAAGTAAGCACTACATCCACGCCTCATACACTTTCCCGCCACCGCCATTGAGATCACCTTCGGAATCGTAGTAACCGATCACCATAAACCGTTACCAAACTTCCGTCAGGCGCTGTCAACCGAACCATCTTCTTGCGACACACAATGTTCGCCTCGAAGTCCGCCAACCAATCCATCCCAAGAACCAAATCGAAACCACCCAAGGTCATCACAAACGGTCTAACAGGAAACTTATGACCCTCAAGTTCCACATCACAATTCTCTAACATGTCTACTACTAACAGGCAGCTTAGCACAGAAAGCAGCAGAAATAAAACTCTTACTAGCACCCGAATCGAATAACACAGAAGCTAAAGTCTGGTTCACAAGAAACGTACCGGACACAACGTCAGGGTCCGTCCTAGCCTCCTCCTGTGTCATGGTGAACGCCTGGCGCTCGCCCTTGGCCCATCACTTCCCGTCTTCTTCACCCCTGAACCCTCAGTCCTCGACTTCTTACAATCTCTGCTCATATGACCAGTTTCCCCACAGTTAAAACACTTGCTCGACATGCAATCCTTCGCCATATGCCCTGTCTTCCCACACTGAAGCACAAGTTTGACCCAAACCTACATTCCCCGCTGTGCTCCCTTCCACACTTGCCACACCTTTTCGACCCCGCACTTGATGTGACCACACGGCGTTCATCCACCCATGCCTTTTTGTTACCCATCGGGGCATCACCCCGACCAACCGTTTCCCGTTCCAGTTCCGATCACCACCACCCTTCTTACTTGCTTCAGTCACCACCACCTCCCGCTCATCATACAGCCTCCCTGCCAAATCAACTGCCGACCTAAACGTGCTTGGTCGGGCGGCGATCATATGCCGACGAACATCCACCGGTAAACCCTGAATGTACCTCTTAATTTTTCGAGACAGAGGCGTCACCTGATCAGGCACAAGCCGTGCCATTTCATTAAACTTGGTGGTATACTGCTAGTGTGTCATGGTTCCAGCCTCCAACTGTAAAAACTCCCTTTCCAACTTGTCCATTTCCCGATGAGGACAAAATTCCTCAATCACCAACCTTTTCAGCTCAGGCCATTTCATTTTCCCAATGGCCTACTACCCTCAGCTTGGACAATGTTGTCCAACCAGCACAGAGCTGAATCCACAAAAGAGTGGGTAGCAAACTTCACCTTTTGGTCCTCTCGGCACTCGCTGATATCAAGAACAGCTTCCATTTCCCTCACCCACCGGTGAGCGGCTGCAGCGGTGCCATTTCCATCAAAAGTAGGGGGCTTGCATCTCATAAATGCCTCGTAGTTACATCCTCGCACTGCCTCCGGCACAGGCTCTTCTTCTTCCTCTTCATCATCAGATAGAACCGTTTCCGGCTCTGGTTGTTCCCGTCCTCCAGAGGATCTGTTTCTTTCTTTCCTTTCCCCTTCTCGTACAGCCTTAATAACTTCGGTCACCACAGACGGTAAGATTGTCTGCATGACCTGATGGACTTCTTCTACAACAGCCTCCTTTACTGAGGCTCTCAGATTGGCGCTCTCGTCACCACCCTCTGGATGAGGGGTCTCTGGTTTTTCATGAACCACCTTCTCAACTCTGGGTCTCCCTCTCTTGGGTCGCAGTTCAGCACCATGACCTCCACCACGAGAGGCTTTCGAAGATCTACCACCGGCGATTCACACGCACACTGAAAGATTCAAACACCAACACGGTCATTCAAGGAAACAACTCAGTTTATGTCAAGTATAGTAAGTCCCTAATTACAGTGGCCAGTTGTGATTAGCCACTTACTTTACTCTTCATACCCCAAGTATTACCTGTCCTGACTACATCAGTATTAAACCTACATATAACACATAACACATACCATGCGCACATAAAACCGGTTAACTTTACAAAAATACCTGATGGCACGCAGCTACTCAGTTTGGCATTCCATTCCCTTTCAGTCCCATTCTCAGTTTAAGATTAGGTTTATTCTGAAAATTTACCCATTTCACTTAAACTTTGGCTCTGATACCAACTTGTAAGGCACCGTTCCCGGGACGCTTACAGCTGGGTTCTCATCGCACATAAAACATATAATTACATTTGTATTTAATAAATCGCAGCGGAAAACTAAAACAAACTTTCATTTCCATGTAAATGCTTTTGCAAACTAATACAACATTCATTACAAAAATAGTTTGTTCGCATTACAATGCAAAAACATTAATCAAAAGAAGGCCATCCCAAAAGAGCTGAGTAGTCGCCCGTGCCATCCTCAGCAATCATTACCTGCCAACTGGAAACACATCAAAGTCAGCGTTGCTGAGTGAGTTCTAGTTTTATAAATAAAACATACTTTACTTTCATATAAAACCGTTCGTTACTTTTACATGATCACACATCGTGCGTACACATAGATAATATCATTATTATCTTCTTCATTCGTCCATTCGTTCTTCCATTACCTTACTTGCGCATCGGACATCATCCCAAACCAATTACCATGTGCTACACCCCGGTTAGTCGTAGCTACCGGGCCGAAGTCAACGAATGACAGCTAAACGTATGCCACGGTACTAGGAGTAACCATCAGTCTTAGCTACTGGGCCGAAGTCAACGAATGACAGCTAAACGTATGCCACAGTACTAGGGGTGAGCGGTAGAGGTTCTACATTTAGGGCCAATCACCAAGAAGGACCCCGTATCCGATGTGTGCAAGACGTTTCATTCGTTCATCATGTTCCTCTTTCTTTATCTTTCACTTTATGTTACATAATACTTCGTTCATTCATCATAACAAGTAAAGCCACTGGAAAGATATTATACATCACATCAAGGAACATAAACATGCCACATCATCACCCTCATCATGCCCAACATGCTTTCTAAGACCTCGATCGTCGTCTTAAAACTCTTATGGGAACCTTTACATCAAAACTTACATCTGCACTTTCCCCCGAAAGTCAGAAGTCAATCTACACCTTCCTCGGGTTCAACAGCCCTATTCGGGCGTATGGACACCCTTCAGTCGCATGGCCTTCATGTGACTGAACATCATGCGATTGAACTAATACGGATGAACACCTACGCGAATGAACATCCAGTCATGCGAATAGACAATGCGGATGAACACCTATGCGACTGGACCTTCAGTCGTGCGAATGAACCTTCAGTCGCGTGACCCCCATGCGACTGGCCCTTCAATCATGCGAATGAACCCCAATCGTGCGAATGGACCCCAATCGCACCCTAATCGGCCGTATGGCCTCCATTCGGCCTCCAGTCGGTCGCCTAGCCCTAACTGATGCAGAATGCAGTTCAACCGACTGCAGCCGAGGGTTTTCGGCCTCCAAACTCATCTAAACCCATTTTAAGCCTAAATCGACCATCCTAAACCTTAGGGATGCATACCATAACATTATTCAAGCACAACCAAGCAAGAAATCAAACCCCAAACGGGTCCTACACATACATACACGCATACACACGGGTTTTCACCCAAAACGCGAAAAGGGTTTTCAGATGTGTTCCAGCCCCAAAATCATTCAAAAACATGTAAAAGAGGGGTCCTAGAACTCACCTAAACGAGCACAATGACAAGAACTTTGATTCGGCTTGCTTCACGACGATTTTGGCGACCCGAACCTACCCGAACCAACACTTTTTCCTCTTTTTCCCTTCTTCTTTCTCTATTCTCCTCTTTGTGAGCTGAAATGTAAGTATGGGGAGAGTGGGCTGCCCTCTCCCTACATATATCACCACATTTCTCAACTTTTCTTCGTTGGCGAGTTTGGTCCCTCGACTTTTGGACTTTATTTTCTTTTCTTTCTTCACCGGCTTCAAAATAATAAATATTCGGGTGTTACACCGTTCTTTCATCATACAGTCTCCCTGCCAAATCGACCGCCAACCTAAACGTGCTGGCCGAGCAGCAATCATGTCCCTGCGAATATCCGTTGGCAAACCCTGAATATACCTCTTGGTCTTTCGAGACAGATGTGCCACCTAATCCGGCACCAGACGTGCCATCTCATTGAACTTTGTGGTGTACTGCTGGTGTGTCATGGTTCCCGCCTCCAGCTGCAGGAATTCTCTCTCAACCTTATCCATTTCTCTGTGAGGACATAACTCCTCAATCACCAACTTCTTTAGTTCAGACCATCTCATTCTCCCAATGGCCCTACTACCCTCAGCTTGGACTATATTATCCCACCAGCACAAAGCCGAGTCTACAAATGATTGGGTAGCAAACTTCACCTTCTGGTCATCCCGGCACTCGCTAATATCAAGAACAACCTCCATTTCCCTCACCCACCGGTGAGCAGCAGTAGCAGTGCCGTTTCCATCAAAAGTTAGGGGCTTGCATCTCATAAACGCTTAGTAGTTACAGCCTCATACCGCCTCCTGCACAGGCTCTTCTTCTTCCTCCTCTTCTTCATCATCCGAGAGAACCGTTTCAGGCTCCGGTTGCTCTCGTCCTCCTAAGGACCTGTTCCTTTCCTTTCTTTCCCCTTCCCGTACTGCCTTAATCACTTCGGTCACCACAGACGGTAAGATTGTCTGCATGACCTGATGAACTTCTTCCACAACAACCTCCTTTACTGAGGCTCTTAGATTGGCGCTCTCGTCACCACCCTCTGGATGAGGGGTCTCTGGTTTTTCATGAACCACCTTCTCAACTCTGGGTCTCCCTCTCTTGGGTCGCAGTTCAGCACCATGACCTCCACCACGAGAGGCTTTCGAAGATCTACCACCGGCGATTCACACGCACACTGAAAGATTCAAACACCAACACGGTCATTCAAGGGAACAGCTCAGTTTATGTCAAGTATAGTAAGTCCCTAATTACAGTGGCTAGTTGTGATTAGCCACTTACTTTACTCTTCACACCCCAAGCATTATGTATCCTCATTACATTAGTATTTAAATCCACATACAAAACATAACACATCATATGCGCACATAATACCGGTTAACTTTACGAAAATACATGATGGCACGCAACTACTCAGATTGGCATCCCATTCCCTTTTCGTCCCATTCTTAGTTTAAGTTAAGGTTTATTTTGAAAATTTACCCATTTTACTTAAACATTGGCTCTGATACCAACTTGTAAGGCCCCGTTCCTGGGACGCTTACAGCTGAATCCTCATTTCACATAAAACATATAATTACAATGTATTTCATAAAGCATTGTAGCAGAAACATATATAAAATGACATTTCATTTCAATATAGTGGCTTTTGCAAAATAATACATCGTTAATCAGTTACAAAATACTTTGTTGCATTACATCACAAAGCGTTTTATAAATGGATGCCATCCTAAAATAGCTGAGTAGCCACCTCGTGCCATCCTCAGCAATCATTACCTGCCAACTGGAAACACATCAAAGTTAGCGTTGCTGAGTGAGTTTGAGTTTTATAAAATAAAACATACTTTTCTTTCGTTAAAGCCATTCTTTTCTTTCATGCGATCATACATCATACGTACACATAAATAATAATTATTATTATCTTCATCGTTCATTAACTTCCGTTGATTCATTCATATTACTTTCATTTGTTTGTTCATCATTACATCTTTTCCTTTCGTCATCACCATGAACTTTACCCTTCATTCTCGTGGTACGGGACCTAAGCCTATAAAAGACCTTCATCGGTGGTGCTCGACACCAAATGGTCAGAGTGCCTAAGGTAAATTTCGGGTGTACCATTGTCATATGTTATGCCCTTCATTCTCGTGGTACTGGACCTAAGCCTATAAAAGACCTTTGTCGATGGTGCTCGGCACCAAATGGTCACAGTCCCTAAGGCACGTAACAATGGTTCATACATATGGTCAATCACAAAGAAAGACCCCGATGTGCATCCTCTCGGGGTAGCGAACCCACACACCGTTGGGCTAACACCTTAATGGCGTGTCCCGACATACAGTACTTGCAAGACTTTCATCACTTTCATCGTTCATTATGCAGGCATTCTTACTTCATGTTCCTCTTTCATTATCTTTCACTTTACGTTACATAATACTTCATTCATTAACATGACACGTAAAGCCATAGGAAAGATAAACATACATCATGATAAGGAACATAACATACACAGTCATCAGCATCATACAGGGCAACATCATACATACATAACATACATAATCATGCAACATCATCATCATCATGCCCAACATGCTCTCTAAGGCCTTAAACATCATCTTACATGCCCTTACAGGAACCTTTACATCAAAACTTACATCTGCACTTTCCTCCGAAAGTCAGAAGTTAACGGGTGCAATAGCCCTATTCGGGCGTATGGACACCCTTCAGTCGCATGGCCTCCATGCGACTGAACATCATGCGATTGGACCAATGCGGATGAACACTTGTGTGAATGAACACCCAATCATGCAAATGGACTTAATGCGGATGGACCTCATGCGAATGGAACTAATACGGATGAGCACTTATGCGACTAGACCCTCAATCGTATGACTCCCCATGCGACTGGCCCCAATCGTGCGAATGAACTCTCAATCATGCGAATGGACCCCAATCATACCTCATTCGGCCGTATGGCCTCCATTCGGTCGCCTAGCCCTAGCTGATGCAGAATGCAGTTCATCCCGAACCTATTTGCCATTTTCGACCTCCAAGCTCATCCAAACTCATTCTAAGCCTAAATCAACCATCATAAACCTTAGGGATGCATACCATAACACCATTCAAGCACACAGAAGCTCACAAACAAGGCTCAAACGCATCATACACACACATACAAATACACAAACGGGTCAAACATGCACACACTCAAAACCCAATTTTCATATGTGTTTGAGCCCCAAATCATTCAAAAACATTTAAAGGAGGGGTCCTAGAACTCACACAAACGACCACAACGAGAGGAGCTTCTATTTGACCAGCTTCTCAATGATTTTGGCTCACTCGAACCAACCCGAACCAACTTTTTCTCCCTTTTCTCTTCTTTCTCTCTTCTCCTCTTTCTTTGGCTGAAAATGTGGGTGTGGGGAGAGGGTAATGGCTGCCCTCTCCCTTTATATACCCCCACTTCAAAATAGATAAATAACCGGGTGTTACAATCACAAGTAAGAATAGGTTGATTTACATGTTCCTTCCTTTTAGTGGTCTTCATAGTTGCATCACTCTTTGACTCATGGTAAGGTGGGTCAGTAGATGGAACCTCTTGCTCTTCGGTACCACACCTTAGTTGTTTAATAGACTCGTAAGAATGTGGTGGAGCAATTTCATTGGTTCCCAACCCACCTTTGTTTTTATAACAAAGTTTTTGATAGGTTCAAATGGATCGATATATGATTGATATCAAGCAATTGACAATAATATGAATAATGTAATCAAACAAACACAACATCAAAAAAATTCATAGAGTTTTCATTGATATCAGCTAGATTACAAAGTGCAAATTGAGAGAAAAATATCTCAAAGTTCATTAACTGCACATACATAGCAATCCTATTTATACTAATAATCAAGAAAACAAAAAGGAACATATATTTACACAATAAGTCCCTAATCTATGACAAAACTTATTTAAAGACTAAATGCTAATCTTTCTAGGTTTCTAACAATACTCCTCCTAAGATTTGCATTTGTCTTCAGCCAAAATAATCTTTAGGCTCTTCTTTAATCTTGAACATTAGTTTTTCTTTGTACATCTCTAATTCTTTAAGAGCTTTCTTTATTGAAGATTTGAACTTTCCAACTAGAATTCCTTATTCTGGCTTGGATTCATTTGTCTTGATCTCCATTGATTCCATCACTGACAATGTTTCTTTTGATAAGCCTGCAATATCAACATTAGCATACATCTCTATTGGTTTTGGATTTTTTTGTATAAATTTCCAGCACTCCTTTGCGAGATATTTTCATAAATTCAATATCTTTTATGTATTTCTTAACAATGTTGGCATAGGCCATTGCTTTCCTCAACGAGTTCCTCTCCATTGCAGCATTCATCACTTTTATAATTGTCAAGAAATATTTTCTATCATTTTCTGCTTCAGTTGATGATACAGCTTCAAAAGATTGATTGGATAAGAATGAGATGTAACTAGGATGTAGAAGTTTAAGTTCAAACACACCAAACAGACTGGTCATATCGTTATCCCAATCATCCAAGTTTCTTACTAACTTCAAATGAAAAGTAGATGAATCATAAAACCATCTCAGAATCGGTTTTGATGATTGTGTACCATCTATAACTTTAAGTCCAGGATTTCTTACTTTATCAAAGTACTTATCACTGAAAGTCTCTAAATAACAATCATCCATTTCCTTTCTTGACTCACCTTTTTTTGACTTCTTCTTCATTTTTGCAAAGTAACTTTTATCTTCTTGATCACAACGTTTTTTAAGAAATGTTGGCATCCTTGATATACCCCGATCAAGTAACTTCACAAACACTTCTCCTCTTTCAGCCTTTGAACTATTGATCAGTGAAAGTTTGTGCAATTATTTCAAGTCTTGAACTGGTAAAGTAATAATGCTTCAATAGAAATGATATACATCACAGATAGCATTAACTCCCTTGATAAGAAAAGCATCAAAAATCTCATCATACTTCCAAGCAATTATTTTCACTTCTTTAGATTTATCAGGCACAATCATTATGTTCAACAATTCAGAGATTGATTGTCCTGTTTGAAGCACATTTCTTACAAGATCTCTAGCTAATCTGGCTTTATTTCACAACTGTTTCTGATCTATAGAGACTTTGTAACCTTGCTTTTCTACATTTGGAAACATGTCCATAAGATCTTTTCTATGTTCATGTGTTTTTCTAACCATCTCCATTGACTTGATTTCTTGAGGTTTGAGCATTTCTGTTCTTTTGGTATTCTCGAGATACTGAGGATTATCCATATCCAATATGATCATTTTATTGTACATTTTCTCAATTTCTTGAAAACATCTCACCAACCTTTTCAGAGATTCTCCGTGAAGCTTATTTAGTTGTTTCCATGGATAGTTCCTAGACTGCAACCACATTCTTAGAGCCGGTATGCTCATATCTTCTAGGTTTGGGTGATGCAATTCTATCACAGGAATATCATCAATGTTTATGCTTTCATTCAGTTGAGCCCACTCACCATGTTCTAGACTTATCTCATTTGGATTTGTCAACGCTGAAGACTCAGCTATCTCACACTTTTCATATTCTTTATTTATTTGAGTCACTATCAGCGCGTCTAGAAACACTCTATTATACTTTTTCTTGACCAGATAATTGTATATGTCTTCAAAGTTTATTGGGATACCATCTTGGACATTCTCAACTGGGAATTAACAATATCAAACACATCTTCATCCTCAAGAACTTCATCATACCATTCATCTGGTAGATCTGTATCTGTACCATCAAGAGCTTCAATAATCTTTTGCACTTCTTCTTCTTCTTCTTCATTCACATCTCTATCAACTGATTTCTGAACTTTTGCTAGACCAGTAGATGTTTCATCTTCATTCATCTTTCGTTTACCTTTCTCAGCTTCAGAAAACTTTACTGTTGGTGTTTCTTCATGCTCTTGGGTAGACTCTTTCTCAACAACCACCACTTCACTTTCTTTTGAAGGTTCTTGTAGAGATACTTTTAGTTTTCAATTTCTTCAAACATAGTCTTTACTTTTTCTTCAAGATTAGCCATCATGACATTCTTCAATTCATGATTTGCTTTTATCATTTCATTTTCTTTCTTCAATCTTTCAATTTCTTCATTTTGAGATACAATCTTTAACTTTAACTCTTCAATTTCATCAGTATCATCATTTAGATCAGTTTGTACACAAGCATCTTATAATTGTTTCGTCTCTTGTTCTTTTTCAATAATTTCAACTTCGGGACTCTTAGATTGATCAGCAGACTCTCTATTAGTGGCTCAGCCCATAAAGTATCAAAATCAAATGCTTGATTGAAGTCAACATTTTAAACATCTTCAGTTGCAATTATCTTGTTGATCATTCATTTCATTATTAACATCTTCATCAGTATTTCTTTCTTCTTTATAATCATCTTTATGATTAGAGATTGTTTGTTCATTATCCATTTCTTGAATAGTTTCATCATTAGCACCTGTCATTCCATCTCCTTGATCACCACCTTGATCATCATCATCATCATTGTTTTCATCATTATCATCATTATTACCTTCATCATTATCATTCTCTTCATCATCATTCTCTTCTTCAGATTCTTCACCTATCTCATCCATCTCATCTTCAATCAAATCATTAGGATTAACAGGCTCATCTTCAGATAAATGAAAATGTTGTTGATTAATGTCAACATTATCATCAGCTACATTCCTTATGTACTCAAATAAAGGTACATTCTCTGCTCCAGTAATCACAGTTAACTTCTTGTATACCATCTCAGACATATGTTCTAATTCAAATTTAACACCTTGAACTCCATATGCATAAATGTCTGGATATTCTTCATTAATAATCAACTGAAGAAATCATGGATACATCAAATACTTGTTTTTTTTCCTTTTCTCCAAATTGAAAATAAAACCATTCATTATCCACTTTGCCATATTGAATCTTTTGTTTGTGACTAGAGAAACAATAGGAGATGCTATATCAACTGGGAATGAATTCCATCCTGAACTTCTTTTAGACATACAGTGTAGAAATATGTAGCATATTAGTTTCCAGTGATTGTAAACTCTTGCTCTGAAAAACTGTTTCTTTGGAAAATTGTCAGGGTGACCCATTTGCATGAAAATCTCTCTACACTCATTGAAAGTGTATTCAGATAGATCTTGGTCTTCATTTTCTCCCAACCTCAAGGCAGTTCTGATAGAATCTTTAGAAACTTCTATCATTCTATCATTAGAGATGAATCCTCTTAGAACTTTTCTTTTATTATCATCAAGCACTACTTTTGCAGTTCTCCAAAACCTCTTGATCAGTCTTCCATATATGACTGGTGTGTCACACATTGCATAAACATACTTGGTCCTTAAGAGAAATCTAATCATTTCTTCATAACCAACTGCTTCTCTCACATCTTAATTAAGAAATACAGTAACATTGTGCTTTGGCTCAAACTTTAACTGATTCATCTGTCAATCACAAGAAACATGAATTAGTATGAAGGTTTTCAAATTAGTTACAATTTTATCAAATAAACAAATAAATGATTCCTTCACTAAGTTTTTTTAATTTTTCTTAATACAAATTTATATTTTAAAGTTTGATTAATTTTAATAAAATTCAGTGATTTGAACTTGTTATTTAATGATTTAATCAAATTTTAAGATATATAATCAATTAAGAATTTTGTTTCTAGTTGATTTAGATTCATATTTTGAAGTTTTATGACTTTATTAGTTAAGTTTTATTAAAAAAATTTATCGATTCAATTTTTCTTATTTTATTTTATTATTATTTTGACTCTAAAACTCTTCGAATCATCAAAAAATTTTATGATGAAAATCATGTTTTGATGATTATAACATGTTCGCAATGCATATTCATTAACCATTTCATGTTTAATTTGTCACAAACAATCATCAGTAATCATCATTTCAAATTTATTCAAGTTTATTAGGGTTCGAACGCCCAAATAGGGTTCAACGCTGGATTGAATATGATGTTATAATCCACTGATTTGATGATGTACACTCATGATGTGAATCGCATTCTCTGATATTACCTTATGTGATCATATACTCTTGCAATGACTTGGTGATTAGATGAAATTTGAGTGAGTTCGAACACAGAGAGTATGAACAGAGTGTAGAATATGAAAAGTTTGAATGAAATTAGCTTTTGTGATAAGTGTTGAATTTATACAAGTGTAAAAACCCTTAGACGCATGACAACTGTTTAGGCGTATGACCATTGTTTGGACGCATGAGGTCTAGGCGCATTGGCACTGTTCAGGTGTTTTACCCCTATTCAGGCGTATGATCCTCAGACGCATGAGTTACACTTGGTCAATTTTGTTTGAAAGACTTATAGGAGCATGTGCACTGTACAGGCGTATGAGCACTGTTTAGGCGCATGAGCATTATTTAGGCGCATGAGCATTGTTCTGGCGCATGACCTATTATGAAACGCCTAACACTTTGAATTGTTTTATGAGATATCTAGTACTGTATAGGCACATGAGATTTTGTAAAACGCCCAACACTTAACCAAGAATTTCAGACTTATGACTACTGTTTAGGCACATAAGGATTACTCAAAACGTCTACCACTTAGCATAAAACTAAGATTTCATCATACGGCTAAACAAGACTTATAAACACTGTTTAGGCGCATGAGATATCCATACGTCTAACACTTGTATTATTTTTCACCAAAATCATTCAAATCACAATTTTGATTAATTTCACTGATCATTAAACAAATTTTCAAACTTTGACCAACACATTGAATTTTTTACTGATCTTTGACTTTTTGACTAAACTTTGACTTTTTGATCAAAAACTTTGACTTTTGACCAATTAATTTTTCTTTTTTTTTAATTTATAAATTTATTTATTTCCTGTCATTTTAGTCTCAAAAATTTCATAAAATGACAACCATTCTCAATTCTTTGCAAGAAGCCTTACCACATTTTTAAATCTTTTTAGGTTCATTTTTAAACATTTCTAACATACATAAACTTTGAATATTTTTGCATCATCCTTTTTCATCCAAACATTTATTTTAATAAACTCTTTATCATCCTTACTCCCCCTAAACTTTTAAGTTCTCAAACTAAGAAGTTTATAAAATTTGAAAGATGAAGTAAAACCATTGATTATTAACATGCCTGCACACAAAAAATAATGCAAAAATCAAAATAAAGCAGAATAAAATTCTACACATTGCATTATATGCCTGCAGTGAGATCATATCAGATAATAATCAGCACATTGAAGTAAAAAAATTGTGAATAGTCATAAACAATGATTAAATCCTGATCAAGTGTGTTTCAAGTCAGTGTTCCCACAGCAAAGGAGACACGAGATCTAAGGACAGACAATGAATGCTCTAGCATAAGAATCAGTACACTTACTTATTCAATTCTTCGATTTATTAAGATTGGATTAGATATGACATTATGTAATTCACACTTAGAGTTAGATTGTTCAACCCTCGTCAAGGTATGCAAGAAACCACTTTTACTCAACTTAAAAACATGTCATATATGTATATCAGATCTCATGTTTAGGTCAATAAAAGAATCATCATGGTTAAACCTGTTGATAATCTCTGAGAGAACCACCATGTACAAGCCATTAGGTAATCCCCAAATCCGTTTCATAAAGAAATAAATAGAGATGATTCATAATAATCATAGGGCATCCATTTTGGACTTTACAAAGGATTGTGCACATTGGCATCTTTTGCATCAGGTAAGAATATCTAGGTCTATAATGACTTACAACAGAGGGTATCTCGTCACTTCAGGTCTATGATGACTCATAACAAAGAAGTGAACATATGCAGTAAACAGGTCTCATGGTACCACATATTAAGTCAGGTGTGAGGTTGTGACTTTACAAGCAATCAATCAGAAAAGTCAATACATCTCTTTAGAACTAAGATGGACACACACAAATGCATAGATGATTTAGTTTAATCACAAGAATCTACTTTTTCAGTAAAATGACATGATCTTACCTGCAAATCATATCTGATCATGTCAAACTTTATTAGCGAGTGAAGTATGCAACTGATTAAACTGATGTACTATTATTTCCCACAAATTGCAAAGACAGATATAATCCTAACATTTATAACTAGTAAACTGTTATTTTTGTATTTTTCATTTTATAATTTTCTCTTTGTTTTTGCATTTTCTAATGTTGTATTTTCTTTTTCATTTAACACACACACAATATACATAATCAGGCGGTTAACATTGACAGTTTAACTTTAATTTATTTAAGAAAATTAAAGGAGGGTTATTATCATTTTGAAAGAGAAAAATCAACTTTCAATATGATTAATAAGACCAATTGACTCAACTAAGTACTCAAACCTTCCTGGAAGGAAAGATTTGGTAAACAAGTCAGCTAGTTGTTTTTCTGTTGAAATCTAAATCAAAATGATTAAACCTTTTTCAGAGATGTCTTTGAGAAAATGATATCGAATTTCAATATGTTTTGGTTTAGAATGTTGGATAGGATTAGCAGTAATAAACATAGCAGCAGTGTTATCAATGTAAATAGGATTTTAAAAATTTTGAACCCGTAATCCAGTAGTTGATTTTGCAACCAAAGGATTTGAGAACATTATGCTAAGGCAGCAATGTACTCAGCTTCTGCAGTTGAGACTAAAACGTTTGTCTGTTTCTTACATTGTCATGAGACTAATCGAGGGCCTAAAAACTGACAACCACCCGTGGTATATTTTCTATCTTGACAACATCCCCCATAATCACTATCAGTATATCCATATAACTTGAAGTTTCTTTCATAAGGATACCATAACCCTAGGGATGGTTTTCCTTTGAGATATCTGAATATACGTTTGACAGCAATAAGGTGAGATTCCTTCGGGTCTGATTGATACCTGGCACAGACACAAACAGCATACATTATGTCAGGTCTAGATGTAGTTAAGTACATTAATGATCCAATCATATATATCTGTATAATGTTTGGTCTATTGATTTTACTTTGGGATCAGAATCAATCTTGGTGTTTATGTCAGTTGGAGTTCTTAGCTTGATTAATAAACAAACTTATCAAACTTATCTGTATAATGGATTGACAATCTTGCAGCTTGAATTTCTTCAACAGCTTATCAACAAACTTAGCTTGATTAATAAAGATGTCGTCTGCAGATTGTGTAACTTGTAATCCAAGAAAGAAATTAATTTCTCCCATAGAACTTATCGGAAAATGAAATTTCATTATTTCTTCAAATTCTGAACAAAGTTTCTGACTGGTTGATCCAAAGATGATATCATCTACATACACTTGTACACAAAGAAGATCAGATGCATCCTTCTTGATGAATAAAGTAGGATCAATCTTCCCTCGTGTATATCCATGTTGGAGCAAGTGTTGTGACAATGTTTAATACTAGATTCTTGGGGCTTGATGAAGACTATATAGAGCTTTATTGAGCTTGTAAACACGATGAGGAAATTCAACATCTTCAAAACCTTAAGGTTGCTTAACATACACATCATCGGTGATTGGTCCATACAAAAATGCACCCTTAACATCCATTTGATACACCTTGAATTTCATATTAGAAGCATATGCCAAAAAGACACGAATTGCTTCTAGTCTTGCAACTTGAGTAAATACTTCATCATAATCTATTACTTCCTCTTGGGTGTATCCTTGAGCTACTAATCGAGCTTTGTTTTGAATGATAATTCCTCTGTCATCTAATTTGTTTCTGAATAACCATTTTGTACCAATGGTATTTTCTCCTTCAAGTAAATCCACTAGATTCCACACTTCTTGTTTTCTAAATTGTAATAATTCCTCTTGCATTGCTTCAATCCAACTATTGTCCTTCAAAGCCTCTGTAATATCTTTAGGGACCATTTGAGAAAGAAAACATGAGTACAAACAAACATATAACACCCGGTTATTTTCTTTGAAGCCAACAAAAGAAAGAAAAGAAATAAAGTCCAAAGTCGAGGGACCAAACTTGCCAAAATAGGAAAAACCTTGAATGAGTGGGGGTATAAGAGGGGGAAGGCAGCCCACACCCTCCCCCACACTTACAAATTCAGCCAAAGAGAGAAGGGAAGAGAAAAGAGGGTTCAAGCTTCGGTTTTCTTGGTTTCAAGTGTGAAAGTTGAGGTGTAGCGGGTTGGATTGAAGCTCTACTTGACGAGGTTGTTTGTGTGAGTTCTAGGACCCCTCTTTTACATGATTTTAACTGATTTGGGGCTGGAACACATAGTAAAACCCGTTTTTCAAGTATGTGTGTGTGTTGAACCCGTGTGTATGTGTTTATGTGTGATGCGAGTGGGGTTTGTTTTCGGACTTGTGTGTGCTTAAATGGTGTTGTGGTATGTATTCCTAAGGTATAGGATGGTTGATTTGAGCATAGAATAGATTTGAGAGGGTTTGGAAGCCAAAAAGTGTAGGTTGGGTTCAGGATTAACTGCATTCTCATCAGTTAGGGCGACTGAGGTTCATTTGCATGGGGTCATGCGACTGAGGTCTATTCACATAGGATCCATCCTCATTGGGTCCATTCACATTGGGTCTATTTGCATTGGGTCCATCCACATTAGGTCCATCCGCATTGGGTCCATCCGCATTGGGTCCATCCGCATTGGGTCTATCCGCATTGGGTCCATCCGCATAGGTCCATCCGCATAGGTCCATCCGCATAGGTCCATCCGCATAGGTCCATCCGCATAGGTCCATCCGCATAGGGTTCATTCGCCTAGTGTTCAGTCGCCTGGGAGGCCATGCGACTGAAGGGTGCCCATACGCCCAAGTAGGGCTTGTGCGCCCGAAAGAGCATAGTTTAACTTTCTGACTTTCGGGGAGATGCGTAGAGGTAGGCTTTGACTTGGGAGGTTCCCGGGGGTTCATGTAAGTTGACTTTTGAGGTCATAGGTGTTATGTTGGGCAGGAATGATGATGTATGATGTTGCATGTTTATGCATGATGGTATGTATGATGTATGTGATGTATGTATGTTGTGCCTTGTATGGTAATGTTGTATGTTTCTGTTTATGTTCCTTGCTTTGTATGATTATTTTTCCCGTGGCTTTACGTTGAATGTTAATGAATGAAATGAAAGTTTTATGTAACGTAAAATGGAAGATAATGAAAAGAGGAACATGATGAATGAATGCATGCATTAATGAACAAAGGAGAGTAATGCAAGTCTTGCAAGTTTTGTATGTGGAACACACCCCAATATAGGTGTTAGTCCAACGGTGTGTGGGTTAGCTACCCCAGAAGGATGCACATTGGGGTCTTTCTTTGTGATTGACCATTTGTATAAAACCTTTGTCGCTTACCCTAGATATTATGGCTAGGTTGCTATGCGCCATGACGAAAGGTCTATGACAGACTTCGGCCTAGTATCCTCTTTATGCATGACAGTGGGTATAGCACATGACAATGGTACACCTGAACTTACCCTAGGTACTATGGACAGGTTGTTGTGTGCCATGACGGAAGGTCTATGATAGACTTTGGCCTAGTACCAGCTTAATGCATGATGGTAGGGTAAAGTTCATGGTTTTTGATGGAATGAAAAGATGTAATGATGAACGTATGAACGAAAGTAAGAAAGTATGAATGAATGAGAACGAAAGTAATGAAAGTGAATGGTAATGATGACGATGAATGAACGAAAGTTAATGAACGAATGATGAAGATAATAATGATATTATCTATGTGTACTTATGATGTGTGATCACATGCAAAAGTAAAGTATGTTTTATTAAAACTAGAACTCACTCAGCAACCCTGACTTTTATGTGATTCCAGTTGGCAGGTAATATTGCTGAGGATGGCACGGGGCGGCTACTTAGCTCTTTTGGATGGCATCCATTTTTATAATGCTTTTGTTATGTAATGCAACATGTATTTTGTAACTTGATAACAATGTATTATTTTGCAAAAGCTTTATGATGAAATGGAATGTTGTTTAATGTTTCCGCTGTGATGTTTCTTCAAGTTAATAAAATTATATGTTTTATGTGTAATGATTGGCCAGGTGTAAGCGTCCCGAGAACAGGGCCTTACAAAACATTTGCTTGTTTAGAGTGATGTCTCATTGTTCTTTTATTTAAAGGACCAATAATCTGAGAGATAGGATGTCTCTTGAGAATGCGAGTAGTGGGATCTCTTCTTGTTGAACATTCACATCCAGATTAGATTGGTTTAGTTCGGAGAGTTGTTGCAATAGAGTTAGGGAATGTGGAATATTATTTGGAACTTGAGTTGAAGAATTGACAAAGTAATCGAACTTGTCATTCACATCTATATCTCCGGATACAGATGAAGCTCCAGACTCGGGATGGTGAATTTCTGGACCATCATTAGGAAGAGGTTGAGAATTATTAGAATCTTCAGGAACTTGTTGATGCTCAAGATTTTGTTGCTCAAGATTCTCTGTAGAGAATAAAGGATGTCGTGCAAAAGAGAAAAATGGATAATCTGGACTTGAATCATCCATATCATCTGAATCAGAATCTTCACTAAAAGTTCCCAGATCTCCTGCTTGTTTCCTATTAGCATATGAAGATTCAAACAAATTAGAATTAAATGAGTTTATTAATGAATCTAAATCAAATAACCACTTTGGACTATTTGCAACTGATGGAAAAGAGTTTTCAAGGAATTTAACATTGAACGTTTCAATGATAACATTCGTCTTAGAGTTATAAACTCTATACACTTTTGAAGCGAACGAATATCCAAGAAAGAATCCATCATCAGAATTTGAATCAAACTTTCCAAGATGATCATTTGAGTTTAAAATCAATACAGGACATCCAAAAGATTTAAGAAAATCAATATTGGGTTTCCTACCAAACATTAACTCATAAGGAGTTTTCTGTTTGTCCTTAACCAACAAAGTGTGATTTTGAATAAAGCAGGCTGTTGATATTGCTTCATTCCAGAATGTGATAGGAATCATTACATCAGCTAACATTACTCGAGCGGCTTCAATCAAAGTTCTTTTCTTCCTTTCTGCAACTCTGTTTTGTTGTGGAGTCGAGGAGCACTAAACTGATGAGCTATTCCTTTTTTTGCACAAAAACTGTCAATATTAGCATTTTTAAATTTGGTTCCATTATCACTTCTGATTATTTAAACTTTTTGATTTAACTGATTTTCCACTTTAATGATAAATTCTTTTAAAAGATCAGTTGTTTAAGATTTTGAATGAAGAAAGAAAACCCAAGTAAATCGTGTATAATCATCAATGGTGACTAAACAGTACGATTTCTTTCCGATACTCTGTATGTTTACAGGACCAAAAAGATCCATATGTAACATTTGTAACAGTTTTGAATTTGAGTTTATTTGTTTGGTCTTATAAGATGCTCTATGTTGTTTTCCTTTCAAGCATGCTTTGTAGAGGTCAGAAGTTGAAAACTTCTTTGAAGGAAAATCAATAACATGGTTTCCTGCTGCAAGCTTATTCATGTTCTTGAAGTTTGAGTGACCGAGACATCTATGCCAAAGCTGGCTTTCATCATTAGATGCTCTAGCAATGAGGCAAGTTTTTCCGTAGAGGGATCAACTTGTGACATGTCTAGTTTGTAAACATCTCTGTCACGCACAGCTTTGACAACAACCCACTCTTTGTTGATCTGAAACCCTGCCTTTAAAATATAACAGAAAGAATCATCAAATAAAGTAGAGTAAGATTTATCACATATTTGTGAAACACTCAAAAGATTGAAATTTAATTGTTCACAAAAGTTGACTTTGTCAAAACTTATTATTCCGTTAGATACCGTTCCTTCACCGGTTATCTTTCCTCCGGAATCTCCACCAAATGCCACATGAGTGCCATCTTTTTGTTTAAAATTTTGCAGAAAGGCTTGATTGCCTATCATGTGCTTGCTACACTCACTGTCAACATACCATGTGTTTACTGGTCTCCTTGGGCGTACTTGCATGCAAGAAATTTAAGAAGAGTTAGTAACCCAAGCCGAGATGGTCTTGGGCTTTCCAAATTTATCAATAATGGTAAACTGTTTGAAATGAAGTTTGTTTACATCAGGTTTATTTTGAACTTTGTGATTTTCAAATCCTTTTTTGAAAACAGTTTGATTATCTTTTCTTTGTTTTGTTTTCAAAATATTAAATATGTTTTCAAGCTCATTATCAAGAAATTTTGAACCACTGTTTGAAACATTATAAGAGGTTTTCTTGTTATATGTTTCATTGTTTATTTTCACTGAGCGTGGAATAAATTGTCTTTGATCATACTGTTGTGATCTAATATTATACAAATTGTCATAGTCTGAATTGATTCTTCTAGATGATCTCAAACCCAGAGAAGGTGATTTTGTTAGATTTTGATATCCATTATAATGATTTCTTTGAAACTTTGGATTAGGATATCCTTGATTGTCAAAAACCTTTCTAGGTGAGTTTTTTTTGAAGAAACAATCATTTGTATTGTGATTTCTTTCATCACATAAAGCACAATATTTGTTGAAATAGCAATCAACTATGTTGTGATTTGTCATATCACATATGTGAAAGTATTTGTTGAAATAACACTCAGAAGTGTTATGGTTATACATGTCACATATATCATAGTATTTTTGAGGTTTTTGATATAACATTTGCTTAATTATTGACGTAGATGCTACATCTGATCCTTGTTTGATTTTAGGATTGGACTGATTAAGCTTTTGTTTTGTTTGTGTAAGTTTGGTCTTTCGATATTTTGGATTTTTCTTTTTAACATGTTCACCATTATTTAACTCCTTAGATACAAATCTGTTTTGTACAACGGAAGTCTTTGGACCTGAACCTATTTTCATATCAGAGTTATTGATCTTTGGTTTTGTTATTGTTTCAGATATGGTATTCATGTCAAATGTTCTTGCTGACACAAACTTCACAGGTTTAATTTTGCTAGTTTTTTTATTTGATCAGACTTTTTAGGAGTTGATTTTCTTCTCCTTTGATTTCTTGATAATTTCTTAGGAACTTGTGTCTTAATTGAATCTTGAAAAGATTTATTTTCACACTTCCTGATTTGAGTTAATTTATTTGAGCTTGAATCATCAGAACATGAAGTGTCTGATTTTTCTTGACATTTTCCTTTCAGTTTAAGCTTGATCTCATTAGCTTTTTTAATTTCTTGATCAGTTTGGCACTTCTTAATGACAAATTCACTTTATGAAACGAATAGCTTTTTGTTATTTAGACGAGGTTCATATGATTTTATTTTAATTGGATGAATATTTTTAATCTTTTCTGTGTCATTCTCCTCGAATACTTGAATATTTACTTTTTCAATTTCACTTTGAGCATTTTCTTGATCATTCTTCTTTCTCTTGAAATTCTTTAAGTTTGGCCTTATTTTCCGGTGAATGATCATGAGTGTTAAAATTTTCTGGTAAAGTTTTAGATATTGATTCATGCATAGGTTCATGTGTGAAACCTAATCTTGGTTTATCTTTATCTTTTCTTCCATTTAACAGTTGCTCAACAATAGTTTTTGAGCTTTTTACTTTTACCAAATCAACTTGAGTTGCAGCATGTGCCACTTTTTCTTATTCAAGTGACTTTGTCATTTCTTCAAGTTATTTCTTAACTATTTCAAGTTCTTTTAGAGTTTTATTCCAACTTGCTTGAAATGACATTATTTTCTCATCAGCAACGTTGTGATCATCTTTCAGTTTTCTGTGCATTAACTCTTGTTTTAGTTTGTCACATATTTTGAATGAATAATTTCTATAGTGTTCAACCAGTTCAAAACATTCTTTTGTGCATAGTTTTTCTCTTACTTCAGTTGGAATTTTAGGATATGAATTTAAGGACTCAGTGTCAGAAGTAGATTTTACAACCTTTGGTTGTTCAAACTTTGCCATGAGTGTAACTTCTTCCTCCTTTGGATCTGACTTGTCACTCTAGTCATAGTCTGTCTTATTTTCTGATTCATCAGTTTTTAGATCCTTGTCTTTAGACTATTCTTCATTTATTTCTGAAATCAATGCTAAACTTGAAACAAGATCAGAAGTAAATTGTTCAGCATATGCACTCCAGTCATAACCATCTTTTATGCTTACAACCAATTCTTTCTTTGGTTCTTTAGCTAATTTGTGTTCATCTTTTAATTCAGGCATAGGCAGACTTTGATATGGTTTCTGGAATGTCTTTTGAGTCTGATGCTGATGTCTGTGATTATTTGAACTACTTTGACCATTTCCACTTTGAGTTCTTGGAGCTTTACATTCTCTTGAGAAATGACCATAGCTATTGCAGTTGAAACATCTTGATTTTAACTTGTCAAAACCAACTATTTTGTTGGCACTAGGCTTGTAGTTCCTATTGACATATGAGTGCTTTTGTGTTTTGTAAGCAATCATCACCATTTGCCAATTCAAGTCCATCTATTCTATGTCATCAGGATCCATCTCAAAAATATCCTAGAAAACCAAATCAATTTGAGTTAGATGACTACCCTGGTAGGCTTGGAAGCTTGCCATAAAAGCTGTAAAAGCAGTTTTGGACTCTTCATCCTATAGTAGGATATTTATAACATCTTTAACTTTGCTAGGATTAGCAGAGTTAGAAGATGGAGTCTCATTGTGAGGTTTAGGCACAGTAGATTTTGGAGAAGACTGTTGTTGTTGTGGCTGAGCTGAATAGATTGGGGTACTTGTGAAAAATCCAGCTCCCACGAACGGATCACCCTCATCTTCAGGAATAGCATCATTCTTGGAAAGAAAGGCATTTTCAACAGTGTTTGCTGGAGAAGCAACATACTTATATTGTGAGGTTGAAGCAGATCTGTCATTATTTCTTGAACTTTCATCAATTTCAATAGATTCAATCTTTCCTATAAGAAGATCAAGATCCATAGGAAATCTTTCAGTGTGCTTTAGCAGGGTTACAGTTTGTTTCCATGAGGATGGAAGTGCATTTAGGAGTCTTGTTGGACCAAAAGAACCAATGAGCCAGATCAGAAAAACCTTTAAGTCCCACAGACATCAAAACAACTGAAGTGGTCTACAACAGCTGAAGACAAAGTCTGAAGATAAAGTCTGAAGACAACAGCTGAAGACAAAGTCTGAAGATAAAGTCTAAAGACAAAGTCTAAAGACAACAGCTGAGGACAAAGTCTGAAGATAAAGGCTGAAGACAAAGTTTGAAGACAACAGCTGAAGACAAAATCTAAAGACAACAGCTGAAGATAAAGTCTGAAGACAAAGTCTGAAGACAAAGTCTGAAGACAACAGCTGAAGACAAAGTCTGAAGACAACTGCTGAAGACAAAGTCGGAAGACCAAGTTCTCAGAAGTTGTCACAACAGCTGAAGTAGTTCTCTTCAGTAGTTGTGATGGTTTACATTTCAGTAGTTTGTAATCAGTAGTTTTATATTATGTAAAACATCTAAAGTTCTTATACTTCAGATGTTATAACTTCAGTAGTTGTAATGTTAGCTTATACTTAGCTTTTTGTGAAGGTTTCCTCAGTTGTTGTGGACATCTTTAGTAGTTTCGTTTACTTTCAGTTGTTTGTATAAATCAGTTAGATGTCACTATCAAGTGACGTCAGCTGATGTCACATTCCTTATAAAAGGAATGTTGACATAATTTCCTTGTACGGGAAGCTTGTGCGTGGATGAAAACATTCTTTTTGCAAAAAACTCTCTCTCTATAACCGTTAATGTTTGATTGAATATTCATATTACTCTTGCTATAATTTAGTCTAATTCATATGCTATTCCGCTGCAAATATCAATCTAATTGATCAAACTAGATCTCGATCCTTTAAAATGGTATCAGAGCAGGTTAATCATTGATCGATTTAACAATTGATCATTGAAACTGATCTTTTGATATCTAAGTTTGATCGAATTAGCAAATTTGCAAGAATTTGTTAGAGAGGTTGTTTTTTTGTAGCTTCCTGTGAATTAATTTGAGATTTTTCTTGTTTTAAACTGTGGTGTTGAGTTTTTTTTTTGCTAGATCTGTTAAAATCTCATTGAACCTGTTTGAATTGGTGAAAATGGCTACATCAATCAATGATCCTCACAATACTGGCTCCTCAACAAAGCCTTCGATGCTTGTTAGGAGTGAGTATAACATATGGCAACGCCGAATGCTCCATCACTTGTCCGTCAACAGTTCAGGTTGTTGGAAATCTATGGTTCATGGACCATATAAGCCTATGGTGAGTAATCCGGAAACCAATGAGATGGTTCCGAAGAAGAAAGAGCAACACTCAGATGAAGATCTGAAACTGTTTGAAATTGATGTTAAAGCCCATGGAATTCTGGCCATGGCACTGCCTAATGAAATCTATTATGGACTTATGCATCATGAAACTGCTCATGACCTCTAGGTTGCTCTGAAAGAATAATTTAGAGGAACTGATAAGGTCTTGGCAAACAATAGAGAGATCCTTGCCCAGCAATATGAGACATTCTCTCATAGAAAGGGTGAGTCACTGACTCAATAGTTTGAGCGATTTTCCTGTTTGATATCTGAATTGAAAATGGTTAAACATGAATATACAAACAGTCAGATGAACAACAGATTCCTCATATCCCTGCCTGAGAGATGGGACACATATACTATTGTCTTACGCTCCAGTGCAAATCTGGACAATCTATCTCTCACCCAACTTTATGGGAAACTGCTAACATTTGAAAGAGAGATAGAACAGAAAAGGAAACTGACTTCATCTGGGAAGCTCACTGATGATTTTGTACCAGGGAATACTGCTCTGGTTGGTCATGAGTCAGAATATGCTGCATCAGAAAGTTCTTATGATGAGCGTATAGATTTCTCTTCAAACACTGGAGATCATGCTTTTGTTGGTGTTGATAGTAACTCAGGGTGTAATAGTGATAATTTGTGCTTTTTGATGGATGATTTAAAAGGAATTACTGATGATGATTTGGAAGAGATGGATATTTTGAGCCAAATGGCATTAGTTAATATCAGATCTCAAAAAATTTACAAAAGGACAGGTAGAAAATTTCCTGGTCTCTCTGGAAAAACCAAAGTTGGTTTTGACAAGAACAAGTTGAGGTGTCTCAAGTGCCATAGACTTGGACATTTTGCAAGAGAGTGTAGATCATCTGGATCTAACTCTTCTGCACCCTTTGTGACCTTTCTAGGCAATAGTTCACAAATCAAAGGGCAACATTCTACCAGTTCTGGTCATCATTCACCAATTCAATCATCTCCTGCATATTTTGTTCTTCAAGGTCAAATGCCATATCCTTATCCCTGTTTTTACATGCCTCAGTCCAATCAGGTTCCAGTTCCCATAGCTCAACAACCTCATGCCCTACCTGAGCCTCAACCATCTCAATCAAGTCAACAATCTCAATCTCAATCACACCAAAGCTTTTTCACTCCTAGAGTTGTTGACTGGAGTAGCTTACCAGATGATCTTTCTGTTTTCTGAACAAGTGTTTTCTGGTGCTGGTCAACATGGTGGTGAAAATCCTTTTGGAAATCTTGCTCTTATGGCCCTGGAGTCTACTGGTGGTTCATGTTCAAATGCTTCATCATCACAGGTACCACAAGTATCTTCTGAGGCTAAGGCCAAGTTATGTTCTGAGTCATGCATAGCTACTTTTGCCTCAATCAGAGAAGCAAATGTAGCTTTAATTAATCAAAATCTTGACCTAGAGAAAGTGATTTCCAAAAGAAAAGCTGAGTTTGAATTTGTTTTAAAAGAAAAAGATGATGAGATTTACAAATTAAAATGCCAAATCACTGATGAAAAGGCAAAGGTAGAGGTCATCTTAGAAAATCATAAGAATCTCAAAGAAACACTTGCAGTTACTCAGGTAGAGTGTGAATGCTGGATAACATCTTGCAAGGGGTTTGAAATGCTTCTCAGTAAGCAAACAGCTTCAAATGTGAAGTTTGGGATTGGGTATAATCACACTGAACCTCCTACAGATTTTACTCCTAAGACAGATGTAAAATCTAAAGGTGAAATCAATTCCCAAACCACATCATCATGTGTCTCATCCTCAAGTGATAATGCAAAATTAAAGGATGAAGTCAGTAATACTACCTCAGCTAATCAGTTTGCTGATGGTCTTACTACTGATGAACACATGATCAAAGAAAAGCTGAGCACTTCAGGTGTTGTCTCACAAGGTATTCAAAGTACTGGAGAGCATGTAACAACACCTGAAGAACATTTCAAACCAAATAAAAACAAACATGGTTTGACAACTGCTGAAGAGTCTATCAAGGAATCCAAATGTACTGATAGAAAACTTCTGAAGAACAAGTCTTAAGTTGTTACAAATCCTTCAGTGCTTCACATAAGTACTGAGAGGAAGAAAGTACTAAAGAACACACCTTCAGTAGTTTCATCTTCTTCAACAGTTGAACAACAGAAGATGAAGAAAAAGCCATGTGAAATATGTGGTCTATTCAATCATCTCACTGATGAATGTTGGTACAGAAAGGGTTCCAAATTTAACAAAGATAAAATCATTAAAAAGAAAATTAATAAAATGAAAGATGAATTTGAAATCAAGTTTGTGCCACAAACATCTCAAACTGATAACCCAAAGCTTTCAAAAAATCTAAAAAGAAGAAAGGGGTTTATCATAAAATAGTTGAAAATATTCCTCAAGGAGTATCAAAACACCAGACTAAGTCTGTGTCTTTCAAAAAGGAGGACATGGTGAGTCACAGGAACCAATCAAATACAAGTACTGATGTGTCTGCTGAACTGAAGGCTTTAACAACCAATCAGATACAACATGTTATGATGGTTCAACATCTATTGGGGAGAGTTAATCAAATAGATGTACCTGTGATTAAACCACTGAAAAGGAAAACTAAGCCAAAATCAAAGGAATCCTTTTCAGCACCATCTCCACCTTCAAAGGCTGTTAATCATGACAAATCAGTTAGTATAAACTCTGTTGATGAGAACAGACCCAAAACCAAAATGATTTGGGTCTCAAAAGCTAACTAGTTTGTTGTGACAAATGCAGGGTTCTTCAGCATGCCATAGAAGCATCTGGTATGTGGACAGTGGAGGATCTATGCATATGACAGGGAGCAGTTCTCTTCTTCATGACTACTCTCAAGGAAAGAAGGGATTTGTATCTTTTGGTAATGATGCTAAGGGTTACATCATCGGCAAAGCTTTGTGTCAAATGGTGAGATAAGATTTGATGATGTTAACCATATGGAGAATCTCAAGTACAACTTGTTGAGTGTCAGTCAAATGTGTGATAAAGGGCATGTTGCACTTTTCACCAGCCAAACTGTCGAATTCTGTCTTCTAATGTTTTGAGAATGATTGACAAGATATTGGATGAATATACTCTTCTGAAGGCCAACAGGATTGGAAGAGTATATGCCTTAGACTTATCAAAGAAAATTGATCTAAAAGGCCATCCATGTCTATTCTCCAAGGCCTCTCCTCAGGAATCTGAACTATGGCACAGAAGGCTTGGTCATGTGAATCTTAAAAACATGAACCAGCTGATCCATCATGGTTTAATTTCTTGGCAACTGTTTAGTTTCTTGGCAGAGTAAGAAATAAACTTCTGTTTCTACATCCACTTCTAAAGCAGAGTACATTGCTGCTGCGAGTTGTACATCTCAGGTACTCTGGCTTCAGAATCAATTACTGGATTATGACATTACAGAGACTAAGACTCCTTTACTGATGGATAGTGCTTCAGCGCTTTGTATTGTTAAGAATCCTGTCTAGCATTCTAGGACCAAACATATTGAGATCAGACATCATTTTATCAGGGATTGTTATGAAAAAGGTCTGATTGATCCAAAGTTTGTTCCTAGTGCTGATGAGCTTGCAGATATATTACTAAGCCTTTGGACAATGCAACTTTCCAAAATCTAGTGCTAAGGCTTGGTATGCTGCAGCTGGAATGATTTGACAACTACTGATGATCTCAGTTCATAAGTACTGATGAGCATTAGTATACAGCTGTCAAAAATAAGTACTGAAGTTATTTTACCTTCGGCAGTTTTCATAACTACTGAAGACTAAATTACTTAAAAGTACTGAAGTACTTTATTTGTTGCAAAGTACTGATGTGGTTACAACCACTGCTGTCTGTTTTAACAGATAAGTACTGATGACCAATGAAACATCTGAAAATCAGATAATTTGTTGAGTAAGTGTTAAGGTCAAATGAAACAACTGAGATATGTGAATTGACGATAACAACTGATGAGTAATTTTATTCTTCAATTGTTTCAAACAACTGCTGTTTCATTTCAAAACAACTGAAGCCAAAACCAAGTCTTCAGTAGTTTCCAACTACTGATGACAAACACCAAGTCTTCAGTTGTTTACAACATCTGAAAGTTAAAACCATGTCTTCAGTCATTTTCTAACAACTGATGACTAACACCAAAACTTTCAGTTGTTTTCTTTCAGCCGTTTCATAACCTATAAATACCTAACCCTAACTTCAAACTTTTCATAAATCGATTTCCGAACGTTCGTCTTCCATTAATGGCGACCATGCAAATCAAACCACGACACAACTATGTTCCCTACTTCACAAAATCGGCCTTTTGGACTAAGTTTGATGATGCCATTGATCTGATGGTTGATTCCTCGTATCGAACTGCTTTTCTTCTGAATCCAACCATCTATCCCGATACCCTTTGCCAATTCTAGACAAATGTCACCATCCATACCAGTGATAATGATGTTGCGATCACTCTCCAGTCATTTGTCAACCAGAAAAAGGTGGTAGTCACTCCTGCTATCATTCGCCAAATGCTAGATCTGAATGATGCTACCTTTGTCACCAAATACCCGAAGGGCACCATTGATCTATCATTCATCAACCATGGATATGCGGGCAACCTAAGTGCTACAACCATTCTGAAGAAGCACGTCCATGTTGCTGAACGCCTAATCTTCTACATGATCAATGTTTTCCTTGCCCCTAAAACCTCTTCATGGGATCAAATGTCATCCAGGTGGCAGAAGGTATTGTATTCTAGATCTGAATGATGCTACCTTTGTCACCAAATACCCGAAAGGCACCATTGATCTATCATTCATCAACCATGGATATGCGGGCAACCTAAGTGCTACAACCATTCTGAAGAAGCACTTCCATGTTGCTGAACGCCTAATCTTCTACATGATCAATGTTTTCCTTGCCCCCAAAACCTCTTCATGGGATCAAATGTCATCCAGGTGGCAGCAGGTATTGTATTCTATCCTTGAACGCCAAAACTTAAATTTTTCTGAAATTATATTTTTAGAATTAAAAGATCTGGCAATGAAACCTGTGGCTAACAGATGGCTATTATATCCAAGGTTTCTTATGGCCATAATCATGAATCAGTTAAAATCTGATGGCCTTATTGGCCTTGGAGTCCCTGCTGTGGTAGTTTTTCCAGAGGTATACTCCAGGCACAACTCTGATCCACACCTCAAAGAGGCTGCCAAACTGCTAAAACCCAAGCAGAAGGAACCCACAGCCTCATCCTCCAGATCCAAAGTCCCCTCCAAACCACATTCCAAACAATCCAAACAGGCTACTCAGGGAGTTGAGTCCCCTGATGATGCCCCTGCAACACAAAGGCAGGATGAAACTATGGGTCGTAATCCCCCTGTAGTTTCCAAGACTCTACCAGCTGAAACCGCTCAGGTATCCTCTCAACAGGATCCTGATGCAACCAAAAATAGGGAAACCATATTACTGGAATCTCTCTCACTTGAGAAGATTGCCATTGAAAAGCACCATTCGCCCCAGGTGCAATCCTCTTCACACCTATCTCCCACTGAAGCCACCCCTAAAAGCCTAACTGTGGTTATTGCACAAGTGCTGACTCAACTACATTCCTCTACCCCTCCCCAGAAACCTATTACCACTGGGCAAACCTCAACAGTTGAGGGAGAGGATTATAATGTGGCTGATAACCCACGGCACAGGGATTACAGATTTCAATCTCCCTGTGTAGAGGAGGAGATTAGAACATCTGGTGAGGCTGCCTCTTCTCCTGTTTCAGCGCATGATCAGGATGAAGATGGTATCATTTCTAAGTCCTCACCAGAGGCAACTGCCAATGAAGGACATCATCCTGAGGCAGGAAGTCCCCGGTTCCAAGAAATAAGGGCATATGTGAATACTGATCTACACTCAGCACATGTTCATCCTGATTTCATCAGGAGGTCAGATGATTCAGCAAAGACTGATGATGACCTGGCCTTTTTCTTTGATGTTCTAGCCCATAACACCATTCTTGAGACTGAGGTATGCAGACTACAAGAACTGCTTGCCAAAATGTCACAAGAATCAAGTCCATCTGCCCATATTCACCCACAGATGGTAGTTTCTCCTGAAACTATCCCAAACACTGAGCCACTCCTAACAAATTTGCCACCAGCCTCTGATTCAGGCACCATTTCTCAGGAACAGAACCCCTCTGAGCTAATGGTTGTTGCCTTTCAATCATCCTTACCTCAAATCACTTCCATAATCACAAACATTATGCATCAAGCCATTGATGAGAGGCTTTCCTCAAATCTTCAATCCTTAGTTGATGTTGCTGTTTCTCAGAGACTTTCTGACATTCACACCCCTGAACCCAATACAACCAAAAAGGGGGAGTCTAAGTCAGTGAAAGTAGACAAAAGAAAGAGAGTTGAAGAAGAAGAAGAAAAAGAGAAGAAAGAAAAGGAAATGATCACCTACAAGAGAAAGAAAAGCTCTAAACAGACTGAAGGTGAGAAAAATATAGAAGACCTGATCAAAGAAGCTGATGAGCAACATAGCAGATCTATGGATAAGATTATTGATCAACTTTTCAGACAAGGATTTGACACTGCCAAACTTGACTCTGAAATCAGAAGGCTAGAGATTCAAGAGATTGAACAAAGATGGGCAAGTTGGAGTGAGAAAGATAGTGAAAGGCTGGAAGCTATGGCAAGATTATATCAAAACATCTAGGAAGATCAATCATTGAAGTAAAATCATGGTCCAGAGACAGTATTCTAAAGATAACCACCAGAATATGTTCTTCTAAGTATTCAACAAAGGATTGATCATAGAAGCCCTTGATGAAGCTGGTGCTGGGAAAAGGTCTGATATGGCAAAGTTATCCAAAGCTTCACTCACAACCAAGATGCTAAAGCAGCCTGCACAATCTCCTACACCAAAACAACCACCCTCACAACCCTCAAAACCAACTTCTTTACCCAAGAAACCTACTCAACCCACTACCAATGATGCACCCAAGAGGAAGAGAAGGGTGTTGAGGATGGAAGAAGAAGATGATGATGATGATGATGAGGATGATAGACTGCCAATCTTTGTTGTTCTTAAAATAAAGATGCCTGAGCCCAGGAGTCAACCACAACAATCACACCTGACTTCCAAAGGAAATGGTAAAAGTCAAACTTGAAGAAGAAGAACAGCACAAACAACATGATGAGCAGTTGTTAAGGATGATTGATAAAGAGTTTCCTAAGTCTTCATCCATACAAGCTATGAAGAAACATGCTCAGAGGTTGTATGCTCTCAGATTTACATTTCAATATCAGAAAGAGAGAGTAAGAATTTGGCCTGATCCCAGAGTAAGTGACAGAATTTATAAAAAGAAGATTCCAAGTAGATACAATGGCCAAGTAAAGAAGATTGTAGATGCTGTGATAATGCTGGCCATTGTAGTGTCACCCTGGGAAATCCTTGATGACTTCAAGAGAGCTTACAAGTCTAAGATGACTCCACAATCTTTACTAGAAAACAAAATGGTAAAGAAGGGGTTGATCAACAAGAAGCTTGAAGAAATAAGAAGAAATGAGCTCCAGTTGTTGCTTGAAGGCACTCATCCTGATGAGTTTGCATACAGAGAAATAACGACTGTGGAGCTGAAGAATGGAAAGCATATTAAGTACTTATCAGAGTACTATGGGCCTGAGTTCTTCTTTGAAAGTGAAGCTGAAGAACTCACAATGGAAGAACAAGTTGTTTTCCTTGAGGCCTATGTCAGAGAGTCTTACAGACTTATCATTGGGAAGTAGGTTTCATGGATGGGGTAACAGCTCTGTGTCCAATTCCCCAAGACAGAGTTCACATTCATCCTTTGCCAATCAAACCTTCTGAAACCTCTTCCCTTGCCTGAGCTTAATTTGAAGATTTCTGAGCTGATCCAGATAATGTTTCTGCCAATGAGTGGGATTTCAATAATCTTAAAGGTTTTGGCTGCATTGGTTCAGGGGGAGTTTGTTGGACCAAAAGAACCAATGAGCCAGATCAGAAAAACCTTTAAGTCCCACAGACATCAAAACAACTGAAGTGGTCTACAACAGCTGAAGACAAAGTCTGAAGATAAAGTCTGAAGACAAAGTCTGAAGACAACAACTGAAGACAAAGTCTGAAGATAAAGTCTGAAGACAAAGTCTAAAGACAACAGTTGAAGACAAAGTTTGAAGATAAAGTCTGAAGACAAAGTTTGAAGACAACAGCTGAAGACAAAGTCTGAAGACAACAGCTGAAGACAAAGTCTGAAGACAACTGCTGAAGACAAAGTCTGAAGACCAAGTTCTCAGAAGTTGTCACAACAGCTGAAGTAGTTCTCTTCAGTAGTTGTGATGGTTTACATTTCAGTAGTTTGTAATCGGTAGTTTTATATTATGTAAAACATTTGAAGTTCTTATACTTCAGATGTTATAACTTCAGTAGTTGTAATGTTAGCTTATACTTAGCTTTTTGTGAAGGTGTCCTCAGTTTTTGTGGACATCTTCAGTAGTTTTGTTTACTTTCAGTTGTTTGTATAAATCAGTTAGATGTCACTATCAAGTGACGTCAGCTGATGTCACATTCCTTATAAAAGGAATGTTGACCTAATTTCCTTGTACGGGAAGCTTGTGCGTGAATGAAAACATTCTTTTTACAGAAAACTCTCTCTCTATAACCGTTAATGTTTGATTGAATATTCATATTACTCTTGCTATAATTTAGTCTAATTCGTGTGCTATTCCGCTACAAATATCAATCTAATTGATCAAACTAGATCTTGATCCTTTAAAGTCTGTCATTTAATTTTTAAGCTCATTTTTATTCCTAAAGTTGACATTTCAGATATGAGTTGAACATGTCTATTCATCATCTGATTTATAGTTTCTCCTGATATGTGCTCAAAAATTTCAAGTTGTCTCTTCAACTTTTCTCTTTTGAGATCTTGGATTTCTTTGTCTCCTTCACAAATGACTTTCAAAGCTTTATACATTGTATAACCAGTTTGATAGTTCTCCAATCTTGAAAGTACTTCCAGTGGTAACCCTTTGCACATGAAAGAGTAAGCTTGAACATCATTCTTCACCTTCTTTAAGTTATCACCAATTAAGCCAACTTTAGGATATGGTTCTTGAGTTTCTTTAGTATTAACAACTCCTTTATCAGGACCACCTGAGGTGATTGGAATGTGAGGTCCTTTTTCAATTGACTTCCATAGATCAGTGTCAATTGAGTTTAAATGATGTTTTAATCTGAGTGACTAATTTTTAAAATCAGTTCGATTCTTTAGCTTTGGTACTCTGTTCTCTGAATCTTCAGACTTACCCATGATTAAGTTTTTGATTCAAGAAAATTTACTATTTTTTGATGTTTTAGTTTTGAAAAGAAATAAAGAAAGAAAATATTTTTGGATTTTTGAATTTTTGAAAAATTCCTAAGTATTAAGTGATAAATCTAAATTAGATGTGTCTGAACAGTAGTGATGCGCCCGCATAGTGATGAAACGCCTAAGGGATTGCCTTAATTTTTGAAGTGTAGAAATGCTTGGAACAGTTGTCAAACGCCTAAACAGTTGTCAAATGCCCAAATAGTGTTGATGCGCCTGAACAGTTCCAAAACGCCTGGAACTTTGACTTCTAAAACGTCTAAATTAGTGCAAATACGTCCACACAGTGTCAAAACGACTACTCTGAAAACACCTAAACAATGTTTAAGCGTCTGAATAGTGTTCATGCGCCTAAACACTTAGGTATTTTTCAAATGATTTCAACACCTCAAACGCCTAATTCATAACAACCTGATCTTAACCAATTTTCCAAAAACTTGATAAAATAATCTGAAACTCTTCAATCAAGTCACAATAACACCCGATAAACAATCCTTTAACTTCATATTATCCAATTTACAACAATTGAGGCTAATTTTTCCAAAAATCAATGTGTGAATATGAAGATCTGTTCGAACACTAAATTTGACAAAAACTCAGATTTATTGATGTAAATTCGCTCAATTGAGATTCAAATCATGTTTCTAGTGATGAAACACAACTAAATCATCAATTAATTATGCAATATGATCAAATCAAATATTCAAGTGATCAAAAATGCTCAAAATGTCGTTTTTGAACTTCAATCACTGAACCAAAAGCTCTGATACCATTTGATAGGTTCAAATGGATTGATCTGTGATTGATATCAAACAATTGACAATAATATGAACAATGTAATCAAACAAACACAATATTAGAAAAATTCATAAAGTTTACCATGATATCAGCCGGATTGCAAAGTGCAAACTGAGAGAAAAATATCTCAAAGTTCGTTACCTGCACATACATAGCAATCTTATTTATACTAATAATAAAGAAAACAAAAAGTAACATATATTTACACAATAAGTCCCTAATCTATGACAACACTTATCTAAAGACTAAATGCTAATCTTTCTAGGTTTCTAACAGTTTTGAGTGAGAGGAAGATGTAAGAATGGCTTGGAAGTTTTGCTCTTAGAGACCATGCTTCCTGGCTTGAGCCTCAGCTATGACAACTGGGCTTGAGCCTTAGTCAATTTGGATATTAAATCCTTGATTTGAGTCTTCTAGTTTGTGTGTTCATGTTTTAACAATGACACCATTTTCTCTAACTCCTCAATTTTCTTTTGATAGTTAGGTTGCCCTTTTAAAGTCAGATTTCAAAACATTTGAAGACTAAATATTAGATTTAATTTCCATATTGTAGTCCTAATATAACTTAACCTTAGCAATACAAGCTGGAGTACAGAGATGTTCATATACCTTGTTGTCATCAGTTCCAGCCATGAGTACTTTAGCAGGAGTCCCATCATGTACCATGAAGCTCTAGTCAACTTCTTGAGCTACAGTAGATGTTTATGTTGATTTCCCAATGGCTTTAGGTGTAGAAGGATATAAGGAGGCATGTGAGGTTCCCGGATTTGAGTTGGTAGCCTTGCATTCCCTAGCAAAGTGACCTAGTTGGTTACAGTTGTAACATTTGGCCTTTGTTTTGTCAAACCCAAGCTTGTTTTTAGTTAGGTTTTGGGGAAACTACCTTCCAGTTCTTTTGAAGAACTTCTTTGCTCAGTATGTTAACAGAGCCATCTGTTGGATAATGTCCACATATTCCACGTCATCTGGGCTGAAGCATTCTAGATCATCAAAATAGTATTGAAAGTCACTAGAATGTCCACTTCCTGAGACAAAGGCACAACTGTCCTGGTAAGAACTTTGCTGCCCCTGTTGAGACCTTGGAGTCTCAGGGAAAGTGATGTATGGCCCAGAAGACAAGATGGTTGTTGGGTGTATGTCAGGTACTGCTAAGGTTTGGGGTCCTGAGCGTTCAACAACCATTAAAGCATTGCTAGCATGAAGGCTTGAAGGTCTGCTCATCTGATGACCTCTCTTGTTGTCCATCTCTACAAAGTATCCATCAAGGATGATATATAGTTCAGTCATTGTGAAGGAGTTCAAATTTTGTGTTCTCTTGATAGAGACACAGTAGAATCCACTCATTTAGGAGTGCACTCATGAACTTTAAGTGACATCTTTCAGGTCAAGGGCAATTCCACAAACTGAAAGGAATAAATAAGATCCATATACTTGAAGTATTGCTCGTTGAGGTTCTCCAGCAATATAAGTGAAGTTCTCGAACTATTGCTTTAGTGAATCTTTCTTGGAGTCATTCGAGCTGGAGTACAGCTAGTACAATGCATTAAACAGTTCTTTTGCTTACTTACAATGCTCAAAACCCACCATGATAGAGTTGGGTATTGCAGTCATTAGAATAGTCATAACATTGCTATCAATATCCAGCTTTTTGCGGTTTTCATCAGAGTAGTCTTCTATAGCTTTCTCTATCATGGCATTGTTTCCACCTGGTGCAATAACCTTGGTCTGTAAGGACTATTGACGATAGGTTATCTTGCCATCTTGGTACCTGATGAAACCTTCTATACATCTACTCCATGATTTGAAGTTTTCTATGGTGATGATAGTGCATTAGTCATCGTCCCCATCTCAACTTCTGACTTTTGGCTGACGGCCATTTTTGAGTGTGGTGAAAGGAGGAGTGAAAAATAGGTTTATTTGGATGGTAAGATCTTATAATCAAGAGCCTAAAGAGCTCTGATACCAATTGCAGGATCGATGTTTGTCACTAACACTTGGTTTTTTCCTCAAACTCACTTAATCACACATGGTTTAGATGAAGCAACATCTCTTCAAAGAGTTAATAATAATAACCAAGTATCAAAGAACACAAGGAAAATTTTCAAGGTACTTGTATATATTACTTCTCAACTTAAAGTAATACAAGACTCTTACAAGCATGTTACAAGAGTTACAATAAGAAACTATATATATTATCACATACAGTCAGATATACTTTGATACCAGCTAGAAACCTAGAACTAAAGCGAATACTACAAATCTATATTTAAGGTATCTTAGATAATGTCTTATCTAAGATTTGGTAGTTATGACATGTCCATGATTTACTTTTGTCACCAACTAAAGTTGGCAAGTGTACTAACTGATAAAATGTGAACAGGGAATAAATATGGTCACTATATAGGCGTGGGAAAGCACCATGTAGTATCTCAGAGATTTGCAGCGGAGTGTCAGACAGACCATACTTATGTCAACTGGTTTATAGTAGGTACTTTGGAAGGTTAACTGGCTTCGAAAAAATAAGTTCTTCCGAACCCACTTATACTTTAGAAGTATCTACTTCTTTCGAGGCTTCCTTTGGACTTCATACTTTGGAAGTTTTAGTCTTGAATACTTCTAAGTCTTGAACTTCGAAAGAGAGAAGAATTTGTCTTCAGAAGTTGGAGTTTTCCGTCGGATGATGATCTTGTACTTGCCTACAAAAGAACTCCATTTGCCTTTGAAAGTTCCATACTTAGCTTTGGAAGACCATTATTAGTTGCACCAAAATTTTCTAATTGTTTGGTTTTGGTTGCACCAGCCTTTCTAGATCCAATAAACTCCCCCTAGGTTGTTACTACCAAAACCTCACTTATTCATTCTTCTTAAAACGTTCAACACCTAGGACAAAAGATGCTTATTCATTTTTTGTTCTTCCCTGAATTTGTGTTGAGAAGTTTGTACAAGTCATTAGTGAATGGGAGATTCAGACTGTCACTCTAAATGACATGCACCCTTTGTTGTGCCCCCTAAAGAGAGTTAGTTAATGGTGTTTTAGTCATATTCCCATCTAACTATGGATTTCAAGTTAGAACCTTCAACCATTTGAAGAAAGGTTTTGCCTTTGGTTGCTATTCCTTTCCATTTCTTCTCTCCCTCTCTTTCAGCTCCTCTTCAGTCTTGGTCCTTGTAATTAGGTCGGCCAGATGAAGACTGCTCACATGATTTTTGATGTGACTAGCTATCTCGGAGTTGGAGGGGTTGGAGAATGGCTTCTCTGCTAACTCTGCAATATCAAATCTGTTTAAGTGTAGTAAGATAAGGCGTTGAGCCTATTTATCTCGCTATTCTCTCTCTCAACAACAAAGTTGTGAGAATGGTTTTCGAACCTCCACTGGATATCTTCTTTCTTGGCACTTTATACCCTTTCTTGGAATCCAATAGAGTCACCAGCCTTTGTCTTAGCTTTTTCCATTTATCATTTAGTGAATCAGAGTTGAGGCCAAGAAGTTTAATGGTTTGGTCTAGTGTTCCTTTAGGCAGATCAAGGAATTGATCTATTGTGAGGGAACATGAGGAGCCATCAACATAAGTCAATTTGACTGACTCTTCCTCATAGGAGATATCACTTAAACTTGTACACTTGGTAAGCTTCATCTTGATCTCTTTAAACTCCTCTAAGAAAAGATGTTTGGAAGGCAGAGGGGATGGTTTGAGTAGTTGTTGGGTAAATAGAGGTGTTTGGGTTCTAGGAAGTGTTTTAGTTTGAGAATGGGTAGTAGAGGTGGTTGTGATGATGAGGCAGGTATGGAGGATGGTGTAGGTTTAGGAGTGTATGGTTAGAGGTGGGTTATGTTTTAATGGGAAATGGAAAAGGGACTAGTTCAGGTTGTGATTGGGGTTGAGGTGTTAGTTTGAAGGTCATCCCATGTCCCCTTCGATACATCTCCTTCCTTTTCCCTGAGCGACTATCAGCATTGATGTCACTAACATGTCGCTACCAGGTCTTCTCAGACATGGGACCTACCTGCCTGGCAGAGAAGCCATGAGCCCAGAGCTAGTCCTTCATCCAGACCTTATCACCTATCTTTCTAACAGCGACGAGTCCTACTTCTTCTTCTTCACCCTCAATTTCTCCTTTGGAGCTTTCTTTATGTCCTTCTCTATTTGATCTTGCTTTTTCTTGAATAGCCATAAGATTGTACTAGAGAGAAACCCCTAGAGGTCAGGAAAGTTATTCTTTCCCTCTTAGCTGCAAATCAGCCTCTCGTTCCTTCCTCTCCCTTTCTTCCTTTAAGGCCAACCTTGTTGCCTCTTCTTTTTGTTCAATTTGTAGCAGGGTTGCCTTTTCTAACTCGATTAGCTTCTTTAATGGTAGCAGGATCACTTCTTCACTAACAACTCCAAGCTTGACAAGCTTGTCAATAATTTCCACACTTCTTCAATTGTTGATAGCCTCCTGGTTGGTTGTAGCTACTTTGCTGCTTGCAGCTAACAACTTCCCAGTGGGGAGTACCTTTCTTCTTAATCTTCTCTAACCTTGCTTCCTCTTGAAGCTCTTCTGCAGTCATCTACCTCTTTCCTTTGACATCTTTGGAAGTGCTAGACTTTGGGGGTTCTTGTGTAGAGGTTTCAGGTTGAGAGATGGTGGTTGGAGCTTGTTGTAGTGATGTTGTTTAAGTGAGGGTCGGTTAAGAAAATCCTCACTGTTCACATCATATGTTATTTCTAGAATTGCATATGTGATGATAATCATATCCTCAAATAAAGAGAATAACCCTTTCGCAGCTTTCATCTTAGTTTTAGAAGATTTAATTGGTTCTTTCAAGCCTTTGACTTCAGCTTTGGAAGTCTATGGCAATGCACTCTCTGTCCTAACTATTTTATTTGTTGGGTCATCAGTCCTTATTTCCCCTTCGAAATCAAATTCAGGTTCAATGCAGGCCTTAGGTTGGCCAACTTCTTGGATAGTGGTAGAAGGTGCATTCAGCCTCTAAAGCTCTTCAGCTCCAAAGTATGCCATAACAATATCGGGCTTGGCTGTTTAATGGAAGATCTAAGAAGGGACTTGGAAAAGAACCTGTTCAGATCTTGGAGCATCCTTTGATCCATCTATAAAACAATTGGAGAAGGCTCAGGAAAAATTGTTGCTTGTTGAGCAGGGTATCTTGAAGTTAAGGATATTAAAGCTTGGCTCTATGGTTCCTCATGTGTTTGCCACTGAACACTCTCCTCCTTTTTGGTAGCAGCATCTTGAGAGCTAGATAAGCTAGAGGAAGAGGTCAATGATACCTGAATTGGTACATGCCTAACAGATCTCTCAATCTATTTCTCAGCTAGTTTAGCCTTGAGATTGTCAATCTCAGGTTGTTGAGTAGCAGACCTATCCTCTAAAGTATTAACCTTAGATTCAAGATTTGAGACTTTAGAAAGTAGGTCTTGAATGGTGAGTTTCAAACTTCCCTCATCTTCTTTTGAAGAATCACGGGGAAATGAGGTAACATACCTAATATGTTCATCCTCACCTAATGAGATCTCATTTAGAGTCATCAAAGGGCATAGTTTCTGTAGATTCAGAATCAGAATATTACCATTGCCCTAAGGATCCAATAAGGCTCCTTCAGTAGTGGCAGCTGAATCTACATGAGTCCCTCCACATCAGTGGGACTCACCTCAGTTAGGTTTTACTGATGGGGCCTAGAGATAAGAGGTCCTTCTAGGATCTATTGATCCTTTAGAGGGTGTTATGGATCAACTTCATTGCCTTGAAGAGACATAATCTCCTCATCAGTTCTTATCAGTAGGTCAGTAAAGGATATGGAAGTTATACCTAATGACCCGGGACGTTGATCAATGTATATTAGCATTAAGCCTATGGTGGGGTTGTCCTTTTTTAGCTACTTAGGGGAGTATAGAGACTCACCTTGAGGGCTTTCAGCTTAGGTTTCGGGCTCAGGAGATTGAGACAAATGAGACTCTAATCCCATATTGAGGTTAATAGTGAAGTAAGGTGAGACCTCAGACTGAGTGGGAGCCCATGTTTTCACTCTAGTCTTTTTGGATTGAATAGGATGGACTTGATCAATCATAGTAGATTGAACAAGGGTTCGTTTGGGGCCTCTCTGATATGTGTATTTGATAGGGTGAGAAGGTAGACTTGCCAATATGAGGGTTGTTGCTGGTGTGGGTTCATCACCTGTGGGGTTAACAGGGATGTCACCAGGAGCTATACGCTCAATCATACCTGGAAGAACTAGAGTGTGTCTTCCGGTGAAGTTGGCGGACTTCCTCTTCAGAATCTTAAAGATGGTTGGCCTTATGTGAGGGATTGGAAGAGCAACTACACAAACAAGCTTGCTCTGGTCCAACTCATAATTTATGAAGTGCTGGATGTACCTGGGATACATGTAGAATCTCTCCCTTTGAAGGTTGCCCATCAAATTGGTTAGCATGAATCTTGAGAAGTTAAAGCAGAGGCCTC
This sequence comes from Flaveria trinervia, assembly GCA_025506515.1. NCBI lineage: Eukaryota > Viridiplantae > Streptophyta > Magnoliopsida > Asterales > Asteraceae > Flaveria > Flaveria trinervia. The sequence goes on from CM046441.1 coordinate 67,376,005, forward strand.
TTACCAACCCATGAACTAGACATCCTAGTTCGTATGGATTTGATCCCATCCCCCTGACTTGTTTCACAAGCAGTGAATGACAATGTGTAACAGGAACTTCCATTGGTATGAGAAGTTAAACTTGTAGATAGTGGACCTGCTGACAAGACAATCATATCCCATTAAGATATATGCGTCATCAACTTCGGTCTTGGGGAACTCCGTTGGTGAACATTCATCATGAAGCTCGAGATGCACCCTAATGATCTGTTCGGATATGATCAACTCTTGGTCATAAATACTGGAACCCTAACCCCATTCTAGGTTATAATCTATGCATTCCCCTAAATTCAGCCATGTGGTTTGAATACACAATGGAGATTACAGTTAGGGCTATGAAGTAAGTGGATTGGGTTAGAAAGGAGATGATTTTAGAGAAGTCAACATCCATGGACGAATCCAGGAATACCACTTGATTGTGCTAAGGGTTAGACGCCATTAGTGAGAAAGAAGTAGAGAAATGAGCTGGATTTGGGTAAATTAGGGATGAAGAAAGCTTTGGATAGTAAAATTAGTAAAAAGATTATAATGGGTAAGTTGAAATACTTAAATGTGTTAAAGTGGTAGATGGATAAGGTGAAGTGATGGTTTTGATATGATGTGACAAGGGTGGTAGGGTTAAATCTGTTTAAAATATTCCGACATCATTAAGAAAATCTTTACCTTTTACAGTTATGGGGCCCAAAGATTTCCGTTACATGGTAAGGTATTCTTTCGAGTATAAGAGATTTCTGAAGGTAATCTTTTCCGAAACCAACTTAACTTCCGAAGGTAATTTCTTACTTCCGAGAGTAAAGTGGTTTTCCGAAAGAAAAGTTTATAGGCTTCGAAAGTAGATTTGATAAATTATCAATTGCTTCTTTCGAGACTAAAAACTCTTTTGAGAAGAAGATTTCCCTTGGAGAAATTTTGCTTTGAAAGATATGTGAAACATCTTCCAAGGGTTAATGCTCTTCGGAAGAATCTATACTCAGTATACTTTCAGAGAAAACCTTTTGTAACAGGACTTAGATTGTTTTAACAAAAGATATTACATATTTAAAAAGGTTTTCAAATGAGATAGACTAATCAATGTTTATCATCCCAATAGTTGTAATGAGATACTTAAATATTTGTTCATCAATTGATTTGGTGAACAAATCAGCATATTGTTCATTTGAATCAACTTTGATTAGTTCAATCAATTTTTTCTCATGAATATCTCTAATAAAATGATACCTGATGTCAATATGTTCTGTCTTGGAGTGCTTCACTGGATTTTCAGTATGGAGATAGCACTATTGTTATCAATATGGATAAGAGTACTCATAAAGTTGAATACATAGTCTAACATTTGATTTCGAATCCACAGTAGCTGAGCACAACAACTAGCAGCAGCAATGTATTCAGTTTCAGCAGTTAATGTAGAGACGCAAGATTTTCCATGAGATGATCCTTCCACCAAGAAATTGACATCCTCCTGATGTTGATTTCTTGTTAATGTTGCAGCCACCATAGTCACTATCAACATAGCCATAGAGATTGAAATTGTTGTTCTTTGGATACTAAAGACCTAGTTTAGGTGCTCCTTTAAGATATCTAAGGATTATCTTGGCAACAACTAGGTGAGACATCTTTGGAGCAGCCTGATATCTTGCAAAAATGCATGTCGCAAACATGATATCAGGTCTACTTGTTATGAGATACATCAGAGACCCAATGATTTCCCTATACTGATGCTGATCATTATCCTCTCCCTTAAACTCAGGACAAAGATTATGGTTTCTGGGTATGGGTGTCTTGGCTGGCTTATAATATTTCATATCAAATCTTTCTATGATGTTAGAGACATACTTAGATTGATTAATAAAGAACTCTTCCTTCAAATTTCTTCTTCATGATGCTCTCGAAGTCTCTGCAAATTTGGTCATTTGAGGAACCAAATATGATGTCATCAACATAAACTTAGACGAGCAAAATGTCTTTCCCAGACTTCTTTATGAATAAAGTCTTGTCAATGATGCCTCTAGTGTAGCCATTCTTCAGGAGAAATTGAGACAAAATCTCATACCACAGCCTAGGTGCTTGGTGTAGCCTATATAGAGCTTTATCCAACTTACACACATAGTTGGGGTGTTGTTGATCTTCAAATCCTAGAGGTTGACACACATAGACTTCCCTATCTATATCCCCATATAGAAAGGCACACTTGACATCAAGTTGTTAGACAGTAAAATTCTTGGATGCAGCATAAGCAAGGAAGATCCTAACTGCCTAAAGTCTTGCAACAGGTACAAAGACATCAGTATAATCGATTCCTTCCTCTTGGATGTATCCTTGAACTACTAGTCTTGCCTTGTTCTTGATTATCAAGCCTCTATCATCTCTCTTGTTCCTAAAAACTCATTGGGTGCCTATTGGTACTTGACGAGATGGTAGCGGACATAGGTTCCAAACTTTTTGTCTTTTGAATTAAAGTAATTACTCTTGCATTGACTCAACCCAGCTACTATCCTTTAAGGATTCTTTTACTTTCTTGGATTCCATTTGTGATAAAAAGCATGAGTATAGGCAGACATTCCTATTGTGAGTTTGTCCCCTTGTTCTCACACCTTCAGAGACTTCTCCAATGACGTTCTCAGTTGGATGAGTGTTGTGAATTCTAAGCCTAGGGATCACCTCCAGTTGCAAAGATAAATCCAGGTGTACATATATTGCTCAGGAGCTTGAACACTTGGACTAGCTATTGTTTCAAACTCATTCAATAAGGACTTATTGAATGAATGGGGAAACACCATCATCATCTGTTGGCTGAGAAGCAGCATTAACAGTTGTCTGTTCCTTTAAAAATATAAATCCTGGTGTTATGTAGTGTCACCAGATGAGTTTTAAGGTTCACTAGGTGGACCACTGGTTGAAGCTCCACTATCTCTTGAGATAGTTATACTATTAGATCTTAAGATAGTGGGACCCTGATCTTCAGCTGCTCTTGGAGAACTTAGGGGCTGTTTGATTGTGCTGACCCAGTATGAGCTGACTGAGTCAGAAGCTGACCCAGTCAGAAGATCTGACTAAGTCATACATCTGACTAAAACTTGAGTGTTTGATTACGTATCTGACTGACTCTGCTGACTGAAACTTGGGTGTTTGATTATGTATCTGACTGACTCTGCTGACTGAAACTTGCTTTTGTATTTTAACTTGTGTCGTTTAATCAATAGAAATTAACGAACTTTCAAAAGAACATAATAGCTTAAAATTCAAAATGTCATACAAAATACAAGTTAAACATAAATCAACTTAAACATAAATTACACATAATCCGAATAAAACACACCGAATTTCAAACATATTGCAAGAGTTTGCATACAAATCAACTTGAAGCATTTGAAAGTAGTTGATTAGCAATTTGGTCTCACAAAGCAGTCATATATTCAACGCCTTCTGAACCCCACTCCATGCCTTGTGTGTTTTCACCATCGCTTCCTCCACCTTCACCATCAGGAGTAAACATAGTGTTTTGTTCAAAGTTTGTAAATAATTCGTCTTGAATATTGTATTTCCTTATAAAGTTATGGACTGCAAAACAAGCAATGACTACGTCTCTTTGCACTCGAAAAGGATAAGGAGCCATTTGTTTTAAGATTGAGAATCTTGCCTTCAATACACCATAAGCACGCTCAATAACATTTCTAAGGCATGCATGAGCATGATTGAATCTTTCTTCTTTAGTTAATGCCCTTCGCCGTCGAAAATCTGCTAACCAATACCTTGTATTACGGTACGGAGTCATAAATCCACGAGTGTTGGTATATGCAGCGTCACAAAGGTAATATTTATCTGCAAATGTGAGTGTGACATGTATTATATCAAGAATACAAATAATATATGTAGTAATAAAAGTTATAGTTATATTATAAACCTGGGGGAGGAAATTGAAATCCAGAGGTCAGATTAGATGCCACTTCTTTCAAAACTCGTGAATCATGTGCTACGCCTTCCCATCCAACCCATACAAAGGTGAATATCATATTAAAATCACATATTCCTAGCACATTTTGATAACATTCACCTTTTCCTCTTCCCCTAAAACAAGTTTGTTGATTAGCGGGCACAACTGCTTGTACAAGAGTTCCATCTAAAGCACCTATTGCTCCGGGAATATGCTTCTTAGCCTTTGAAGTCTCTTCGAGGTATCTCTAGTTTCGTCTGAAGATGTTGGGACTATAATTTCTTTAGCAAAACACATCATTGCAACTAGAACCTCGTGAAAACATTTATGAACTGTTTGATTGGAGTGTTGAAATCGTCGTTTCACCACACGAAAACGTTCATTATGCCCTATAATATGTAGGAACATAGCCATTTTCTCTTCAATGCTTATAGTCCTACTAGGTCGTAACCAATTTCGTTGTGAAAAATGACTACATAATAGTACAAATGCCTCACGTGAAAGTCTCATCATTTCTTGACATTGTGTAGAAGTTCCATGTAATAATTCATATGTATATGCATGCTCGGTTAAAGCAGAATCATTATCTCTTATTCTTTTAATTCTTTCCTCTCGTTTTCTTTTCCGGACCAACATCACCAATACCATGAAAGTAGAAAGAATGATAAAATTTCACCATCCGTATACATATTTGACCTGTTAAAAATTCATTCAAAATATTATACAAAAGTCATCTTATAAAATTCCTACAATATCCATAATAAAAATCATACAAAACCATACATAAGACATACGATATCCATCCAAAAGTCACACAAAAGCCATACGAATGTCTTATAAAAATCATACAATATCCATACAAAAGTCATACAAAAACCATACATAAGACATACGATATCCATCCAAAAGTCACACAAAAGCCATACGAATGTCTTATAAAAGTCATACAATATCCATAACAAAAGTCATACGCAAGTCAAAAAAAACACAAAAGGCAACCAAGTAATCCAAACTTCCTCCCAGCATTTCTCACCCACGACTCGCAGCTCACCGGCTTAAGACGTAACCAAACTTTTCTAATATCAGCACTTTCACCAAATAGCAAAAGAGCCGTGTTGTATCTCGGATCTTCTTCCCCCCATTCCATTTGTTCTAGCTTCTGCGTCCATTTCTTTATCAACATTATCTTTTTCCACCAACAACTTTGCAAGATTGATTATTTCATTCCCAACTTCTCTTAAATTAACATCTGTTGTTTTTCTACGAACTTCTTTGCTAGTTTTAGTACTTGCCTTGCGTTTTGAACGGCCTGAGGATTCTTCACTTACAGGTGGGAGATTTGTTTCCATCTGAGTGTACTGAACATCATCCACATCATACTCAGAAGAACCTTCAACGTGATGAGGTAGTGTGGATGATGGCCCCCAACTAAAAATGCCGGTCGCGGTCAACCCCTCAAATAATTTCGTACAAAGATCAGGGCAAGGAAGGGGTGCATTTCTCAACTTTTCCACAAACTTGTTCAACTGTTTGAAAATTTTTATAGTTATAATCAAGCTACTAACATTAAATAATCTTTTCTTAAAAAGGTTTTCATAGTAAAAAAATACCTTTGCCTCCGCTTCCCATTCTTCATCGCTCATATTGAAAGTGTTGGTTATAGGATCATAAATATTCCCTGTTTTGTTTTTCAGTTTCACCCAAGCCCCGTACTTTGATCTCAAGTAGTCATATCGATTCTTCATTTGTTTATGTTCAACAATGAAATTATGCTCATTTTTCAGCTTTTCCGTAACAACTTTCCATGAGGATCCTTTAAGGCTACTACCCTCTCAACCATTGATTGTTACCTCATGTATACACGCTTCGAGAAAAGTTTTGTCAACACATTCTAACTTCCAAATAACTCTACTTTTTTTTGCCATGTCTATATACAAGTAATCAAGAAGTAATATCAAAATCGATTTCAAGAACCCATATAAGCAATTCCATATGAAATCAATAAACCATTTAACCAATATCATACCGAACCAAACCAAACTTCTTACCCAATCATGAAGAACTAATACACACATCTAACATTATCAATTTACCAACTAATCATAAGATCAAGAACCCATATATCAAATTACCAACTAATCATAATATCAAGAACCAATCATGAAGAACTTCTTACGCGATCATGAAGAACTAATACACACATCTAAACATTATCAATTTACCAACTAATCATAAGATCAACAACCAATATATCAAATTACCAACTAATCATAACATCAAGAACCAAACTTCTTAAGATCAAATTACCAACTAATCATAAGATCAAGAACTAGAAATTGAGCAAATTACCAACTAATCATAATATCAAGAACTAGAAATTGAGCAAACGTAACAACAAAAATGAAGTAGTAGGTACTTTACCTCGGCGGTAGGGGGCGGACGGCGGCAAGGGAAGGCCGGCAGGGGGCGGAAGGCGGCAGGGGAAGGCGGTGACGGTGGCGCAGGGGCGGCGGGCGGGCGGGGAAGGCGGCAGGGAAAGGCGGCGACGGTGGCGCAGAGGCAACGGGCGGGCGGGCGGGGAAGGCGGCAGGGGAAGGCAGCGCAGGGGCGGCGGGCGGCCGGGGGGGGAGGATGGAGGCGGTCGACGACGGCTGGGGGCGGGGAAGCCCGCGACGGAGGCGCAGGGGCGGCGGGCGAGCGGCGGGGAGGATGGAGGCGATCGACGGCGACTGGGGGCAGGGGAAGCCCGCGACGGAGGCGCAGGGCCGGCGGGCGGAAGGGGGGAGGATGGAGGCGGTCGACGGCGGCTGGTGGCAGGGGAAGCCCGCGACGGAGGCGGAGGGCGGTGGCCGGGCGGGGGGAGGATGGAGGCGGTCGAATAAGGAGAAAGGGGGAAGAGTTTGTTAGGGCTTGATTTTGGGGTCAGACCTTTTGGTCAGACAAGGAGAAAGTAAAAACTCAGTCAGCCCATCCTTCCGGGTCAGACCAGCCAGTCAGACAGATCAAACACACTGACTGGCTGACCAGGTCAGCCAGTCAGTGGTCAGAACCTTGGTCAGATGAATCAAACACCCCTTTAGAATAGGTCTGGGTAACTCAAACAATTGGTCATCATCAAAATCACTTTGAGTATATGTTCTAGCTAAAACATTCTCATAAGATGATTAAGAATAGTTGGGGAACAATTCTAAGTCAAAAATATGATCAGGGCCATTCCCCTAACACAAGGAGTGTGCTCATTGACAACAATGTTGGATGATTCCTCAAATTGTTGATTTTTGATGTTATACACTCTATAAGCAATAGAGTTGGAGAAATATCCAACAAAGATAGCATCATCTGACTTTTCAGCAAATTTTGCCAAATTGACTTTTGTGTTAAGTATGGTACACCTGTTGCCAAAGGACCTTAGAAAGCCAATGAATGATGGCCTCTTGTTCCATAGCTCATAAGGGGTTTTTCCATATGGCTTAACTACAAGAACCATGTTCTACACATAGCATGTAGTGTTGACTGTTTTTGTCCATAATGTTAGAGGCAGCTTTGAATCAGCTAACATGGTTCGAGCAGTCTCAATCAGTATCCTATTCCTCCTCTCAGTAACACCATTTTGTTAAGGAGTTCTAGGAGCACTATATAGTCTGGCAATCCCTTTTGAGTTACAGAATGAGTCAAGAACTTGATTCTTAAACTCAGTCCCTTGATCACTTCTAATTATCTTAACCTTGTGATCAATCTGATTTTCAATTTTAAGAATAAAAGAATTTAAAGTTTCAATAGTTTCATCCTTAGTTCTTAAAAAGAAGACCCATGTAAATCTTGTAAAATCATTAACGATCACAAGGCGGTATGATTTCCTTTCAATGCTCATTATACTTGTGGGACCAAATAGATCTAGGTGCAATAAGTGTAATGGAGTGGTGATAGAGTTAACAACTTTGGATTTATGAGATGCTCTGTGCTGCTTCCCTTTCAAGCATGCAACACCGTTATCTTTGCTGAAAAATTCTTTTTTAGGCAAACCATGTACCAAGTTATTTTTAAGCAATTTGTTCATGGTTTTAAAATTGACATGACATATTTGTTTATGACATAGTGTTGACTCATCACCATTAGCTTTGGAAAAAAGCATGATACTTCTCCCAATGCGAAAGCATTGTTCATATCCAACTTGTACATATCCCATTTCCTGGGAGATCTAAGAAGCACCAATTCCTAAGGAATGGTCATCCCTGGTTTGAGGATAATGTACTCATGTTCTGTAAAAAGCATTTGATGCTTTTGATCACAGAATTGAGAAACACTTAACAAGTTGTGTTCAAGCTGTTTGATAAAGTGTACTTTATCAACTATTAACTTGTCGTTGGATACACTTCCTCTGCCATAAATGTATCCTCCAGGCTCACCTCCAAACTGAACAGGACCTCCATCAAAATGTTGAAATTATTGAAGGAGAGATATGTTCCCTATCATATGCTTGGAGCATCCACTATCTACAATCCATGCATTATTGTTCCTATCAAATGGATGTCCCTGCACATAAAGTGAAAAAGTTAGTTTTTATCAGAAACCCAAGCCTTGTTTTTCTTGGGCTTTTCTAATGATGAGGATTTTATTGAACCAAAATTTATGCATGGGGGTTAATAGGTGTTGAAGAAGAGGCTTGGGCTGCAGCATCTTCTTTGATCTTCCATTCCATCCTTTGGTTAATCATTGAGGATAAGCTTGATAAAGCTTAAGTAGCATGACATTCTTCCTAAGATTCTTCTTTTTAGAAGAAGCCTTCACCACCTTTTCTTCCCAAGTAGTCTTCCTCTGGGATAGTTTCAAGGGGAATCTCTTGTTCTTTTAAGTCTTAACAGCTTTGTCTTCCCAAGCCATTTTCCCTTCGAAAGAAGGACTTTCATCCAAGCAACCTTGTTTCGAAAACAAGCTTTCCTTTTTTCATCACTTGAACCATATGATAAGGTCCAAATGTGAAACCTTCCTTGACTCCTTCCATTTTAACATTGTTTGCATAATGTGTGCTAGCAGGATTTTAATAACAATCTTTGGCCATGTGGTTTTGCAAACCACACATTATGTAGGCAATGTTAGTCTTCTGGGAATTTAAAGGTTGTTGTTTCTTGTTCTTCTTATCTTCATCAGCAGTTCTTCCTTTTGTCTTCTGGTCCTTTTATTGGATAGGTGTGTTGGTACTACATACTTTTTCAGGATCAGAATTTCCCACCACCTGAAATCCAGTTAAGATTAACACACCTTTTTATTTTAGGTCAATCCTTAGCTTAGATTCAGCCATTTTCTTAGTAGTTTTTATGGCTGCCTTAGCCTGATTTCTTCTAGCTTTTATGGTTAGGGGTTGATCATCACAAGTAAGAATAGGTTGATTTACATGTACCCTCCCTGTAGTGGTCTCCATAGTTGCATCACTCTTTGACTCATGGTAAGGTGGGTCAGCAGATGAAACCTCTTGCTCTTCGGTACCACACCTTAGTTGTCTAATAGACTTATAAGAATATGGTGGAGCAATTTCATTGGTTCCTAACCTATCTTTATTTGGATAACAAAGTTTTGAGTAAGAGGAAGATGCAAGAATGGCTTGGAAGTTTTGCTCTGAGATACCATGCTTCTTGGCTTGAGCCTCAGCTATAACAAGCTGGGCTTGTGCCTTAGTAAATTTGGAATTAAATCTTTTATTTGAGTCTTCTAGTTTGTGTGTTCATGTTTTAACAATGATAAAATTTTCTCTAACTCCTCAATTTTCTTTTGATAGTTAGGTTCAGCCCTTTTAAAGTCAGATTTCAAAACATTTAATGACTTAATATCAGATTTAATTTCCATATTGTAATCCTGATATAACTTAACCTTAACAATACAAGCTGGAGTACAAAGATGTTCATATACCTTGTTGTCATCTGTTCCAGGCATGAGTGCTTGAGCAGGAGTCACATCATGTACCATGAACCTCCAGTCAACTTCTTGAGCTACAGTAGTTGTTTTTGTTGACTTCCCAATGGCTTTAGGTGTAGAGGGATGTGAGAAGGCATATGAGGTTCCCGGATTTGAGTTGGGAGCCTTACATTCCCTAGCAAAGTGACCTAGTTGGTTATAGTTGTAACATTTGGCCTTTGTTTTATCAAACCCAAGCTTGTTGTTAGTTAGGTTTTAGGGAAACTGCCTTCCAGTTCTTTTGAAGAACTTCTTTGCTTAACAGAGCCATCTCTTGGACAATGTCCACATATTCCACGTCATCTAGGCTGAAGCATTCTAGATCATCAAAGGGGTATTGAAAGTCACTAGAATGTCCACTTCCTGAGACAAAGGCACAACTGTCCTGGTAAGAACTTTGTTGCCCTTGTTGAGACCTTGGAGTCTCAGGGAAAGTGATGTATGGCCCAGAAGACAGGATGGCTATTGGGTGTATGTCAGGTACTTCTAAGTTTGGGGGTCCTGAGCGTTCAACAACCATTAAAGTGTTGCTAGCAGGAAGGCTTGAAGGTCTGCTCATCTGATAACCTTTCTTGTTGTCCATCTTTACACAGTATCCATCAAGGATGACATATAGTTCAGTCATTATGAGGGAGTTCAGATTTTGTGTTCTCTTGATAGAGACATAGTAGAACATCCACTCATTTAGGAGTGCACTCATATGAGATCTTTCGGTTTAAGGCAATTCCCATAAACTGAAAGGAAGAGATAAAATCCATATACCTTAAGTATTGTTGGCTGAGGGTCTCTTCAACAATATAAGTGAAGTTCTCGAACTACTGCTTCAGTGAATCTTTCTTGGAGTCGTACGAGCTAGAGTACATCTGGGACAATGCATCAAACAGTTCTTTTGCTTACTTACAATGCTCAAAACCCACCATGTTGGAGTTGGGTATCGTAGTCATTAGGACAATCATAACATTGCTATCAATGTCTAGCTTTTTGTGGTATTCATCAAAGTAGTCTTCTATAGCTTTCTCCATCATGGCACTGTTTCCACCTAGTACAGCAACCTTTGGTCTGTAAGGACCATTGACGATAGATTGCCACGTCTTGCCATCTTGGTACCTGATAAAACCTTCGATACGTCTACTCCACAATCTGAAGTTTTCTAGGGTGATAATAGATGCTTTAGTCATTGTCCCCATCTCAACTTCTAACTTTTGGTTGAGGGCCATTTGTGAGTGTGGTGAAAGGAGGAGTGCAAAACAGGTTGATTTGGATGGTAAGATCTCACAATCAAGAGCCTAAAAAGCTCTGATACCAATTGGAGGATCGATGTTTGTCACTAACACTTGGTTTTTCTCTCAAACTCACTTAATCACACATGGTTTAGATGAAGCAGAATCTCTTCAAAGAGTTGATAATAATATACTAAGTAGCAAAGAACACAAGGAAATAATTTTCAAGGTACTTGTATATATTACTTCTCAACTCAAAGTATTACAAGACTCTTACAAGCATATTACAACTCTTACAAGCATATTACAAGACTTTTACAAGCATATTACAAGAGAATAAGAAAATATATATATTATCGCCTACAGCCAGATATACTTTGATACCAGCTGGAAACCTAGAACTAAAGCAAATACTACAAAGCTAAGTTAAGGTATCTTAGATAATATATTATCTAAGATTTGGTAGTCATGACATATCCATGACTTACCTTTTGTTATCAACTAAAGTTGGCAACTGTACTAACTGTTAAAAGGTGAATAGTGGAATAAAGTATGGTCAATTACATGGGCATGGGAAAGCACCATGCAGTATCTCAGAGATTTGCAGCAGAGTATCAGACAATAGCTTGTAGCTTGATCGACATGGAGGTTTAAGCTTAGACTAGTTTTTTTACCTTGTCGCGTGTTGCGACGAGATATGATATAGATTACAATTGACTCAACTTATTTCCAAACTAAATTTACACCAATACCCGAGTCATGGACCGACTTGATTTTACACGGAAACGTATTTCTTTTTTGAAGTAAACTTTATAGTAGTAAACCCTAGACAAGGAGAGAGGGGGGCTAAAATGACCTTTCACAAAGCTAAAAAGTTCTAAGGTGAAACTTGAAAGTGCAAAGATTGAAAATAAGGCATATATTAAAATAGCCACATATGCGTTTTAATTTGACCAAGTCAATTCGACTTTGAATATAAAAGTACTAGGTTATAGACTAGCGTATTCACGGGGTTGTATAATAAAATTTATTTAACTCTATAATATGTATTATACATGCCGAATCATTATACTGGTTCATTATAAATAAATATACACCAACAATATTATATTTATACCATTTGGTTTCTAGAAATTATGACAAATGAATCTCACAATAATAAAAACATGTTTAAACAAAACATAACAAAGTTTTAAAAATCTAAATTTAAATTTTTAACAAGCACTATTGTAATTATGAAGTAAAAGTATTATTACAAATAGTTAGAGCTACATAGTATAACATGGTAAACAAATATAAGGACTATAAAATTAATATAATGTGTGATATCATTAGCAATTAGCAGCTACTAAACAACAAAAAAATACATCTAAAAACACTAAGAAGTTGTACATGTTCAAATTTGTATTTATACAAACATTCATATACCTTCTTACCAACATCATTATCAAGCTTTTGGTTATATGCTAATTACTATCATTCAATTTTAAAAAGTACTTTTGATATTTTTAGTGTATTATATGTTGTCATTAATTTTTAAATAACACATTCGTTTTAATAATTGTTTGATGTATAAAATTATGCATGTTATTACTATATCACATTTACAATGGTCGGTGGATGTATATAATTTTTTATTCAATACCAACTTTTTGATATATATTCTGTTTTGCAAACAAAGTCCTTAGTTACTTCATGGTCCACTGGTCTATGGATCACTATCTAAGACCCGAGACTTGGGTTCGAAACTGGTAGTGGTGTATTTTTTTTCTTTTTCTTTTGGTTATTATTCCTAAGAAACCCTCATTAAGTTACTTAAATTGACACTTTTTACCTTTAAACTTTTGCTAAAACTTTGAAAAATATCATTTTAACCCATTAAGTTTCTAAAGCCTCAAGTTTACCTTTTGTACATTTTACTTCATAAACCTAATTTCTCACGTTTTTATTTTTATGCACGTATTGGTCTAAATTCAAGTTTACTTATGCTTTGATATAAATTTTGTTCGGACACAAGTTGGGCTAAATATAAACGATTTCATGCTAATTTTTATGCACACTTTAAGTTGTATACTTTTCGATGTATATTTTATTTGAAAATGATGGAGGTCAAATATAATATATTTGTGTTCAATGATATAAATTCGAGTAACTCTACGTTTCAACAAAACTTTATTTCAGAACGAGTTGGGACGATTGTAGTATACGCCGCGTACGTTGCCGCCGCAAAGCGCGAGTATATTTACTAGTTTATCCTTAAATCGAATAATTCGTATGTTATCTTGGAGATATTATTATGGTTTATTTTTTAATACCTAAAAATGGGTTGATTAATACGTATGTAATGAACTGAAATTTGTAAGAAAAAATACAAACCAATTATTAATAATACATAAGTTATAACCGAAACTCATGTTTACTAATAGAAACTAAACAAAAGAATTTAGTTATTTGTTTTAAACTTGAATCAAATTAATTTACCCACTTCCTATTGAACATACCCGTTCATGCATTCGTCATAGTTAAAATTAACGAAAACTATAACTTATGGTAAAACATAATTATAATTAATATATAAGGTGTAATTGAAAAATAGTGTAACATTCAATTAGAAAAACACTAACTTAAATTTTAAAATTAGTCATAAACACAATTAAATGATCCACTGTATAGGTAAAACTGAATGAATTGAGTTACGTGGGAAAACCATAATGAGGTTGAAGAAGAGAGTGACACGAGTTCCATGGATGTAAAGATTTATTAGTATTAGATAAACAACTAAAAAATATGACAATAAATGGTTGTAAGTAAGACGTGTATAAATATATGAACGTAAGAATTTATTTTTTTAGTTGAACTTGTACATGGTAAATCAAAACTTTAGAAACTTAAGGAGGTGAAACTGATATATCATAAGGTTTTTAAAAAGTAAAAAAAAATCCTGATGAGCTGAATTGACATATCACAAAGTTTTAAAAAAATCTAGAAAATATGTATGTGTGAGAGTTCCAACCCATAACTTCTCACACAAAAGACACGCCCTTAATGACTGCACCAACCACGTAGTTTAAATTAATTTCAAATACTCGTGTATATTAATACGGAGAAACCAAAAGACTATAAAGTGAGGTCCAGTGGTTATGTGACACATGGCAAGGCCGATGAGACCCCCACCAACCTTGTTAAATGAGTTATAGTTAATTTAATAATAATTTTATTATGATATTACTTTAAATTAATAGTGATCACAACGTACATTATCTTGCTATTAAGTTGCGACAAACCAAATGATAAAGTTAATTCTATCATAAGTCTTTTGAACTACAATGCATGTATTTGGAAAAATTCAAGACTGATTGATGATTCACCGACAACCTTTGTCTCCTATTTATAACTAAGCCATGTGACTCGTTTGCACCTTAACTTGCTACTCTACATTTGAATTTCTATGTAGGCTTGCTAGGTTAGCTACCACCTCAAGTCTATTCATACGCCATTGTGTCAACATCAGCACCAGCTCTTGTGCTGCCACAAGTTGGTCCCAGGCCTTTTGACGTCCACAGTCCAACATTCCACAATGTTGATGGTTACAAAAGATGAGTCATACTCTAAGGCTGGCTTGCTCACCCTTGATCCACATGCTAAACGAATCAAAATACAAAGTTAGTTAAGATCATACAAGTACAAAGTGCATGCATGCTACTAATGGTCAACTCATGCCTTCTTTGATCTTCATCTTCCTCTCTTAGCCGGTGCAGCTCCATCATCCTTTGTGGCTGCAGGAAGTTGGCCTCTCCCACAATCTTCTTCATGGTTCTCTTTCTCTTCATCTTCTGGATCAAAAGATTCTTTGGATTCCTTCCTCTTGTTGGGCATTTTAATAGCAGTAGTGGCTGCCTTTTTGTTAGTTTTGTTAGCGGGTGGGCATTCGGTACTAGGTTCTTCAACGCCTTCGCCCACAACTTTTCTGTCATAAATTTCAAGCTGTAAAAACAAAAGTGAATTCCAATTAAATTATACTATAATAAAGGAACAAAACAGTTTGAGAGACATATTACAAAATATATAGAAAAGATATAAAGTTCATCAATGACTAATGCCTTGGATATCATTATAAAAACAATTTAAATCATTGAATAACATGATTTATTAAATTTTGAGGTTGTATGTGTCAAACATATTAACCCATCCCTATGTTAATTAATTCTCTCAATTTGACCCGTTTAAGATAAAACATGACCCAAACTAGCCCATTCATAAACTACCACTTCAAATGTATATTCTAGCTTCACTAAAATATAGTAATATCTCATAATACTAGATATACGGTTTCGTGTTATTTGACCAAGTTGATCACTAGCATTTGTTCGATTAATGACCACCAGAGAATGCGGAAAGTCACATGCAACACTACAGGAAAACATAATAAGCAACTGTAAAAGGTATGTTTTTGTGTGCGCGTTTTGAAAATGATAATGCAATACTTAGAATTAGATAACTAGAACACCAGTTATCATAAAATAATGGATACCAAATTATGATTTTTTTTGGGTTTAGTGGAGTATGATTTTCTTCCTCTTAAAATGGTATGTGACATCCGGTAAAATCTAACCTAATTCATTCTCTTTTTATGATTTTGTCCTGATTCCTTTGACGTCTTGGTTCGTAAACCAAAGGTTTAAGTTTCAACCTTCTATTTCTTTGGCGTTGCTTTGTCGCTGCTAAAACTTTTCCTCACTTGATTTCTCTTTCAACTTCTCTCATGCAACGCGTCAATCTAAGCCCCCGTCAATAACCATGTTGATATCTTCAATATTATGCACAAATGACGACAACCAATGGTAGTGACATGAGGACCTAGCCGGGAACTCCAATGATGGTGGATAGGGTTCCAACGATTCAAAAATCACTCGAATGTCCCTTACTTCCGTTCTTGAGTAGATTTTCAGTACACAGTGTATTTTATAACTTATCGTAGGTTCATGAATCTTGAATGCCCTTGTTGTTCAACTTCTCAAATTAACACCGAGTTTGTTAATTCCATGCTTCCTACTCTTCTAACTACAAATATCTTAATACGTGTGCACAATCTGATCTTTACTAGCTTCACCTTTTTGAATCTATTTCGGATACATTACTTGCAATCCATATGCATCAACATATTTTTTTTATTTCCATAAATCATCAAATAATGGAGTTATTTTAGTAAATCATCAAATGATGAAGTTAGAAATGCAAGTCTCCTTATGGTTTAAAATAAAGGTTTAGATCTTAATGTATTTGCTTATGTTTCTCCGGTCAGTGGGTTCATAAAGCAACGTGATCTCTAGAATGCGACGAGAAAGGGTTCGAGCACAAAATGGACACTCTTGAGCTCATGAATAAGGAGTATATCCATAAGTATTATGCCATTAGTATAGATTTTGGTCGTATATACCTGGTTTGATGAATGCCATTAGTATAGATTTTGGTCATATATACCCGGTTTAATGAATGTACAATGGATTTATAAGGATTTCATCAATTTATAACGAGATGAAAATTTATTTGTATCGTCAATTTACCTAGTTACCACACTTTAAAAATAGATGCATTCGATTGATTGTTTTTCTTTAAACCGATAAGACTGCTACAATCAAATTACTGTTGACTATTGTTATAAGGTTTATCAATTTTATTACTTCATTTACGAGTCATTGGATAGAAATTTGTGTTAAATAATGATATGCAATTAGTTCAATTGAAGTTTTATCTACTAAGATTATCCCCATCGCGCTCCTATCGGTCGTCTGTCGTCGACGTGGACGGCGCCTGCCGGGAGGGCGACGCTGGGGGAGGAGAAAGGATGGGAGGGGATTTGGGGGAAGGGCGGGGAAAAGGAAGAGTGGTGGGCCCCACCGCCATAAATAATAGATTAAAACAATTATAAATTAAAATGTTTTTAATTAAAATATTCTAAAATCTTTTAATTAAAATAAAAATATAAGTATAAAATTTAATTAAAATGATTTAATTAAAATAAAAATATTTTAATTTTTAATATTTTTAGTATTAAGTAATTAGTTAGAGTTAGTTAAATAATAATTTAAAATGAGTTAATTAAATAATAATTTAAAATGAGTAATTAATATTAATTGAGTATAAAATATTAAATTTTTTTACATTTATAGTATTAAAATATTTTATTTTTTTACATTCATAACAACTACCTTTTTTTTTTTTTCATAACGGTTATTTTTTTGTATTTTCATAACGGCTATTTTTTTTTCATAACGGCTAGGTTTTTTGTTTTATTCATAACTCATAGTTTTTTTGTTTTATTTTCGTAACGGCTAGTTTTTTTGTTTTATTTATAACGGCTAGTTTACCTATTATAAATATGTTTTATTCAGTTGAGAGTTTTTCTTAAATCACACTTTATCATCTTTCAAACATTATAACTCTCTTCTAAACACAATTTAAAATTCAATTCGCAATGGATCCAAGAGCTCCATTCTCTTTCACACAAATGTTAAACGATGAAACCAATGAAGAATACCCACATCAGCAACTAGGGTTCTCCCAATATCAACACCCTAGGTTCTCCCAACTCCCACAACCCGGGGGATTCCCATATCTTCAACCATTTGGGGAATTCCCATATGTTCAACAACCTCGGGCATTCCCATATGTTCAACAACCTGCATTCTTACAATTTTCACAAGTCAGAGGATTCCCATATCTTCAACAATCTCAGTCTTCGTTGGAAGACTATCAACAATATCAAGCATGGCTTAAACATAAAGAGCTTCAAAAAGTACAACAAACACAATCACAATCACATAAGAAACAACTAATTGATGGAATGCCTCGTCGTAAGTAACAATTTTAGTTTAATTTGTTATTTCAGTTTATGTTATGATTTTAATTTAATGTTGTATTAGTTTAATTCTACATATGGATCCATAACGGCTAGTTTTTTTATTGTCTTTTTTTAACGGCTAATTTTATTGTTCTTTTTTCCAACGGATAGTTTTATTGTCTTTTTTCCAATGGCTAGTTTTTTTTGTTTGTATAAATACCACAATGTACACCACGATCACTACAACACTTCATTCATTTACCACACGAATACTTTAAATCCCAAGTTTTAAAAATGAGCAACGATGATGATAGAATACCCATGAATATTCCTCAAATGCTCATACAAGAATTTCAAAATCTTATTTCCGATGATATCGAAGAGCTTGCTAATAGATTGTTTGAGCTTGACCAAGAAGAAGAGGGAAGTTCTTCTCGACAACGTAAGAAGCGCAAAGAGATAGATAGAGGTCGTAAGGATGGAGACACACGATTGTGGAATGATTACTTTGCTCCAGAGCCGATGTACGATGAGAGTTTTTTCAGACGGCGGTTCAGGATGCGCATTGGTCTTTTTAATCACATCGTCACAGATTTATCTGAACCAGGTAAATCAAAACACTGGAAATATTTTACATAAAGATATGATGCTGTAGGTAGAAAGGGTTTGTCACCAAGACAAAAATGCACAAGTGTCATTCGTCAATTGGCATATGGCACAACAGCTGACCAATGTGATGAATACTTACGCATTGGTGAAAGTACTGTTATGGAATGTCTACAAAAGTTTTGCAGGTCTATCGTAAAAATTTATTCATCTGTGTATTTAAGAAGACCAACCCAATATGACGTTGATTGGTTAGTAGCTGAATATAAAGCCCATCATGGGTTTCTTGGAATGCTTGGAAGCATTGATTGTATGCACTAGAGTTGGAGAAACTGTCCAACTGCATGGAAAGGTCAATATACCCGTGGTGATCATGGACATCCCATGATTATGCTAGAAGCGGTTGCATCACATGACCTTTGGATTTGGCATGCATTCTTTGGAGTAGCTGGATCAAACAATGATATCAATGTGCATCAACCCCAGTTTTAATCAAATCTTTAAAGGGAATGCACCATAATGTAATTTTACAGTGAATGGGCATAACTACACCACAGGGTATTATCTTGCGGATGGTATTTATCCAGAATGAGCCACATTTGTAAAGAGTTTTACATATCCACCAAAGAATAATCTGAAAATGAAGTGGTACAAAAGGCGTCAAGAGTCTGCAAAAAAGGATGTAGAAAGAGCTTTCGGTGTTCTTCAAACTAGGTGGGAAATGATACGGTCCCCAGCAAGATCCTCAAACTTACCGGTATTAGATTATATAATGCACGCATGTATTATATTACATAATATGATTGTAAAAGATGAAGGAGGTTTCATAACTAATTGGTTGTGTGAAGAGCAAGAACCAGAGCCAGAAAGTTACAATAACGGGGTACCACCATCATTTCAAACACATCTACAAAGATTTACAAGCTTACGTAACCAGGACGCACACCATGCATTGCGGAACGATCTAATAGAACATCTCTGGACGAATAGGGGGATTATAAAGTAGTTTATTGTTATTTCTATCTATTAATTTTGTATCGTCATTTTTATTTTATTGTTTTACGTTGTTTTTTTAATTTAATTTTAATTAAATATATTTAAAATAATTTAAATATTTTTTATTAAAGTAATTTAATAGAAAAATATAAGGTAGAAAATAAAGTTTGTGGGAATATAGTGTTAGGGTAAAAATGTTTATGAAAATAATGATTGAAAGTGAGTGAAAAGATAATATGACATGCTGATTAGAATTGTTTTTGATAAAAATGAGTTGTAACGTCGGTCTAAAATACAACATAATAAAAAGCTAAAGAAAAATAAACATGAATACACATAAGACTACTCCCATTCATAACCCAACCCAACCAAACTATTCAATAAAAAATTAATTTCTCTTTCTTCCACCTATACAACCCAACTAAATTTATTTTTTCACTCCCATTCACAACCAACCCAACCAAAAACTATTAATAAAAACTTAATTATTTATGGTTACGTTTATTCTATTTAAATTTAAAATCAAAAATAAAAATTGATTTTTATTTTAAAAAAAGTAATTTATTTATATTAATATATAAAAAGTATATTAAATAAATACTCCACATTCATCAAACATACTTAATATAGCAAAAACTCATGTTACAATCATAGCATGAAAATTAAAAGTTACAATACTAGAACATAACAATTACATAATTATCCATGAACACTAAATTTTTGCCATATATGCTCAATCAGATCATTTTTTAAAGAGTTGTGAGCTTCTCTATTACGAAGTTGTGCCCTGTTGGTCATATAACTGGATAAATCTGCAATTCGTTGAGTAGGTATTGAAAATGTTGTTCATCATCTTCAGTAGACGTTCTTCGTTGTCGGTTTATAGGTACGTCATTTAAGAATTCGGATGGATCATAATAGTTAAGGTATGGTGTCTCGTTCATCTTCAACGATCATATTATGCATGATGATACATGCAATCATAATTTTTCCCATCATATCCTTGTCCCATACAAGACAAGGCCGTCGAAGAAATGAAAACCGAGCTTGTAGAACTCCAAATGCGCGTTCAACATCTTTTCTAACAGCTTCTTGATGTTGGGCGAATAACTTGTGTTTCTGGAGCTGTGGAGAAGTTATTGATTTGACAAAGGCAGCCCATGAAGGGTATATGCCATCAGTGAGATAATATGCCATGTTATATTCTCGACCATTCACGATGTAACTCACATTGGTGCTCGACCTAATAATACATCATTAAAAATAGGAGATCTATGAAGGACGTTAATGTCATTGCACGAACCTGGAGTTCCAAAGAATGCGTGCCATATCCATAAGTCATATGATGAAACAGCTTCTAAAATTATAGTTGGTTTACCGTTTCTACCAGCATATTGACCAGCCCAAGCAGTGGGACAGTTTTTCCATTCCCAGTGCATACAGTCAATACTTCCTATCATACCTGAAAATCCACGTTCTTCCCCCGCATGGAGTAATCTTGCTAAATCATATTCATTTGGTCGTCTAAGATACTCTTCACTAAAGCATGAAATGATACCTTCCACAAACCTTACAAGAGCATCTCTTGTAACTGTTTCACTCATTCTTAAATATTCATCTTGTGCATCTGTTGATGTCCCATACGCCAACACTCGCATAGCTCCAGTACATTTCTGTAATGGTGAAAGACCTTTTCTACCTGTAGCATCACGTCTTTGTTGAAAGTATATGTCATTAGTTGTAACAGCATCCACTATACGAAGGAATAATGGTTTTCGCATTCGAAATCTACGCCGAAAGGTTGCTTGATCATACGTGGGGTTGTCAACAAAGTAGTCTTGCATCAGACGTTCTTCGCCATTCTCACGCTCCCGATTACAATACCTCCTTTTTACTCTAGGACGATCTCCCATGATCATATCCGGCATGCTTATGAGTAACTCACTCATGATGTTATCAAATGTTGGTTTTGCTGACCAACCCGTGCTTCCCATTCATTATATTCCTGATCAAAATATAATGAATCGGAATCCCCAATATGTTTTCATTCTGAGACATTTATCAAAGGTAATACATGAAAGAGTTGGGTATAGATTGGAAAGAAAGTATGTTAATGACCCTAGTTATTTATACAAAAAAATAATGATATTTTATACAAGAAAATAATGACCCTAGATATTTTATCAAAATAAAATCCAAACTTCCAATAAAAAGTTGACACGTGTAAATGAAGATAGTGTTAGATTTACTAGAGGATAACATAAACAACAAAATTTCTTAAACAATACAAACATACACCGAGCTAAATAAACTATCTTGAAAACCATGAAATACACCGAACTTTGGTTAGTTTCCATAAAACTTCGACATTAGATATCGTTTCATATTTTCTTCTTCAGGCGACAACATGTTCTTCTGTAGCAGTGTGTTCAAATGTAGAAGCTGCATTTCCATTAGTTTTGTTTCCTTTATGTTTTGTTCTCTTTCTTTCATATTTTGTTCCCTTTGTTGATCCAATTCAATTCTTTTTTTCATGACTTCTACTTCACTTTCTCTAGTAAGCCTCATTGCACGAAGTTCTGAAACAATTTCATTTGAAGCCTTACCTTTACCCTTTTTCTTTGCTGCATCTCTACCTATCGGACGTTGAATTGTTGAACCACCACTATTTGGCGTTTCTGGGGTGGAATAGTCCCCTTCTTCAGACGTCCTTGATCTTTTTGTGCTTGTGCCACTATCTTCTTCCACTTCAAATTCAGTACGGGAACGTGTTATGTCACGATCTACTTGTAATTCCCACTTTGGGTGTTTAGATATAACTTCATTAAAAACAATGGAATCGTTAAACTTGCTCCCACCATTGGCCTCATAAATTTTGTGAGCATCATTCTCAACATCTTTCAAGCTCATTCCACTTCGTTTTTGGCGATATGCTTCACGGTATGCAGCAACCCACTTTTGGGCATTTTCGTTAAGGCGTTTAAAACGACCTCTCATTTGATCTTCATTTCTCTTACCAATATGTTGAGTATTTTCTGCTTGAGTTGTGTCATACAATTCCTTTACTCGTGCCCACAATGATGTTTTTTTCTGGCTTTTTCCACGAATATTATCTTCGCTAGCCATGCACCATGCTGACATTAGAGCAACATCTTCAGCAGCATCCCACTTGTTACCGCGTACATGTTTTTCAATAATTCGTGAGGTTTGAGGGTTTTCTGTGATAGGTATCTGATTTGAAATTGGAGAGAAAGTAGAGTGTCTATAGTATTGAGCACTTGAATAATCTTCCGTATCTTCAAGATTGAAACAAAAATTTGGATCCATGGTCGAAAATAAAGAAATCGAAAGTGATTAGGAGTAGAGAAGAATTGGTATGAACTATGTCAATATTATACTCTATAAATAGAGAAAAAAAGTTATGATTTTGGTATTTAATTTATATTTTAATAAAAAGTGTAGGTTCTAGATAACAAATTTTATCTACAAAATATAAATTACACAATACTAATTTTACATGTGTCCATTTAATTAGTTTCTTTTAATTTTTAAAAATTATGACATTTTAATATTCAAATTGATGCATTGGTTTGTGTAACATTATCTTGTATTTTTTATTGAATGAACCCACTAAAATGTTTAATAAAGAAAACTAAATTATATGTTAAGTTTTATTAAATTAAAATACACTGACCAAACAAATTAAATTTTACACATTTATTTAGAAATACAATGAAAAGGTGGGGAGTGACCCAAAATCAACGACCAAACATTGGTCGGTCCACCAACCCGGTCGCAACACATACATGATTTATTTATTTTCTTTAATTAATTTTTACCACCGACCGACCGAACAATATACCTCCGATGGGAGTAGTCTAAGAAGACATTTTTCTAATGTAAAGCGGTCAGGGTTGCCGAGTTCGACTCAGAATTATCACACCAAAAGAAACACAAATCCACCTTATCAAACAAACACAAAATTATCAATCCGTAGCCCATTCCTTCCAACCAATAAAAAACGTCCATTTATACACCAACCAATCGGATAGAAGCACACAGATCCCAAATTCCCTCTCCCACAAACCTTTGCAAACCCAACACCCACGTTTTCCCGTGTATATATATAACCACTCATCATCGACCCTTTACTAGTTTCGCAAATCGAAACCCTAATTCCCAAATCAATCACATATTTCTGGTAAGTTCATCGTATCTCTCCGTAAACATCAATCAAGAGCTTCAAATCTGTTGATTTTGTGTTCTATTGTGATTAATCTTCGTCTAATTCAGCTTTGTTACGTTGAATCGCAATGGCTCGTACGAAGCAGACCGCTCGGAAGTCCACCGGAGAAAAGCCCCAAGGAAGCAACTCGCCACCAAGGTATCCGATCGTTGAATTCTTCTATTACTTCTGCTGAATTTGCCGTTGATTTATGCGTTTTTTCATTTGTGACGGTTGTTTAGGCCGCCAGGAAATCAGCTCCGACCACCGGAGGAGTTAAAAAGCCCCATCGTTACCGCCCTGGAACCGTCGCTCTCCGTGAGCTTATGATCTCATCACAATCGTTAGATTTTTGTTTCTACTGAATGTTAATTATAAAACTGTCGAAGTTTATTGCTCAATTTTCGTTTCATCGTATCAACACCTATTGTTCGTGAATCAACGATCATTCAATAAATTGCACTCAAAATCTGTTTGTTAATGCAGTGAAATCCGCAAGTATCAAAAGAGTACTGAGTTGCTGATCCGCAAATTGCCATTCCAGCGTCTTGTTCGTGAAATCGCACAAGACTTCAAGGTTTTCTTTAACATCTGATCCATAAGTTTCATTCAACTTTGTTTGATCCTATCCTTTTTCCACTAATTTTGCTTCTGTTTTTGATGCAGACTGATCTGAGGTTCCAGAGCCACGCTGTGCTAGCTCTTCAGGAGGCTGCAGAGGCATACCTCGTGGGTCTGTTTGAAGACACCAACCTGTGTGCGATTCACGCCAAGAGGGTCACAATCATGCCCAAGGATATCCAGTTGGCGAGGCGTATTCGTGGAGAGCGTGCTTAGGTTGATAGTATTCGTATTTCATGTTCATGGCTTTGTATTATTAATGTTCTGAACCATCTATTTTCATTAGTTTTTGTTGCAATGTTTTGGGGATCAAACTGAATGTGAACCCTTTTATTTTGGAATGTAAATTGTCTGCAACTTATATCTGGTAGTCAGTGTTGTAGCTTTTGATGTTGGTAGTCTTTGTCCGCAGTTTTAATTGATGAATTTCATGTTATTGAATAATCATGAAATTCATGAACTGCATTTGCATATCAATATACTGCCCCATGGTGGCTTTTGATCGCTTATAAGGATTGTGTATCTGGCTATGTATCTGGCTTTTGATCGCATATTAATATACTGTGTTCTGGATATTGATCGCGTATAAGGCTGTGTTTCTGGATTTTGATTACTTATGGAGACTACATTATAAGTGATAATCCCATCACTTGGATGAAGTGGGCTATTGCTAGAAGCTGCAACAACCTACCAATTTATGGTACAATTGGTTTTGATTACCTTTGTGTTTGGCTTTCTTTGGCAATCTAGTCCAGCTCTTGGTATTTTGTGGCACCGTTGGAGGTGGGTGGTTGGGTGTTATTACTGTTCAACCTCACCCCGTATGAAAAGGATACAGGATGAAGAGCAACCATGGGGCAAGATTCATGTTAGGTTGATTCGAGTTCATAAACATTCATCAGTTAATTGTGATTTTCATATATTAAAACCTAAAGTAAAATCTAAAGTTATTTATCATTGTTTAGTTTTAAAATATTAGTTCCAAAGATGATAATATTTTAGACTTTAATTTGATATTCACGTACATTAATTGGTGTTTGTTTTTGTTTATGTTATTCATTTTTGTCTTTGTTTGGGAGGACACACCTGTTTTTAATAGATGACACTAGTAAAGAAAAACTTATTGGCCCATCAAGAAGTGTGATCCACAGGTAAAAAGCCTACTCGAGTCGGCATGTGATTCATGATCCCTCATGAAACGATGTTGCAATTCTGCGATCTTCAATCGGTTTGAGAAATCTATCTTATTTTCTCCCCTTCTTTGCAACGACAACGTTGTTCTGTTTGGGAAAGATTTTGTTATCATCAATTTGAGGTTTGGTGGTGTTTTAGGATGATCTTGATTCATTGTGGGACTCGAAACCAAAAGAAGAAAAAAGGAATGTCAATGAATATATATAATCTTTTATGCTATTTGGGTAAATGTACACAAATGCTGTTATACTAACTGATTTTCTTAATTTGTGCTTGTAAACTTGTATGAAAAAGCAAGGAAACCCCTTTAATAAGGTACAATCGAAAGTAAAAGGAGGTAATATGAAACATTTACATAAAAAAATCAACCAATAGTTCAAGTTGAATATCCTAGTAGTTGTAGTAGTGTGTATCAGTATCAGTGTATCATCACGGCAAAAGCTCACTATTCCGATGAAAGCCCTTGGCCACCTGAGAACAACCGTATGTGTGCCGTTAACCACCGTATTTCCGCCTTCCACCACCAAAAAACCCCTAAAACCCAACGCCGTCACCGGTGGCCGTCTCTCCGGCAACTTCTCCGCCAGCAAATGGGCCAACCGCCTCCTCTCCGACTTCCAGTTCCTACCAACAACCACCAGTTCCGACTCGCCGGACCTCACCGCCGGTAACCTCACGCCGCCGTATCCTCCGGCGCTCTCCGCCGCCTCCGACCGCTTCGTGTCTATGCCGATCGACTTCTACCGTGTGCTCGGGGCGGAGCCACACTTCCTTGGGGATGGAATTAAGAGGTGCTATGAAGCTAGGGTTTTGAAACCACCGCAGTATGGTTATAGTGATGATGCGTTGATTAGCCGGCGGCAGATTCTTCAAGCGGCGTGTGAAACCCTAGCGAACCTTGGCTCGAGACGAGAGTATAACCAAGGGCTTGCGGATGATGAGTTTGATACGATTGTTGTTGATGTTCCATGGGACAATGTAATAATCTGTTCTTCTTCCACTCCGCTTTTAGTTATACGCTCTCTGTGTTCCTCATGGTGACATCGAAATCGACACCATTCACAAAATTTTACATATAGCACTTGGAAACGATCAAATTCGTATAGAATTTTGCTAAATGGAAGATAAGTATTTATTTCACCAATTTTCATATCTGCTTGCAGTTTGATCACTAGAGTTGCGTTTGTGCACAACTATAAATGAATTACATTAGTAACAGTCAGGAAAAAAAACAACTGGAGAGGAAGAATTTAGTTTAAGTTGCTAGCACTGATTATTATTATTATTATTATCACCATTTTCAAGGTTCCTGGGGCCATGTGTGTGTTGCAAGAAGCTGGAGAGGATGAACTGGTGCTTCAAATTGGTGAGAGTTTACTGAAAGACAGACTACCCAAATCGTTCAAGCGGGATGTTGTGTTGGCTATGGCATTGTCCTATATTGAAATCTCAAGGGACGCAATGGCGATGTCTCCTCCTGATTATATTAAGGGTTGTGAATTGCTGGAGAGGGCACTTAAGTTATTGCAGGTAAGACGTCTGATGAAATCTTGAATGTTTGTTCTTTTAGTAAAAAAAATTCTTTTGTGTTAAGGACTTAAGGTTTTTTAAATTCTATAGATCGCGCGATTATGCTATATTGATGTGTGCTCAGAAATTACCTGTTTTTATTGTTTGTTCCCATTTAGGAAGAAGGTGCAAGCAGCCTTGCACCAGATCTGCAAGCCCAAATTGATGAAACTTTAGAAGAGATAAACCCACGTTATGTGTTGGAGCTTTTGGCTTTACCTCTTGATGATGAGAACCTATCAAGAAGGACTGAGGGTCTTCAAGGTGTGCGCAATATTTTGTGGGCTGTTGGAGGCGGTGGTGCTGCTGCTGTTGCTGGCGGATTTACACGTGAAGATTTCATGAATGAGGCTTTCTTAAGAATGACAGCAGTGGAGCAGGTAAGCAATTTGATATTTTCTAGTGATCCCTGTCTAGTTTCAACTATCTTATCCAAATTACTATAGGTAGAAAATTCTAGGGTTAAGCTAATCTCAAATCACTGTTGTCAATAGCGATAGTGGTCGCTAGAGCATGCTATGTTGCGATCAGGTCATTAACCGTTATTTGATGTTTTTCGAGTGTATAGCACTATAGCAAAATTATGTCTTTTTATTTTATTTTAGCTATTTTGGTGGTGTGATTGCTTATTTATTAAACGCAAAACATTTCTTAACTTTTTCCACTTTTTTATTGCTAAATATAAATAGTGGCTGTTATTTACTGCTATCCGTTACGTGGCTTAGAGGTAGCTTGTCGCTATTGACAACTATGTCTCAAATGGGAAAAATATATTTTAATGCATAAAATCTCCTAAATCATTTATCAAAAATTTAAGTTGCCATATTTGACCCACTGGTTATTATGAATGATGTAAAATGTTGGACAGAGAGTGTTTCATGTCAAACCAATCCTATTTAAATGTAACCAAAAAATTACCCTTTTTGACGTGATACATATCCTGCTTAACCACCCATTTACCTCCTCTACAAATCAGTACCCTCTCTACAAATCAGTACCTTCCATTTTGTTTCTTATTGTTTTCTACTTTCATTATTCTTAAGGTTGAACTCTTTACTTCCACACCATCTAATATACCAGCAGAAAGTTTTGAAGTATATGGAGTTGCTTTGGCACTTGTTGCTCAAGCTTTCATGGGTAAAAAGCCTCGTCTAATTAAAGAAGCTGACAGTTTGTTTCAACAACTTCAACAAATCAAAGTAACAGCCTTAGGTAATTCAGCATCAATGTACAATGCGAGAGAAAACCGCGAGGTTGACTTTGCATTAGAAAGGGGCCTTTGTTCACTTCTTGTTGGTGAGGTTGATGAATGCCGTTCATGGTTGGGTTTAAACGATGAAAACTCACCATACCGGGAACCATCTGTTGCTACGTTTGTTATAGAAAATTCTAGAAATGATCCTGAAAGTGATTTCCTTCCGGGTCTTTGTAAGTTGTTGGAAACATGGCTCATTGAGGTTGTGTTTCCTAGGTTTAGAGAGACAGCAGATGTCCAATTTAAGCTTGGTGATTATTATGATGATCCTGTAGTATTGAGATATTTAGAAAGGCTAGAAGGAGTTGGTGGTTCATCTTTGGCTGCAGCCGCTGCTATTGCCAAAATTGGTGCTGAAGCTACTGCGGTTCTTGATAGTGTTAAGGTAGGGGCACTTCAGGCATTACAGAAGGTTTTTCCTCTTGATCAGGAGGCAGAGAGTGTTAAACGTTATAACAACAGTGAGTTTGGTGATTCTTTGGGGGTTGAAACTGATGATCGGATTTCCGAGGAAAATAGATTTAACGGGAATCAAGAACAAGAAATAATTACTTATCGCACTAAAGATGCAGCTGTGAAGATTATGTGTGCTGGCTTGGTGGTTGGATTGGTGACTTTGGCTGGCTTGAAATTCATACCATTCAAAAGAGGCTCTACCAGTACTACTCCTCAAAAAGAAGTTGGTTCAGCTCTGTCTTCAGATGTCATCAATGTGGGTATGATCTAAAATGACATGTTGTAGTGTAATTCTAACATATATTGGTTAGTTAATTTTAATAAATGTGTTACATTTTCCCTTTTGGTGGATATTGTATCCGGAATAAGCGATCGCGTATCTAAAATTCATCCACCAAAGTCAAAACAAGTTCAAGAAACAGTTCATTTTGAGTACACGTGGAAACCAGGGGGTTCATGTTGGGCTAACCACAACTTTTCAGCTTTTATCAAAAAGTTCATAAATAGTTAATGTGCTTATTATTTAGTAATCAAAATCTTTTGATGAAACAATTTTAAGAAGTTGTATGCGCTAAAAATATACTTTGGGTAAATTTCGACTTGTTTCCCTTTTAGCTAGTTGTTTTTAATTGACCCATTGAATAGCAAATAGGTTGCAATTCCGACAAAAAGAACTAAAACATTAAGTTTATTAACTAATTTGTTCTCATTCTTCCTTGCAGGGGATTCTATGACTGAAGCTAATGAAGAAATTCCTAGAATGGATGCAAGATTCGCCGAAAGTCTAGTTCGTAAGTGGCAGAGTATTAAATCCCAAGCCCTTGGGCCTGATCACTGCCTCTCAAAGTTGTCAGAGGTAAAGTCTTTTATCCAAGTGGTTGACCATAATAAACACTTCAATAGTTGAAATTTTTTAGGAATTTTACTTCCTGAGTGGAGTATATGGTCTGATAATTTGCATAAGTTTGCTGTTTCTCTTGATCATATATTTCCTTTCCTTTTAAAATTTTAAACTGCCTGAACAGCTAATCTGCTTATAGTTTGTTTGGTTTCAACGGTTCATGAAATCCTCATTATAGATGTGTCCGGAAACTCACAGTCCGTTTGGCCTATGATGTTGCATCATCTGGATTTTTACACTGTTTATGGAAGTTGTTTTGATTGTCATGTCTTGATGCCATTCAATAAAAGCCAAACTAGAGAGACCTTGTGGACTCTATTCAATATCATCAATTCATTTGTAATAATGATAGTGGGGCTAATAGGTTAATTTTTAATTCCTTCCTAAAAGAAGGAACTGGTGCCATTTTATGGGCTGTAGGGCAATTATCTTCTGCTTAACTCTATGCAATATGGGGAGTTTTGGCAGCTAGTCAATCGGGTTGAAATGTGGTAAATTCTAGTGAAATGGGCTTGGTCCAATTGGTTGACCGGCCAACCCTATTTTTATTTTTGGCAATTCTCTTATTTCTTGAAACTGACCGGGTTGTGATGAGCTGACCCACCAATACTTTTTTGCCCATTTTGTATTTCTATAAATAATGAATGTGTTACTTATGATTACAAAACAATACGACTACACTAATAATATAAATCATTGAATAAAATAAGGTATGAGGTTGTAAACAATAAAATTTGAAAATGACTTTGAGCCACTTTTAAGTTTTAACCCATTTGACCCGTTCCCTTTTTCAGTATGTTTGCATTTAATTCTTTTGAGATAAAACACAACCGGCTTTAGCCCATTATGGTTTGACGCTAAGATATATGCCAGGTATTAGATGGTGAAATGCTCAAGATCTGGCATCAACGGGCAACCGAAATTGCTCAACATGGTGGTTCTGGGACTACACTCTTTTAAACCTTACCATTGACAGCATCACCATTTCACTCGATGGTCGCCTAGCTGTTGTCGAAGCAACCCTTGAAGAGTCTGCTAAGTTGACCGATTTGACCCGCCCAGAAAACGATGACTTCTACAATTTAACCTATAACACACGTTATGAGATGTCGTATGCCAAGTCAGCATGGAAAATCACAAAAGGGGTTGTCCTCAAATCATAATACATGTAAGTATATCTTTCTCCTTTTTATGTATCTAACTGTTATTAGATTACTCAACAGTTACCAGTTGAATGATATGTTTCTCCACCATATCGATCATGAGTGAGTTTGGTGCTGCTCATAAAAATATATAACATTATGCAAGTTTGTCTAGATAAAGGGGCGTTTGGATTTACATTTTGGAAATGATTATCTAGATTTTAAGTGCAATAACCAGCTTTTAATGTTTAGATAAATCTATATCTAGGTGTAAACCGAGCCAGGGGTCGAGGGTTCGGCTTGTATTATATTCTATGCCTAAATCTCGGGCTTGGCTTGTATATTACTTTGTCAATTATTTAATCGTTTTGTTATATATGTATATGTATAATTATGTATATACATCTTCATATAATTTTTAGATACTATTTTTTAATTATTTTTATCATAATAATTAATTATATATAATATTATATATTATGTAATTATAGTTTATGTATATAATAAGCTCATTTAGACTTGTGGGACTATTCGAAACTCGAACTCAAGTTTGTTTTTTATATGCACTTTAAGAGTTCAATTTAGGTTTAAAACTCAAGCTCGACAGTTAAGTTTGGCTTGATTTTTGTTTTTTAATGAGCCTATCCGGAGTAAGTTATGAGCTACTTGGCTTGTTTGCACCTTGACACGTTTTTTTAATATATTATGTTAGTATTTACAGGCCAAATATTCAACATGCACCCTTTATTATTTGATTATCACAACTTTAAACAACAAAGTGACGATTACTTTTAAAACGCAACTCCATACTTATTCATAATGTTGGAGAATTAACATCATGAAAGTACCATTTTTATTCATTAAAAGTACAGACATAAAGTAGTTTTGACCCGTTTGGCAATGGATGAATCATAAAAGATTTGGGAGCATACAACTATCTGGGTAACACTTGTACTTTAGTATGATTACACTACAATATTACATGGACTAAAATGGATATGTGTATAATATGGCTAGATGATTTTTTTAATTATTTAAAGAATTAATATTGATTAAAGTTTGATTAGAGTGTAATCACGTATGACTTGATACTTTGACGGTAAATTTGGTTTAACGGTTTAAGGGTATGAGTTTGAAGTTGATACCCATAAAATTAGGAATCCTCTATACCCATTTAAAAAGTTAATTTACGTTGTTATCAACACCTAAACGCTTGTTTTAATATCTTAGCAAGGAGAGGCTGTTTCTCCAGGTAGAAAGAAGGCTTTGTGGTTCTTGTTTGGTTGCGACGGTCAATCCAAACAATTCCTTTGGTGTTTTGTCTGGTTCGATGAGCCCAACAAGCTTTGCCACAATCTCGGCACTGTCCCTAATATGCTCAATATCATCTGTTTTTGTCCATAATAGTTGAGACAATTGGAGTCTTCTGTTTCGGGATTCCAAATCAATGCGCCACTTTGCAAACATCACACGTCTTTCGGTTGAAGTGAATTTCTTCAAAAGTTTCCTGCACAGCATTGCCCTCTCGAGATTCAGTGCCCGTGCGCTGTTGGTCATCAAGAAACAAGACAGTTACCCATTTTAATAGAGGTGGATATAAAAGTTCAATCTTTTGGCATTGTTGGTTCATGTTTGATATAAATAAACACATGAATAAACGTACGCAACAGCATCCAATTCATAGAGTAAGATTTATGGAGAGTGAGATGAGGGCAAACCCTACCTCTATCTCAAGGAATGGAAAAGTTGTTCGTATAGATAGCCCAACTTAAACAAACCCTACCCTTTTCATTGCTTCTTTTCTTAAGAGTAAAAGTAGCGTAAAATATTTATTAATAGCAGGAATAAAAAGAAGAATATGGTATGGAAAGGAACACTAATTATGTAGAAAATTAGGTAGCACCATAGAAAGGTATAAACAAAGTGTATACAAGTGAAGTCAAGACATCAAGAGTTAAAGCAACCTAGGTTGCAACCCTGAGAAATGACACGTAATTGCAATAACTTGTAACTATATTTAGAACCCCCGCTACACTATGGAAGCAAAACAAAAAAGCTCTGGAAAAAATAACAAGAAAAAAAATTAAATAAAGAGGTTAAAATAATCAGACCAAATTATTACCTTGAGCGAAATCAAGTCCTAATCAAACGTAAATATTCTTTATTTGAAATGAATTATTAGACTTTTTCGAAGTAAAATAATTATAATATTTTTTATTTTTTTAATAATATAAAGATAATTATTAATCATATTTTAATAATAAAAATTGAGTGTTGAGTTGTGAATGAACTTGAATTTTTAAAAATCAAAACTAATACTTACTGGCCAATAATAATCCAGTTTATTAATTTAACCAATGATACTCTCAACTTTCATTTTTATCTCCCAGTTGTATAATTATTATAGATTCACATTGTATGCATTTATTTTTTGCTTGATTTTGTTAGTGTGTGTTTGTGTTTTTTTCATTTCGTTCATAATTATTACCGTGAGCAAAATTAAGTGCAAATCAAATGTAAATATTTGATGATTATTTTATGGAGACTATTAAATGTAATAAAGTGTGTCACCGGCCATATCAATAGTTAGGATTCTTATCGGCTAATGTATGATAGTTTGGATTATTAAAATCCAACTTGACTGTTTTTATTAAAAAGTTGGGTTTGGTTGAATCGCTAATGTGAATAGTCTAACAATCTCTAGAAATCCCTTACCTTTAGTGTCCACATATCAAGAGAAATGAAGTACTACCTTGCAACATCATCTAGTGTTTGCTTGAGGAATGACAGGCGTCTAAGCTCGACTTCAATGTACACAGAATCCGATGGATCGCCTTTGATGAGCAAGAAAAAGTAGGTCCTGTGAAGCAATGGTATGTTGCATTCATTCCATAGTTCGATTATCTTCCTTCTTTGCTCCTCGAACACCAAACACCACTCTTTCTCTCCGAATCAAAACCATCCACTTCATTTCCTGATTCAACGGTTTCAGTTGAAGCCTTCACCTGACATGAAAATGAGTAAGTTGCATCAAAGAGTAGAATGGATCAAAAGCTTCCTAAAAGATTTTATAACCGTATTTGACACGTTAGTTGTGTATAAAACAATAAAAAAATGTATAGGAAGTGTTTTAGATCGACCCAACTCAACCTATAAAAATTCACCTGTTTTGACCCGTTACCTAAATTTTCTTGTGCAAGTTGTAATACAGGCAGATGGAATTGACAATTGTGTGAGAGCATTAATATAAACTAACGAATAAAGCCTCTTAAAACAATATATATTTACTAGTCTATTTTTAATGAAGAAACGTCTTATATAGTTTGGCCATCACAAAAACGGTCTTGTATTGTTATCAAAATAGCATAAGGTTTTGTATTCATATTTGAGAGACGAGCAAGTATTTATAAAAAAAGATATCTTTTACCTAGAAAAGTGATTTGCGTTTACCAAACCCGACCCTGTGTAGATGAAAATCATACTTGTGTGAGAGCAGGATCCTTACCATGACTTTTTCGTCGGTCTTGGATGATGGAGAAGAGGCAAAAATATCCCCATCAGCATGCTGCATTTCTTTTTCGTCAAACCTCGCAGTCGAACAATGAGAAACTTGTCGACATAGTTTTTTGATATCCGACTCTGATTTTGATTCAGCCACCACATTCTTTTCAGATGCAGGAGGTGACAATAATGCATCGCCTTCAATAATACCTGAGCAACTTGTGCTTCTTGTTATACGTGGAGTTTTTGTAGTAGTGGCATCTTCAAGTGATGAATGAGGAGATTGGTCTACATGTGAATTTCCAAGATCCCCTTCATGTTGGTTTTGATCATGGGTATCGATAGCATCATCTGCTTCATCTTTCTCAATACATTCTACTACTTTGCAGCTGTCTACTGAACTTCTCCTTGTTCTAGCTTTCTGGGAAGTATTGTCCCATTCCTGGGTTGGATCTGGCCCGAAATATTGGTTCATAAACTCATGCGGGGTGATATTATCGAAAACGTAGTGGTCTTCATTTGGATTACGTAGTTTATGGTTCTTTGGAAAACTGTAAGTGTTGACAGAAGCAGTTGGGGGAAGAGGAGCATTGACTTTGATGTTGACCGCCACGCCAGAAGTGCCTGATGTGAAATGTCCTTCCCATGAACCGCTACGTAAGTGTCCAGATCCAGAACCTCCGTCCCATGAACTAGAACCACTCTGCATGATAAAAGAAAAACAAAGATAAGATTGCATGCAGTTATGTTCCTGATTAGAAGCATCTTAAAAATACAGTTATTAGCTTAACTAAAAAAGATAATATTAACATACCCATGGCAGTGAATTTTGATCGACTCCAGCCGCTCGTAATATTTCATCAAGCCGAGATCTAGCAAGATCCCGTTCCTGAGTCAACTCTTTGATTTCTTGCTCCATCTAGGAGACGGACAAAACAAATGTATCAACTTAATTGACACGTATATTAACAATTAAGCAAACAAACAAACGTATGAATCAATATCCCACTCATAAAGTAGGGTCGGGAGAAGGGAGGGCGAGATAAGGGCAAACCTTACCTCTATCTCCAGAGATAGAGAGCTACACCCAAAAGAGACCCCACGGCTCAAAGAAACCATTTTTATTTACAAGTAGCTCGCAGTATATATTAATATTAGCTCATATCAGCAATTAAGCAATGTATAAAATATCATCATGCTAAAATACCTTGAAAAGCAGTTTACATATCATCTATCATGAACCTTTTCAGTTTTGTATTCAATTATTCATAAATGATTTGGTATATATTTTTATCTTGTAACAGGTCAAATTAACAAAAATAAGTTATAAAAGGAAACGGGCCAAAAGGTCCCAAGAAATAGATTAATATTGGAACAATGTAGTTTTTTTAATCATATTCACACACAATTATTTACCAAAAATAAAAATTTGGATAAATCGGGTCCCTGAACATAACCCATTTCGTCTAATACACAGATTTACTCGTTATGTGACTGCGGTGCTTACCTTTTGTATTTGAAGCTCCTTTTCTTTGATTATTGCCTCAGAATCATTTGTTGAGCCAGACATATTTTTCAACTCATATTCCAATCTAGCCATCTCTCTTTGCAATTGCTTCACCATTGCTTTCTCAGACATTACTACATTAACCTGGGCACTTGTCCTGACCTCCTTGGCACAAGCTGCGAACAAAAGCGTGTTCTTGACTGCTCAAGATGAGTATGTGCGGGGCTCAATGTGCATATTATGGCTGTTTTCGCGTTTCCTCCGAGAGAGTTTTGTAGTATTCTTGTTAGCTTCGAGTCTCTGTATGGTATGTGACCATTTGGCTCTTTGCTACATCCAGACAATATAGTATGTTGATTAAGATGGCACAAAAAAAGCTTCATTTGTTTTAGGTTTGAATGATCTTTCTACTTGCAGTTGATTTTCATTGTTTTAATCCATTTTGTTGTAGCAACATTATCTCATGCTATATGAATTCAGTAGTTTTTGCTTCACATCATCTGATTTTCTTGGCAGTGGTTGCCTCTCCTTTCTTAATCTCTTTTCCGACTCAGAGATAAAGTGAGTCTTGAACTTTCCTTTCCTTTTGTTTTGGACTCTCATTTTCTTGTTTGGGATTTATTGATATGATTAGTGTTTTGAATTTTGATTGGGTAAAAATCATGATATATACAACTTATATTAGATTTTTCTTTAATCGGATGAATTTAGAAGGTTTTTTTTTCTTAAATATTATTTGGATGGTTGAATTTCTAATTATATTAGGTTCTATACTATATTTGGGAAGTAGTATTATTTCATTGTTTTAAATAGCCCTAGGTGCACTGAGACTAGAGTCCTGAGCTAAGGCACGAGACGGAAAGCACAAAAGCACACCACTTTTCGTACACGAGGTGCAGTTTATTTATGTAAACCTTATATTTCTCATGTTTTAGAACCGCGTACCCAAAATTTAGCTATAAATAAGCTTATATGTGATTTTATTATTGCATTTATTTTACACCTTGCACCTTTGACTACCTAGATCTCATTCACAGGTGGTAAAATAAATTTTCATTTATAATTTGGTTCATGAAGTGTATGCTCTATAGTAAGTTGAGAACATGAAAATGAACCAATAGAAGTACAGACCTTAATTTGCGAATAACTGTTCCTAATGTTAGTAAACTGCGATTTATGTGGGCGCCTTCTTTCAGCCGTTTACCAACTGATAAGGTTTGAGAAGCTCGTTCACTTCCTGCTAGATCAATAAAATTCTACAAAAAAGGATATTTTTCGTATACAAGAATCTATAGAAAGAACAAAAAGAAATGTTTAAGATAGCGGCTATTTCATATTTATAGTAAGCATCCATACCACGGTAGCTGTAAGAATGCTTGCACTGTCAATCCCTGAGATTTCACTGGGAGAATTTTCAATTGTCTGAAAACAATAAGAATATATCATGATGTTGAAATCTACAAAATTGTTCATATTTGTAAGTAGTTAAACTATGAATATTGTACCAGTCGAATGATCTGATGAGATCTCGAGCTCATTTCATTCAATGATGTTTCCCCAATTTTTCTTTGAGCTAATAGATGTAATTCCAAATGATTATTAGTATTCTTGAACAAAACAAAAAGCTAGAACCTATGTAGTCCAAGGCGCTAGGTGCTCCAACAGCAAAGGGTGAGCTTGTTGCCTAGGTACGAAACGTTTAAAAAATGAGGGCTTGAGACAAGCAAGAGGCGTGGTGTAAACAAGCCGTTTTAGATGTTTTAGGATGGTTCCAGACCACTTTCAGATGTTTCAAACTAGTTTTGGTTTTTTCATGCCGGTATTTTCCAAGTTCAGTCAAGCTTTTCCTGGTTAACGGTGTGTGTGTGCCTGCCAGGACTAAAGGTGGTCTCGACTCGCTTGGGTGTGTTCTTTGACGCCTTTGGCTACATAGGCTATAACAAATGCTTGAGGAAACACTGTCAATTCATTATGGGTAAACAAGTGGGTAAGGGTTAATACACTCAAACAAGTCACAAGAGTAATGTATAAAAAATGGCTCTCACGAGACCATGTGGCGAACAGGACAACATGTCAATGTCATCCAAAATGTACTTAAAATTCATTAAAAGTTTAGACCATCTGATTAAAAAATTAGATTATCATCAATAAAATTGCTTTTAAAATCATAAGACATTAATTATTAGTAAAAATCAACACATGAGAGATTTTGTGAGTCAGTCCAACTGGTTAAAAATTTCACCTCTAATATAGAATGTTATCACCTTCACACACGGCAAGGAGTTCCATTAGATGGGTCCAGTCCTCCAAATGGATTTCTGTGAGTTTATCTACCACTGTCCCTTTCTGAAGACATCAAGAACTACTGGATTAACTTCAGAAATGTTTGCTTAATTAATGGACCATTTGTAATTAATAAAATGACACTCACCTCTGGATCATCAAGGAGTCTAAGAGGAGTAGCATCTGCACTAAGAAGGTCTCTAACACATTCATTGTATATTTCAATGGCGGAAAACTTCAACACAAATTCTCTATCATCTTGCTGAAAACAAAAACGTACCCATAAGATTAGCTTTTTGAGTTCTCAAATGAAATGATGTGTAAAAATCTCATTTTTCACTTAGGTTACCTTGTTTATGTGGTCAAATATGTCTGAAATTGCGTACTGGGTGACTCCAGTCATGGTGTACGTCTTCCCACTGCTTGTCTGCCCATATGCGAATATACTTGCTGAAGAAATAATTTAATTTGCAACATGACAGATGATATGGTTTTATTTCAGAACCAGAACTTCTAATGATTAATACTCACAGTTAAAGCCATTGAGAGCTGAAAGAGCAACTCTTTTGATTCCCTCTTCATACACTTGTCTTGTTGTACTGTCACATCCATACACTCGGTCTGGTTCAAAATAACAATCCTAGTGAAGGAGATTAACGAAGAACAACAGACACCAATAAATATAAATATTTGCTTAATTAGCACAGTTACTTGACAGTGTTATTGCATGAAAAGGTTGCATAGTTTTGTCTTATTTATGTTTAGGGTAACCATGTTTGTTTTCAACCTTAAAAAGATAACCAACTCCCAAAAATTGGATTTAAGGTGATCGTTAACCTCATGAGCAGGGTTCAGAACTAACTTACTGCGACAGTCGTTATTTTTTGACCTGGATTACTTCAGATAGAAATTTATCAAAGTTTGATGGTATCTGTCAAAAATTTTGAAAAGTGCAGGGTTTTTCTAAGTGAAAAAAAACATATTAAGATAGAACAGAAATCAAACCAAACTATGGTTACAGTTCTATGAATAACCTCATTTGAATGCTGGTAAATGCCCACTGCAACCAGCTCTAGCGCATTGTCATGTAGTTGGCTGGTTGCATATGAGCTATGAACCGTTTTCAATTTTTTGGTAAGTAAACTACAAATAATGAAATCGCACAATGCACCACAAAAAGCATATGGAGGGGATTTCATTTGGAGAATATTTTTAGATTCACACATATTTAAGGATATGAAGCTAAACAATTTTCAACATGGAGATGTATGTTCCTTACCAAATGTGTAGGCATTTGGGTACATTGATCGTTCCGTTGAAGCATTCTTGTATATGATGGTGTTGTTGCTTACACATTCCCAATCAGAAGAATCATTCTTGGCGATTTCCTTCGCATTCATAGGCCTCACCCTCACAGTCACAAATATCTTTTCTTCTTGAGCACCTGCCTCTGGTCCATCCCAGGGCTCATCTCCGCTAATTGAATTCATTGTATTTCCTTAACAAGGCACATGAACTTGAAGATTTTGAAAACTAGATGTATAATTTACTGTCCCTCTTCACAAGGACAGAGAGAATGAAAGCTTAAAAGCCTTGATTTTATCTATATACTAAAAATGAATGCAGTTCCCTTTCACATACTACATCTGCAAAATAATTATAAAAAACACCTTCAAATGATCCATAGATATGAGTGGCAGAATATAGAGCTTACTACCTGCAGAAGTTTCAGGCAAAACAAGGAAATTTATTTGCAATCCAGTAATCTGATGCTCAACTGTTCAAGTGGTTCTCTTCAGCTCCAGATCATATCTACCATGACAATTCACTGATATCCAAAAACCCTAATATGTTGCAGATTACATTATCATCATCAATCAGTTTCATAAGACTTTAAATGAACCATGTGTAATTATCATTTTATTGTCATTGATTGGTTCCTAATTATTAAACTGATGATCAAGTCCAATATTAAGCACCAATTCTAGCAAATTCGATCTACCCTGAACTTTATTTTCTCATACAAGCTGTATCAACACCAGAATCCATTTTACTAAAAGATGATGAACTCGATGAAATTAAACTCTTAATCATGAATATGATAAACCTCAAGCTCCATTCACATGATAACAACTTAAAATCCAAGCCTTAAAGAGATAATTTCATCAAAAACAGACAATCAACAAGGAAATAACCAATCATAATCATTGTCATTAATTGGTTCCTAATCATCGAACTGATGATCAACTCCAAAAGTAAGCACCAATTTTAACAAATCTGATCCACGCCGAACTTAATTTTCTCATACAAGTATCAACATCCAATACATTCTGTTTAAAAAACCATGAACTCCATGAAATTAAACTCGTAACCACGAATATGATCAACCTAAAGCTGCATTCACATCATAACAACTTGAAATCCAACCCTAAAGCGGTAATCTCATCAAAAACGAACAATCGGCAATGGGATAAGCGTTCACAACGGATCATGAATTCGAATACTAAAAATAGAAATCAAACTTCACGTAGGTAACAGAACAATAGGAAATTAAAACGATAAATTACCTCCTGCGGATCGAACCACGGTAGAGCTGCAAGGTTGGAGCTAATTATGCTAAAAGACGATGCAAAATCGTTAAATAAGAGACAGATAAACTCAATTGACATGATTCTAACTGCATGAATGGAAGGTATTTGTGGTTGTGAAGATGAAGGAACGAAAGCAACGGAGAACCAAAGAGGGTAACAAAGAATATTGTTTGAAAATGGACGTGCATATATAGTATCCGTTAAACTATAAAGTTTTAAAATTTTATTTTGAGTTAGTTACATAAATGGTCCCTGTGGTTTATTGAAAATAACAAGTTTGAGTATTAATTATTAAGAATTTTTTGTAACAGATTGGTGTATTATGTTTTCAATTTTGTAACAACAATGGATATTAAAACTAACAGATATTAATTTTTCTATTAAATTTTAATAAAATGATTAATATACCCTTTGAAGGATTAGTTTTGTAAATTTATGTCTCTCTATGATTTATGGCCCATTTGTGTGATACCTATAACTTTATATACCCAACCCACCCACTCCCGCCTCTTTCATAATCAACCACCAGTCCACCACCATATGCTTGAATCCACCATTGTTGTTAGCCACCATTGTTGTCGAACACCACCGTCGCCTATAACAAAAACTCCCAACCACCCACTGTCGTCTCCCTCCCACACTCATTTCAAATCACCACCACTAAATCGAAAACCGCCACCCATCTCACCATCACCATAGGCAACCAACACAACCATTATGTCCT
This sequence comes from Flaveria trinervia, assembly GCA_025506515.1. Classification (NCBI taxonomy): domain Eukaryota; kingdom Viridiplantae; phylum Streptophyta; class Magnoliopsida; order Asterales; family Asteraceae; genus Flaveria; species Flaveria trinervia. The sequence continues at coordinate 67,417,556 of CM046441.1, forward strand.
ACCATACCCATCCGACGACACCACTACACTTAATACCAAACACACCATCGGTCCTCGTGGCTTTTTCTCAATCCCCTAAAACCTAAATCAAGTTTCACCTAACTGGGGATTCTTGATTTTAAGGCTTGTATGCAGCAGCGGATGATGATGGCGTTGATGGTCCTTATGTTTCAATGGAGATGAAATGACAATGGAAGGAGTAATAGCGGTGATGATGCGTCGATGATAATGGTGAGATGGTGGTGGTGATGGTCGGGTGACAATGGCCGGATGATGATGACGTTTATGGTATTGTTGTTTCATTTAAAAATCCGAAGAAGACGGTGGTGTGGAGGATGATATGATATGGTAGCCGATGATGTTAGGACCGTTTAGGTACGGAGTACTAACTGATTTATGTGTATACCAAACCAAATAATGCGGAATCCTATTTGATTGGCGATCCAATCAATGAGAATGCTAGTATAATTGATCTAAGAATGAATCAAAACGTAAGAACGATTGTAAGATGATTAACTGCGATCTATGAACTTGGAACAAGTCTTCTTGGGTATCTGGACGGCTAGGGTATGATTGTGTGCGTAAGGATTCGAATTGTTACGTTTTTCATACCATGCTCTTGGGGCTTGATGGAGCCCATAGAGAGCCTTGTCTAGTTTGTAAACTCTATCCCGATGATACGGATCCTTAAATCCTTCGGGTTGACTGATATACACTGTCTCCCGGATTTCACCATGAAGGAATGCACTCATCACATCAAGTTGATAGAATTTAATCTTCATATACGATGCATAGGCTAGGGAGATACGGATTGCTTCCATTCTTGCCACCAGTGCAAACACTTCGTTGTAATCAATTCCCTTGACTTATCGAAATCCTTGAACTACTAGTCGAGCCTTGTTTCTGATAATGACCCCTTGGTCATCCTTCTTGCATTTCAAAATACATTTAGTGCCAATGACCTTAGTACCTTTAGGTCTATCCACCAGAGTCCACACTCCTAACTTCTTAAATTGAAGAAGTTCTTCTTGCATGGCACTCACCCAAGCCTTATCATTTAAGGCGTCACTTACATAGTTTGGCTCAAATTGAGACACAAAACATCGATAAGCACCGTCGTGAAGGTAGCCTTTTTCCATGACTGAGGCATAATCAGCTGAATATAGCTGGTTTCTTGTTTGTACTCCTGATTGTACACCCCCTATTACATTTTCCAGAGGATGATAGACATTAAGTCATGATCTAGGAGTGGTGGGTACAACTACCTCATTATCCAGATTGTGAACCGCAGGTTCAGTATCTGAGGCAGTGGGAGTATGGGGTTCCGACGTGTCAGAGGCATCAATATCTAATGCTTGTGTACTTGTAGTAGCAGGAACCTATTCCTCTTGTTCCACCTGAATGTTTTCCACTTCTTCATCATCAGAAGAGGAGTCACATACCTCCAGTGCTCCCCCTGAGTTACTAGAAGACTGACCTTGTGAACCGGATGTTGTCAAGTCTAGGGGCGGTGTGTTTAAGACATCATACATCATCTTTGTCAATAGCTCATCATCAGAAGGAGTGAGAGTAATGTTGAAGGACTTGAAGAATCCATCATAATTGAAAAAGAAAGCGGATCCTTTTCCTGCAAGAGGGTGGTGAATCTCTGAACGTTGACGTTGCACCACACTTCTACTTGACCCGTTGAGTTGTTGTAAACCCTCTTATTCGGTATGTTGTATCCTAGAAAAATACCTTCTTCAGCCTTTTCACTGAACTTTCCTGTCTGTTGTTTCTTCAATAGTGTACATGGTGCGCCAAACGGTTCAAGATACTCCAGATTAGGTTTACGTCGTTGGAGCAACTCGTAACACGTTTTACCATGTCGTTTAACCACCAAGACTCGATTTAGAGTGTAACATGCATTTTCTACTACCTCGTTCTAGAATTGGATAGGCAGTTTCGAGTCTACTAGCATCGTCCGGGCTATCTCTATCAAGCTTCTATTCTTTCTCTCAGCAACTCCGTTCATTTAAGGAGTGTTGGCAGATGTGAACTGGTGCATAATTCCTTTATCTTTGCAGAATGTCTCCATGCATTGATTCTTGAACTCGGTGCCATTGTCTGAGTGAACTTGCCTTACCTTCATCTTTTAGAGAGACTCCTGTGTAGTTACCAACTGTTTGAACGAATTAAATGTTTCTGATTTGGATTTTAGAAACATTACCCAAGAGAATCTGGAATAGTCATCGGTGAATACATAACAATACAGATCTCCAGCGATGCTCTTGGTGCTCACAGGACCAAACAGATCCATTTGTAGAAGTTCGAGAGGCAATTCAATAGAGTTGACGTTTTTGCCTTGTGAGACTTCTTGGTCTATTTCCCTTTCTTACATGCCACACATAAATCCGAAAGTTGAAAGTTTTTGACATTAACTCCATTGACCAAATCATTCTGAATGAGATGGTTCATCTTTCTTGGATTTATGTGTCCTATTCTCCTATGCCATGAGATGGATTCCTTCTCAGTTGCCTTTGACAAGAAGCATTGGACTTGATGATCGGTTGTGGAAACCTTTGATAGATCCAAGACGTATAAGTCATTATATCTAGAAGCTGACATTAAGATTTGGTCCTCTGGAATGATGTACTCTTTCTTCAACACGTAATAGTTCTTGTTGTCAAAAACAACCTTGAACCCTTTATCATAAATCTAGGATACAGAAAGTAAGTTATTTTGTAGTTGTTGAACATAGTTGACCTTGTCAAACTTAACTTTCTGATTTCCAACTTCTCCCTGTGCAGTGTTGTAACCTCCTTTATTACCAGCAAAAGAAACATGTCCTCCTTTAATCTGTTTGACGTTTGAGAGGAGAGACAGGTTCCCGGTCATGTGCCTGGATGCTCCACTATCCACAATCCAAGTGTTTGTGATAACACTATAACGAACACCCTGCACATCCAAGGAAATGATTAGTGAAGGTTTGGCACCCAAGCCTTAACTAGCTTGGGTAACCCAGAGGAATCACACATCATAAATTCAACCCACTATCCATTTGAGGGTGAGGGCATATCATTCTTCTTATGATCTCAGTATCAGACATTGGATTTGACTTTTCTTTCTACAAACCAGTTTTGTGCAACACCTGTTTGTGATAAATAGATGACTGGTTTATGGTTTGAACTTTAGTTTCATTATTTCTTTTAATGGAGTACTAGAACTCCTTTTAGAAGAAATCTGTTTAGTATCATGAAGTTCAATTTTCTTTCATGGTGTCTGATACTGAGGACAATTAGAAGCAATGTGTCATCTCTTTCCACAATTGTAGCACAATCGACCTTCTACAGGTTGAGAAAGACGTCTCTGTAGGGAAGTGTGTGGTGTGACTTTGGGCTTGTTGGGTTTTAACTCTTCTTGTTTAGATGTTTTAACTTCTTTAACAAAATTTACCTTTTGAATGGTTGTAACATCTTTTGCCTTTTGTTTGTTTAGACTATTACGTGGAGCACGTGGTTGGATACTTTGTTTAGTTAGTTTATGTCACACCCCAACCTTGACGGCGGAAACGTCAAGGTGTGAGGGTTAAGATCGTTCACAGCCACATAACGCTATTATAACCGAAATATATATTAAACATAAGTTCCAATTGTACCACTACAATCATAAGTCTCAAAGAAATTAAAAGCATAATATAAGATGTAACAAGCCATTTTATTTCCTTTATTTAACTAGGTCCATTCCTAGATGTGTAAGCTTCAAAGTGTAGAAATCAAGCTTGAGTATTTCTTGAAACATGTTAAAAATAAAAGGTTAACAATAATATTGGTGAGATTTCTATAGTTTGCAATACATAAGTATATAAAAGATGGAAATTCATGTTGTAAGTTAGAGAACAAAGTAAACTAGGGATGTAAGACAGAAATGCACAATCAAACTGCGACAAAGTTTTACAAGTCTTAAACGTTTAAAAGTATATACGATTAGCTAAGTGTACTTGGATCAACCAAGCAGGCTTGTCTGGCCCATAGATCTATGACTTCGCTAGGCTAGCAATAGTTAATGATTGTACATATATTCGACATTACATGGTGGCTACAAAGTTCAACTAACTACAACATACAGGTGAAATGCCATAAGTTTACAAGAATCAAACGTGTTTACAAGTGCAAAGTTTATAATGTAACATGTTTCACCCCAAATGTGTAAAAATATAAAAAGGGTATAGAAATACTCACTTGATCGAATGTATATAAATGACGATTTATAAGAAAATAATAAGCAGCGTTCCAACGTAGTTCTTCACAAAGTACCTAAGTATATATATTTACAAGATTTAAGTTTTAGATTAACATTTAAACATGATTTAGGGTTTCAAGGGAAAATTTGGGATTCCTTGATATATATTATTAACAAAAAGAATTACATTGATTTAATAATTTGTCACAAACTTTGAATCGTTTGATATGGTTAACAAAACAAAATATAAAGTGTAGGTATCTTTTTTATATTTTTGTTTGTAAAAATTATAAATATTAAGCAATAAAGTGTAAACCAATAATAATTTTTTTATGATTTAACCCATTATTTAAAGTTTTCATTATATTAATAAACCAAATATAATCCTTGTTTTACAAAATACTAAATTTGTTTAAAGAATAAATTTATAGGAACTTGTTAAAGTGATTTAAAAATAAGTAAAGTTTATAAATTACTTTTAATAATTTTTCAAAATTTTTATATATTTGTTTGAAGGCTGAAAACCCCAAAAAGAAAATGTGAGGTTGCCTGGGTTCGAACCCGGGACCTCAAGGTAGGAATATGGGTAGGTAACCAGTGAACCAAGGCACTCAGCCGCGGTTAATGTGTGTTTTAATTTATTATAAATCCAATTCAACTAATTTCCCCAATTCTCAAGAACCCTAGGATCGGGTGAATCCAAGTTGAAGTTTAATTCGATTCGGTTAACATCCATAATCATGGGGCTTTTGTTCCCCATGTTAAAACGAATGTGAAGGTGTATTGATCTTACCCGATTTGTATTGAAATAAGGTTAAGAAGAGTGAGAACGAGCCGCGACAGTGTTCGAACGAAAATCGTGTGCAAATGTTTATGAATCTCAAATTAACTTCCTGGATAGCTTCGAACAATGATCTTGATGCAAAGCCCTCTCTTAATTTCAGTTTAATTTGCTCGAAAGGTTGATTTCGATGGAAGTGCAGGTCGCATTGTGGGGGTGAATCGAATATGATGATTGTGTGATTTTCAGGTGAAATTTGGAGTTGCAAACGATTAAGATTAGTTAGATGGTTGTTTAGGCTCGATTAATTAGATTATTATTACATTTAAATGCCTGAACCGCTATAAGATTAATGAGTTTCGGTTATTCGATCGATTTGAGTTTGTAACCGGCGTTTAAACGCGTTTAAGGTGCGTATTCAAGTTCGAATCATGTAGTTGAAACGATTTGGGTCAGTTTGGGTGTTAAAACCGAGTGTTTTGTGGGTTTAGGGGGCTCACCGGAGCCGCAGCCGGCGGTGGCCGGAGGCCGGCCGGAGAATCGGGTTTTTAGGGGGAAAATGGTTTGGGTTTGACAAATTTACATAAATAGCCCCTGCGGTTTCATACTTATTATTCTATGCCCAAAACTCCTATATTAAGTTTCTAAAATGACAAAACACCCCCCAACCTAATTACTTTAAGTTTTAACATTTTTAAGTTTAATTTTTTTATTATTATTATGATTACTATTATTATTATTATATTATTATAACTTTCTATTATTATTAGTATTATTAATAACATAATTATTACTCTTATAATTAGTTATTATTGTTATTGTTATGATTCTTTATTTATTAATTAATAATTAACATAATTAACTTTTAAACTAAAGGGATTAAAAACAAAAAGAAAATAATCACAAATGGTCCATAAGGTTGACGTAAGGTGACAATTGCCCTTATAAGAATAAACGTAGTTAACATTTGGTTGACAAAAATACAAGATGTTACAGTTTATGTTTAGAACTAGACGTGGTGGAAACTGACTCTACATTGACCTTTTTGAACTGTTCGTCCAAATTCACAATCGGCATTTTACCCTTAGATTTTAAAGTGTCCTCCTTCAGTTTAGTGACAAATTCCATCGTTTAACACGTGGAATCTGGATCACTAACTAGAGGAGTGGTCACCATATGTTTCTTAATAGGATTGTTATTTACCGGTCGACATTTAGTATTTAACAAAATCTCATGTGGTGGTGGAACCACTTTGTAACCTAATCCATCCCCGTTATTTCGTTCTTTCACTAGGTTTTTAACTATGTGAGAAGAACTAGTCCAACTGTGCAGTTTTTGTTTTAATGAATTTCAATTCGACTTCCAAAATTGCTTTTTCCTTTTTAGTTTCCTCAAGAGAGTTTAAATAGAACTTAATATCATTAGCTTGGTTAAAAGCCACAACTTCGGTTTCCCTTAGTTGTTTATTTAACAGTTCTATTTTCTCTTTGTAACTGTGCTCATTTAGTTTTAAAATGCGATTTGCTTCTGTGCATAGTTGCAAGTCCTTTACTAAGCTATTGTTGTGATCTAATAACCCAGAAAATTTCAAATCTATGCTTTCCCTAAATTTATTACTTTCATAACAAGCATGGTTGTCAAACATTTGGTCTTTAGTACTTACATGTGAAGACTCAGTTGCATCCACCATCAGTGCAGATGTTGACTCTTCGGCTGCTGGAGATTCTAAACATGTCGTTTTGGTATCTTCTTCAATCAGGGTTTTGACCACTTTCGCAATATCATCAGTTTCTGACATTGCTAGTTCGACCATGATATCCTCTTCACTTTCAGTATCATCATCCAACACCTCGACATTTGCAATGTTAGATTCTCCCGGAGGTACAAATTTGAAGGTCCAAGCTTGTCCTTCTTCACCTTGAGCCGTCAAGGCCTTTGTCTCCGTACTAGACTAGGTAGCTCCACCAGTTGGTTTGTCCTGACGGTTAAAAGTCGAGAACGGGTTGCCGTTACCTGTCTTCTTAGGCTTTACACACTCACGTTTAAAGTGTCCCTTATCTCTGTAGTTGAAACAGGTAACTTTGGACTTATCGAAAGCAAAAGTAGTGTCTTTAATGGCTATCAAGTTCTGTCCCATCTTCTTAACAAAGTTTTTATCTCTCCACACAGCACTTGCCAACGCCCACATTATGTCCATTCTTTCAAGCTCGTTCTCGTCGACCTGTTTGTAATCTTCATCTGCTAGGTGGCAGTTACCAATCTTTCCTGTAACCAAACCGTCATACGAGTGAACAACAGCTACTAATAAATCCATATGTTCTTTAGCCACCTCCATAATGATATTCCCGAGGTTGTCGGCCTTTAACTTGGTAGCATTCGCCTCAGGTGCAATATAATGGGTACTTGATGTCCCAGACGTGTTAGACCCTGAAGCTATGGTTGGTGAAGGAGCAGTAACTTTAGACAAATGTAGTCTGAAGAGGTGCTCCTGAACTGGCTGTTATGGAAGAGGCATTGTAGAGTGAAGGATTTTGGTCATATGTTCCTTTCTGCGACCTGTATTTCATCCTAAGTTCCTCCTCTCTCAATTTCAGGATGAAATCGTTTATGTCTAATTTTCCAATATACTGTTTTGTCTCAAATTAGATACAAACGAATCCCACTTCTCTGGTAAGCCATCCGCCAAGCTGGATACCTTGTCTTCTATCAACATTGTAACTCTATGAATATGCAGCTCACTCATGAGATGATAGAACCTGTCGATTACATCATCTTTACCCATTGAAGAGAAGTTGTCAAACTCCTTCTTCAAAGCTTTTGCTTTTAGATCTTTTAACAAAGCATTGCCGTCATAGTGTTTTTCCAGGGCTATCCAGAGTTTCTTTGCCTGTTTATTCTTAGAAAATTGATGGAATATATCCTTTGGAATAGACTGAGTTAACAAGGCATAAACCTTCTTCTCTACATTATATTTTGCCTTCTGACTGTCAATCATCCCTCTCAAGGTCAATTTTACCCCATTAGCACCAACCAGCATGTCATATCATATTTCAATTGATTCCCAAAGGTTAGGATCAACTCCATTGAGGTAGATCTCGAAATGTTGCTTCCATTATGGGTAATCATCTAAAATTATTAGCTTAGGTGGTTTGTTATGATTCCCAGTCTCATTCTCCAGAAGCAAGAGGATCTGGATCCGTGTGTCTCTACCAGCAGTGAATGCGGAGTATTGTTCTTCCATCTCATTAAATTTAAACTTTTGAAATCAAATACTTCACTTGTGCGAATGGACCACTCGTGCGATTGAACTTATGCGAATGAGTCAATCGTGCGAATGAAGAGTGCTGATGAATTCAATCGTGTGATTGGATTCAGTCGTGCGTAAGGAGAGTGTAGTTGGAGTCTATGTGAATGAAGCTGGTCAATCGTACAAATGAACAAGGCGACTGAGTTCAATCATGCGTATGGGAGGTGCGAATGGATTCAGTTGTGCGATTGAGTCAATCGTGCGACTGAAGGCTGCTGTTTTTGCAAAAACGAAGGTTTTGAACACTTTAACGCAAAAGCATGAATTTCTCACGAACCCTAATTGCCGTATGCCGAAAAACGTTAACTTTTTGACCTGGAGACGTCGAAAACACTGTTTGACATAAAAAGATTGAGTTTTTAAATGACAAAAATGCGATTTTTATATCAAAATCGATTGAATCACACGCAAATCAAGAGCAAAAGCTCTGATACCACTTGTTAGGACCATTTAGGTATGGAGTACTAACTGATTTACGTGTATACCAAACCAAATAGTGTGGAATCCTATTTGATTGGAGATCCAATCAGTGAGAACGCTAGTATAATCGATCTAAGAATGAATCAAAACGTTAAGAACGATTGTAAGATGGTTAACTGCGATCTATGAACTTGGAACAGGTCTTCTTGGGTCTCTGGACGGCTAGGGTACGATTGTGTGTGTAGGGATTTGAATTGTTACGTTTTTCCACGAATTAGATGGTATTTATAGGTTAGGGTCTTCTAATCGTGCGACTAAAGCATGCAATTGATCCATCCGCACGTCTGAAGGTTCAGTCGTGCGACTAAGTCAATCTTTTGTCTCACTCGTGCGACTGATCTAGTCTCCTGGTTCAGTCGTGCAACTAATCCATTAGCATGAAGTATTCATGCGTATGGTCCATTGGCATGGTCCATTCGCATGAGAATTTCACACGATTAAGTTTAAACATGTTTCTCAATTATTATTGACTAAGAATTATGTAAACAACCACAAACCTATATAGTTAGTTCAATATGCGTTATCACACAATAAACAATGAAATATTAAACATTAACATCAACCACACATTTCATTCCATTCATACCCAATCAATTTGTTAGGGATCGTGTACTCGACGAATACTTAGATTTACGCGTGTACCGAATCAAATAGTTCGGAATCCTATTTGGTTGGCGATCCAATCAGTGAGAAAGTGTGTAGAATCAATTAAGGATGGAATCTAAACGTTAAGAACGATTAGCAATCGATCTATTGCGATCTATGAAGTTGGAACAAGTTATTAGAGGTCTCTTGATGGCTAGGGTACGTCTGGGTATCAAAATATTTGAAGTGTCTAGTTTTTCCACGATTTAAGTGGTATTTATAGGTTAAGGTTTCTCAATTGTGTGACTGGACCATTTGCATGGTTCAGTCGTGCGATTGAGTCATGCGGTTGATCCATTCGCACGACTGAGTGTTCAGTCGTGCGACTGAGTCAATCTCATGTTTCAATCATGCGACTGATCCAGTCTCCTGGTTCATTAGTATGACTAGTTCATTAGCATGAAGTTGTTCATGCGTATGGTCCATTTGCATGGGCCATCGCATGAGAACTTCACATGATTAAGTTTGAATGTTTCATAGTCATTAATTGATTTAGATAGTATTCAAACAACAAAACCTATATAGTTAAGTCAATAAGCGTTATTACATACCAACCAATGAAATATTCAAGATTAAGCACAACCACATATTGTATTTCATTAAGTACCCGTACAATTACATATGTGTAAGACAATACAAAGATATTACATTAAGTTTAGAAACTAGGGACACATGTATCTACAAACTCCCCCTTTGACCTAGTTTCGTCTAATGTCTTACATCCTTCATAAGTTCCTCAAATTTCTTGTACTTCTCTTCTCTAGTGACTCCTGCATGTATCTCAAAGCAAAACAGAGTCTTATAACATTCTGAAATTGTAGAGCTTGTAGTAGAATCTTGAGATTCATAGAATAATGGCCACTTGTATAATGTATAAACATCATCTGCAGACAAGTTTGTAAGCCACGTAGGGTCAAACACCCTGATGGTTTCCACTACACCATTCTTATTCAAAACTATGACTGCCTATCCTGTCCTCCAATCATAGTACCACCATTTGAAGTGTGGAGTGAAGTCCTGTGGCATTTCCCGTAGAGGGATCTTTGACATTGTGCGCGAAGGACCCCACTTCAGCACTATTTTTGGTTTTCCAGTTATGGGATCAACCTCAGACCGTCTGAAATACCTCGTTGGTTGTTGAGGTTTGAAGTTGACCCATCTGGTGTGGTACTCTCTTTTAAGAGCAGTCTCAAATCAGCCTGACATTTTTCATGGGTCAGCATATAGCAAATTTAACTTTGCTAACTGGTTTAGCTCAAATCCAGGAAGAGTCTTCAGGTCATGTGGGAACCTGAAGTACTCAATCCCTTTCTCACGTTTAACTGCATAAACGTTGAGATCTTCAAAATACGCCCATGCTATGATTTTGCCCGACACCTTTTGATGTTTCTTCACCTTGTACAGCTTGGTGTAGGCAGTTGACATTGAAGCACTACGTTGGGCTCTTATTTCTTCAAAGCATAACATCCTACTCAGCCTTTTTGATATTGACTTCAGCTTCTGAGGCTTGGGCTGTATTTTCTTTCTTGTCTGACACTTCTTCCATTCTATCTAGAGTCTCAAAAGTTTCACTGAGAAGGTTGTCGCCCAGATTGGGAACGACATTACCCTCAATATCAGTGTACTCTAGATAGTGTTGGTCTGTGACATCTTCTATCTCGATCTCATCAACATCGTTGAGCTCGTCGTCACTTTCCACTTAGACTGTTGGAGCGTCTTTCACGATCTCATCTGGATTGAGTCGGAACATTTCAGTAAGTTGCTCGTCTGTGAGATCATGAATTATCTCTCCTTCTTTAGGAGTGTAATTCATTGATCTCCTGACCATGCCCTGCAGATCAAGAATCATCGCGAGCCGAGTCTTGATCTGTTGGAGGGGAGCAACATCATATTCATCTCTTTAGTAATTTGGATCTGCTTGATTAAAAACATGTAACACATCAACCATTAGTCAACAATCAAAGCAGTAAACATTAACATTAAATATAAACATTCATAACATTAATTTGATACAAGATTCAAATACATATGATTTAAATAACATAAACAACTAAGTATTACTCTTGTCTTGTATCATGTGCTCCTCTGCTGACGGGGCTGAAGTGGAGGCACCTTGGTCTTCAGCTCTTTTTGTCCTCTTTTCACTCACAGATATGACACCTACATCAGATGTATCCTCATCATCATCATTAACATCATCATCAGCATCATCACCAGCATCAGTATCATCTCCTTGCTCATCACTATCATCATCATCATCATCATCACTGTCATTATTATCACCATCATCTAAATCTCCCTCTTTGATCTTTAGTGGTTCCTCTTTAAATCCTTTGAGCCTCAGCATGATGGTCTTGTTGGTTGTATCCAACTCCTTTATCCTTTTGGTTGATTGGACATGTTGCTCCTGGAGTTGGGACATCTCTAAGCTCTGTGCAGCAATCTGCTGTGCCTGCTGCTCAATCAGCTGAGCTGATGAGATATCTGCTGAGATTGTGCAGCAGTAAGATCTACTAGCTGACGAATCTGGGCAGTCTTCTCGTCATCGGCTGCCAACAGCTTCAGCACCATATGATAAGTGCCGAGAGCTGTTCCTCTACCCCACTAGGAGGTAGAGAGGATCTAGATGGATAGGAGGTGTAAGATGATGGTCCTACATGGTGGCTAGTGGTGGTGGTGGTGGCAATGGTGAAGATTGGGGGTGGTATATATGAAGGTGGTGGTGGAATAGTGAAGATTAGGGGTGATATAGATGAAGGTGGTCGTGGAGTGGTGAGGATTGGGGGTGGTATAGATGAAGGTGGTGGTGGAGTGGTTGTGGTAGTGGTGTGTGAGGTGGTAGATAATGTGATGGATGGGATAGTGGTAGTGGGTGGAGTGGTGGAAGTGGTGGTAGTAGCGGTGGTGGTGATGAAGGTCATCCTCCTCTCTTCTTCTTCAATCCGTGGGGCTGAGCCATCCTTTTCATCCTCGAGCCCCTGGAGGTGGATGCTCCCCCTGGAACACTACTGGACTGATCGGGAGCATATGTAGGATCAGTGTTAGCCTCCCCAGATTCGCCAGGGCGTCCACCAACCTCCCGAATACCTCGGTCGGTGGCAACCACCCGGCTCCCCACAGTGCGAGTTAGGGGCTCCTCATCCGTATCCTCCTCCTCATCAAGACGAAAGTCCCGATGGAACCCTGCATCCTCTGCTCCACCTTGGGTGGATTCCGGAGATGCTATGTCAGCAGTGGGGGCCCTCAGTTGAGTGGGCCCTGCATCTCCACCATCATCGCTGTCGTCGTCGTCGGAGTCATTTTCAGGTAGCTCTAGCTGCTCGACATCCGAATCACTGTCTACGTGACGCCATTTATGCCTCCCCGGCACCACGTAGTCCACCTTGGCCAGATGGCCTATGAGTCTCTTTACCGGGGGTTTGACCTACTTTCCCCGGTATACCTTCACACGACCCAGGGTCATAATCCATAATCTCCAATGTCACAGCGTTGTGGCTCTCCTTAGGCAATGTGGGCAGCTTCTCATGAAAGATCATCTGTAGAACCCTAGGGTACATGTAGAAACCCTCTTTGCCCTTCGCCTCCAAGTTCTCTATCAAATAAGAGAAGGTCATGCTAGAAAAGCTAAAAGGGTGGTTCAGCACCAGTGCCACGTAGGCATTTTGAATCTGGTCTGATAGGTCATCGAACCCACCCCTTTGTGACGCCAAGCACTTGAGGATGACGTGTGCCAAGTACTTGTACTGGGGACACAAGTTGCTCTTGTTGAGCACACCTGCGTTTATATCCCCAGCGTACTTCATCCACATGAAGCACCCTCTCACCGTCAGTGGGTGAAGTCTGGTGGGGTGGTCTGTGTCATCTCCCAACCCAAGTACATGCTGAATGTCCTCGGAAGTGATCTCTACATCCATCCCAAAGATGGAGCTCCTTATGCTGTACGGCTCACGAGAGCGATCAACCGATGCTCCCTCCCAGAAGGCTTGCAGAATCGACCTGTAGGGAGTGCATGGTGTAGAGATCGCCTTGTGGATCCTGGATCGCTTGAGGAAAGCGATAATCCCCGCAAACTCGGCACCATTCCGAGTTATGGAGTCTAAGTGAGCACAGATGTTGTGCTTGGGGTTGATGGACCACTTGTCCGCCATCAATCTGTAAACAAAACACATAAACATTAGCTAACTACACAACACAAATCAGTTCAAATTAACTTGGTTGAGTTCATTCTGGTTCACTCATGCCATTGAACCATGCGATTGTGTTCGGTCGGTTGACTTGGCATGCAACTGGATTCAGTCGGGTGACTGAGCAGGCGACTGAGTTCAATCGGTTGACTGAGCATGCAATTGGTTCAGTCGGTCGACTGAGCTTATTCGTATGATCCATTCGGCCGATTGAGCCATTCGACCAGCTCAATCGTGCGATTGGAGTTCATCCTGGTGTCCAGTCGCATGACCCACTGTTCGGTCGACTGAGATTCGATTTTTAACCAATTCTTGAAGTTAGACGTCGTGTAATGGTTCTTTAGACTCGTAATCATTATACTAATAACCTAATGACTTTAGTTTCGACATTTTACTCGGTTTAGATAGGTAATTAGTCCATTCACAGTTTGGTTCTTGTTTGGTCCAATTTCTTGAGTTGGAGGCCAATCGATGGAGTGTTTGGCATGGGTACACTGCATTTTACCTGTATAATCACCAAGAAAGTCAGAATATGAGAATAAGCAAGATATTTGGGTCAGATGAAAATTTGGCAGAGTAACGGTAAGGTGTGCGATATTAGGGCGATTGGGGGTGATGAGTAAATGAGATCGACTGTGGCCCTATTTATGCTGAATCTGAGTTCAATCGGCCGATTGGACCCATTCGCTTGGTTCATTCGGGCGAATGGACCTCAGTCGTGCGATTGGCTCAGTCGATCACATTCAGTCGACCGACTGGATTTTAGTCGGGCGACTGACTCATTTGCACATTTTCATTCGGTCGAATGGCTCATTCTGATAAGCCATTTGGGTGAATGGTTCATACTCATGTGTCATTCGGCTATTTAGTGCATGAGTATGGTCCATTCACACGGTTGGTCCATACTCCTGGTGCAGTCGTGCGATTGGATCATACTCATGATTTTGACTTTATGACCATTTCTCACTTAACTCTTTTTAACTTTTGATTAAACTTTATATGCATTTGATCATCTCAGACATGATTATTTTAACTTGAAAAACTTTTGACCACCTCAGACGTGATCCTTTTAAACAATTTGCCACCTCAGACGTGACTGATTTTACCTTTGAAAACACGTGTGGTCACCTCAGACGCGACCCTTTTAGATGATTAAATTCCCTAATGAATTCCATGGCGTAGTCCGATATCAAACAAACTGAAATTTACTAAAATAAAATACAAGACTTAAACTGAAATACAGAACTATATTTGTTTTTGACTTTTTGTGTGAGGTGTCAATCCTAAGATAGAAATCTAATGGATTCGGTTCCGGAATAGGCAGCTTCAATTAATTTGGACCATAACTGGACCAATTTAATTTGGCATGATACAGGCAAGTCAAATCATTTGAGACATGTTATCAACACCTTTTGATGCTCAATTCTTGTTTTTCATCTAGAGTCATTAACAAGTTTAGGAAATCATACTAGTACTAATAGATCCCACCTTGATTTGGACTTTCAAGAATTGCAGCCATAATGATTGTCAGCATATTGGTCCTCTTAAATCCATACACAGTCTTTTAACACAGATTGATAATAGTTTAAGGTTTGATTATTTCAACAAGCATTTGTGGATCCCACACTTATATGGTAATCAACATTCCTCAGGAGATTTTTGAGCGGTCTCAGGGTAACTTTCAAGAAGAAAATATTCTTAGAACTTTCAGAGAGAAGCCAAGCCTCAGGTCAGTGCCACCGCACAGTAGAGAGGCGACAAACAACAAAGAAGTCTAGAGTATATAGGTTATGCTTATCCTCAGGTCAGTGCCACCGCATAGCAGAGAGGCACATAACCTATCTTCTTGTTTGAGCAATTTTAATCTTTTTGCACAGTTCTCACCAACAACATAAGTTATTAGTTTGATTGCTTTTGCTCATATTTTGGTCTTTCGCACACATTTGTGGCGTTTATTCTGCTCGTCACCCCTTATTGGAATTTGTTGATTGTGTTAACCAGGGATAAGATGTTAACCCGCAGCTTGTTGAACAACTTAGTTTGTTCTTGAGATCACCAACAAGGTCTAATCATCTATTGTGTTGAATATACCGACATATCATCTGTGATCTATCAACCTCTAGGTCTACTTTCTTTGTGTTACCTTAGTAGTAGCTAGTTTTACTATCATTTTTTCTTTTATATTGCTTAGACTACACAAACTTATACTTTGAACTTCGCATCTTATTTTATTTAATCTTTTCAAGTCCCAAGTGATTTGTACCTGTGTACTATCATTTTCCAAAGTCATTGAATCGGTATCACAGATACGATCTACTTTCTATCAGCTAGCCTCTCCTCCTCCCTCGTTTTTTTGTTAATGTTACTAACTGACCTAACTGACCTATTCTCCCCCTAAAATTCTAAAACCGTAACCGATTTACGCTTTTTAGGATTTTAATAGGTTACCAAATAACATTAATTTAATTTAAACTACTTAATGTTAAACAAATAAATAAAGAAAATAAAACTTAAAAAATGGACAAGACGCATCGAACTACACATGGTCATCGTCTGGAATTACATCACTTTTTTAACGATGTTGACCTCTAACAGATATAAAAAACGTGGTTTGTCAAAAGCCTTTGTATAGAGGTCAACGCGTTGAAAATCAGTATTTATTTTAATCACATCGATTAAGTTCTTTTCAAAGCAATCACATATAAAGTGATATTTTATGCTGATGTGTTTGGTCTTAGGATGTTGGACCGGATTTTTAGTTACTGCAATCGCAATAGAGTTATCAACAAAAATAGGAGTAGAAGAGAATTTCAAACCGTAGTCCCGTATTTGCTGTTGAATCCATATGATTTGTGAACAACAACTTGCAGCAGCAACGTATTCGGCTTCACAGGTTGACAAAGCAACCGAGGTCTGCTTCTTAGACTGCTAGGTCACTAATCTCCTCCCAAAGAATTGACATCCCGCTGAAGTAGACTTGTAGTTCATCTTGTAGCCACCGTAATCCGAGTCACTATACGCTTTCAGCTCGAAGTCATCATTATGAGGATACCACAACCCAAGTGTTAGAGTACCCTTCAGATAACGAAACATCCTTTTGACCCCTATCAGATGGTTAACTTTTGGCTTTGCCTGAAATCTTGAACATAAACATGTCGCATACATGATATCAGGTCTTGAGGCAGTGAGGTACATGAGAGATCCATCATACCTCGATACATAGTGGCATCGATCAGGTCACCATTCTCGTCGGGTGCTACATCATGGTTTGTAGCAAGTGGAGTCCCAGCTGCAGAAGCATTCTCCATGTCAAACCGACTAAAGATATCTCCTACATACTTGGTCTGATGTAGGAAAATCCCTTTTGATGTCTGATCCACCTGTAACCCAAGAAAGAATTTCATCTCTCCCATGACACTCATCTCAAACTCAGCCTTCATTACTGCTTCAAACTCTTTACATAGATCTTCGTTCTTTGAACCGAAGATTATGTCATCGACATTGATTTGGACAAGCAGTAAATCTCCATCCTTTTCTTTTATGAACAGTGTACAATCAATGACACCTATGCGAAAACCATGTTTCACAAGATGAGTCAAGAGTTTCTCATACCAGGCTCTAGGAGCTTGATGAAGCCCATATAGAGCCTTGTCAAGTTTGTAAACTCTATCCCGATGATATGGATCCTCAAATCCCTCGGGTTGACTGATGTACACTATCTCTTTGATTTCACCATGAAGGAATGCACTCTTCACATCAAGTTGATAAACTTTAATCTTCATATACGATGCGTAGGCAAGGAAGATACAGATTGCTTCCATTCTTGCCACAGGTGCAAACACCTCATTGTAGTCAATGCTCTCGACTTGTCAAAATCCTTGGACAACAAGTCAAGCCTTGTTTCTGATGATCATGCCTTGATCATATTTCTAGCATTTTAAGACCCATTTTGTGCCAATGACCTTAGCACCTTTAGGTCTATCCACCAGAGTCCATACACCTAACTTCTTGAACTGGAGAAATTCTTCTTGCATGGCACTCACCCATGCCTCGTCATTCAGGGCTTCACTAACGTACTTTGGCTCAAACTGAGACATAAAGCAACGATATGCACCATCATGAATGTAACCCTTTTCCATCACTAAGGCATAATCAGCTGAATACAGCTGATTTCTGGTCTGAACTCCTGATCTCACATCTCCAATGACATTATCCAAAGGATGATAGACATTTATGCATGATCCAGGAGTGGTTGGAACAACTACCTTAGAATCAAGATTATGAACATTCGGTTCAGTATCTGAGGCAGTAGGAGTCTGAGGTTCCGAAGACGCAAAGGCATCAATGTCAGATGCTTATGGACTATCGGTAGGGGGATCCTGTTGCTCCTAATTGTTCTGATCAGTCTCCATAACTTCTTCATCAGAGGCAGAGTCACTATCTTCAAGTGCTCCCCCTGAGTTGTTAGATGAATCGCCTTGTAGTCCAGATGTTGTAGATTCCTGAGATGGTGTGTTTAGAACATCATACATCATCTTTGTTGCTAATTCATCATCAGAAGTGGAGAGTGGTATGTTGAAGGACTTGAAGAATCCATCATAGTCAAAAAAGAAGGCGGGTCCTTTTTCAGCAGGTGGTGTGGTGTATCTTTGAACATCAACATTACACCACACTTCTACCTAACCCGTTGAGTTGTTGTAGACCCACTTGTTTGGTATGTTGTATCCTAGAAGGATACCTTCATCAGCCTTCTCGCTGAACTTTCCCTCCTGAGTCTTCTTCAGTAGGGTGCACGGAGCGCCAAACGGCTCGAGATGTTTGACGTTTGATAAGAGATTCCTGTTCCCTTTCATGTGCCTGGATGCTCTGCTATCTATAATCCACATGTTAGTTTCATCACTATATCGAACACCCTGCACATTCAGTTTGAAAACATTAGTTCAGGTTAGGGACCCAAGCCTTCACTAGCTTGGGTTTCCCAGAGGCATGATACATCATAAAGGTAACCCATTGACCGCTCGAGGATGAGGGAAGTTCATATGTCTCCTTGCTCTCATTATCAGACAATAAGGTTGATTTCTCCTTCCATAAGCCAGATTTGTGTAAGGCCTGTTTGTGATAAACAGACGACTGGCTAATGTGTTGAACTTTAGGTTCACTATCTCTTTTAGGTGGCGTCACTGAGTTCCTCTTAAAAGAGCTAGTTTTTTGTTCAGGGAGTTCAACTTTCCTCCTCGGTGTCTGATAGTAAGGACAATGAGACGCAATGTGTCCATACTATCCACAACTATAGCAAGCTCTAGTTTCGACTTTACAATTTAATTGTTTTTATGGAGATGTATGTGACACCCGGGTGACCTTACTTTGTTTTGGTTTCGACTCATCTTGTTTAGATGTTTTGTTTGGTTTAAAAAGTTAATTGCTTTAACATTTTTAACATCTTTTTCTTTTTTATTTACTGGACTTTGACATGATGCACGTGATTGGTTAACATTACTGGTCTTTTTAGGTTCAGATTTGACAGTTTTTGAATCAGACTTAATACTAACCTTTTCAAACTCTTTGTCTAGATTAATACAAGGCATTTTTCCTTTTGCCTTTGAAGTGGCCTCCTTTTGTTTAGTGTCAGATTCATTTGATGAACATGTGGAATCTAGATCACTTACAAGAGGAGTGGATACCACATGATCTTTGATTGGCTTATCATTAATTGGTTTGCAATTTGTGTTCATCAAGATCTCATGTGGTGGTGGAACCACTTTATAACCCAATCCCTCCCCATTGTTTCTCTCTCTCACTAGTTTTGGACTATGTGTGAAGAACTAGTTCAACTATGCAGTTTTTGTTTTAGGGAATTAACTTCTACTTCAAAAACTGCCTTTTGTTTCTTAGTGTCCTCTAGGGAGTTTAGATAGTACCTAATGTCATTAGCTTGGTCAAAGGCTACAACTTTTGTTTCCCTAAACTATTTGTGCAAAAGGTCTATCTTTTCTTTATAACTATGCGTATGTTGTTTTAAAACTCTGTTAGCTTCAGTGCATAGTTCTAGATCCTTAACTAAGTTATCATTATGATCTAATAACCTATAAAAATTTAACGCAATTCTTTCCCTAAATTTATTACAATCAGAACAAGCATGATTATTGAAGAGTTGGTCAGTAGTACTTACCTGAGCGGTTTCTAAAGAATCAACCATCAATGCAGAATCTGATGTTTCTGGAGCTGGTGATTCTGACGTTGTTGCAGTTTTCCTTTCTTTAGGTAGGTAGGTGACCACTAGTGCAATTTCTTCAGATGTTGACATCGCAAGTTCAACTGCAATATCTTCTTCACTAGCTGAGTCATCATCGATATCCTCCACACTAGCGATATTGGATTCTCCTGGTGAGACAAACCGAAAGCTCCAGTCCTGTCCTTCATCATCATGGACAATCAAGGCTTTGGGATCCTTGCTTGATGAAGTAGGACTGCTAGTGAGTTTCTCCTGACGATTGAAGGAGGAGAAAGGATTCCCATTGCCAGTCTTCTTTGGCTTCACGCACTCCCTTTTGAAGTGCCCTTTCTCACCGCAGTTGAAGCAGGTTACCTTGGATTTGTCAAAGCCGAAGGTAGTGTCCTAAGTCCCAATCAAATTTTGTCCGGTCCTTTTGACAAACTTCTTATCTCTCTGGACTGCACTGGCTAAAGCCAACATTATGTCCATCCGCTCCAGCTCTGTCTCATCAACCTGCTCATAATCCTCATATGCCAGATGGCAGTTCCCAATCTTTTCAGCAATTAGTCCATCATAGGAGTGGACTACCATAGCTAAGAGACCCATGTGCTCTTTAGCTACCTCAACTATCACATTGCCGAAGTTCTCGGTCTTCAGCTTTGCTGCATTTGCTTCAGGTGCAATGTATTGGGTACCAGACGACCCTGACGTTTCTGACCCTGAAGTAGAGGCTGGTGAGGGACGAGACGAGCTTGATACAAAAGCTTTCTGAAGAGGTGCTCCAGATGTTTTGGCTTGAGGAGTCGCGTTGTACAGCGCTGGATTCTGATCATAAGAAGCCTTTTGAGCTCTATACTTCATCCTCAGTTCTTCTTCTTTAGTTTCAGAATGAAGTCATTGATATCTAACTTTGTTAGCATACCATTCTGTCTGAGATTGGAGACAAATGACACCCATTTCTCCGGCAGCCCGTCTGCAAAGTTGGACACTTTGTCCTCCATTGACGTCGATACTCCATGAGTGTGCATCTCACTCATCAAGTGGTAGAACCTATCGATCACATCATCTAGGCTTTCTTTTCCCATCGAGGAGAAGTTGTCAAACTCCTTCTTTAAAGCCTTATCCTTTATGGCCTTCAATGATGCATTTCCGTCATACCTTTTCTCCAATGCATCCTAGAGTTTCTTTTCTTGTGTATATTCCGAGAATTGATGGAAAATATCCTTTGGAATTAACTGTGTATGCAAAGCACAAACTTTCTTTTCGGCATTGTGCTTTACTTTTTGTCCATCAGTCATGCCACCTAGTGTAAGTTTAACACCATCAGCTCCTACAGGCATGCTGTACCCCATCTCTATAGACTCCCACAGATTGGGATCTACTCCATTTAAGTAGATCTCGAAACGTTGCTTCCATTTTGGATATTCGTCTAACGTGATTAGCTTTGGGGTTTGTTGTGATTCCCCACTTCATTCTCCAGTAGCAGTAAGTTTTGTATACGTGAGTCTTTCCCTGCTGTGAAAGCGGAATATTGGTCTTCCATTGCTATTAACTTTAACTTTAAACCAAAATTTTGTATTAGTGCGAATGAAGGTGTGTGATTGGGCTATTTAGGCGATTGAACTATGCGGATGGTTCAATCGTGCGACTGAACAAATGCGGATGACTCAGTCGGCCGAATGAACTAATGGGGATGAACAATGCGAATAGTCTTCTCAGTCGGGCGAATGGAAGTTCAACTGAGTCCAATCGTGCGTATGGGGAATGCGTATGACCTCGGTCGTGCGATTGAGTCAATCGTGCGACTGAACCTGCTGGATTTTGAAAATTTCTAGGTTTAAGGTGTTTGAACGCAAAAACACGAATTTTTGCTAACCCTAATTGCCGTATGCCGGAAAAACTTAACTTTACAATCAGGAGACATCTAAAACCTGATTTGACACAAAAGATTGCGTTTTTGAGTGCAAAAACACAATTTTTGCATTAAAACGATTGAATCACACGTAAATCTAGAGCCAAAGCTCTAATACACATGTTATGGATTGTGCTCGACGAATACTAACAGATTTATGCGTGTACCGAATCAAATAGTGCGGAATCCTATTTGATTGGCGATCTAATCAGTGAGAAAGCGCGTAGAATCAATTAAGGATTGAATCTAAACGTTAAGAACGATTAGCAATCGATCTACTGCGATCTATGAAGTTAGAACAGGTTATTAGAGGTATCTTGACAGCTAGGGTATGTCTGGGTATCAAAATATTCGAAGTGTCTAGTTTTTTCACGATTTAAGTCGTATTTATAGGTTAAGGTTTCTCAATTGCGCGACTGGACCATTTGCATGGTTCAGTCATGCGATTGAGTCATGCGGTTGATCCATTCGCACGACTGAGTGTTCAGTCATGCGACTGAGTCAATCTCATGTTTCAATCATGCGACTGATCCAGTCTCCTGGTTCATTAGTAAGACTGGTTCATTAGCTTGAAGTTGTTCATGCGTATGGTCCATTAGCATGGGCCAATCGCATGAGAAATTCACATGATTAAGTTTGAATATGTTTCATAGTCATTAATTGATTTAGATAGTATTCAAACAACCACAACCTATATAGTTAAGTCAATAAGCGTTATTACATACCAATCAATGAAATATTCAACATTAAGCACAACCACATATTGTATTTCATTAAGTACCCGTACAATTACATATGTGTAAGACAATACAAAGATATTACATTAAGTTCAGAAACTAGAGACACATGTATCTACACAATTACATATATGTAAGACATGAAAGATATTTTACATTAAGCTCCTAAACTAGGCACACATGTATCAACAGATGATAAGTGTTGTTAGGGGTGGTACCCAGCGATGGGGGCTGAGTGGGGTGGTGGCTGGTGGCGGGGGCTGGGGGTGGGGGCTTGGGGGGTGTGGTGGCCGATAGTGGGGGTTAGGGTGGTGGTGGCCAGCAACGGGGGCTAGGGTGGTGGTGGTCAGTGGTGGAAACCAACAGTGGTTATGGTGAAATTGGTTTTGTTACGTAAGGTGTGTGTGTGAGTGATTTGTGTATTTATATACACACATTATATATATATTGTTAATAGAAAACTAAGAAAACTAACATCCACCAATCATATAATTTATAGTATATTGTTTTATTTTTATTGTTAAAAGGTATGCTTGTAAAATTAACATCTTATAATTTTAGTAACTGTTTATTAAAATTCAAATCTTTTAAATTTTTTATTTAGTCAATATATATCAAATTCCTTCATAAAAAACTCATCAATCTTGTTTGTTCAAACCTTTTCCATCAGCATCATCATCACAATAGAACTCAATATCATCTTCATTATCGAAATCCTTAATCAAAACATCACAACCAGGTCCCACCATAATCATATAACCCTAGATTTTGAATTTTTGTTCTTCGATGGTTAGATTCTATACATTACAAGGTTCATTTTGCATTCTTTTATTATGATACTAGGAATTTCCAAGAACTCCAAGTCGGGCGAATATGACTTGGGAAATCAATATTCTCTGTTATTCTTTAATGTTTGATTCTTTTCTTTTATGTATTTTAACTTTGAATTTAAGAAACTTTTCTAGTTTGTTCACGTTTTTGCAATGAATTTAAAGTGAAGATGATTAACTCAAAACAAAACATCTAGTTTTGAATTCCAAGAACATGACGAACATGAAGAACACTATGAAGAAGGCGAAAACAATTATTACATATATATAACACTGTTGTTACATTTAAGTAACATTGTTGTTACATATGCGTAGCATTGGTTCTACATGTACACAAAGCTTATGTTATAAATATGTGAAACTAGTGTTTTATGTATGAATACCTCTGTTAGTATTTTTTAATAAATCAATTTACGTATACGCATTAGTGTTTTTCATCACATTTATAGTTATGCTTCCTGTATTTTGAGTTTTCTTACATATAAGTATTACTAATTTTGCATATATACACTTTATTTTATTATTTAAATTCTGTTGGATGAAGCAGATAACACAAATGTTCTTATTGAACAAAAATTCATGTGATTATCTTAGATCAAGCCTACTTCATAATTGAAATTTCTTAAACCCGTAGTATATAATTTACAATATGTTTTCAAACTCTAGTTTGCATGTTATTTTATTGTTTAGAGATGGATCTAGGTTGATGATGGATAAAGATAAAGACGTTGATTGGGGATGAACGACACGCATTCAAGTTTAAAGCAAAGATGTCACACCTATGTAACACTACTATGACTTATACGTAACATTGTTGTTACATATACGCAACATTGCTACTCAAGAGATGAGGATTGGGGATGAACGATAGGCATTCAAATTTGATTGTATAAAATGTATGGTTTGCACACGAAGAACATAATGATGTTACGTATTCGTAACACCATTGTTACTTGTAAGTAACACCATCGTTACATATACGTAACACACTGTTTCGAAGAGTCTTGTTAGCATGGATTTTATAGGTGCTAAATATATGTAAACTTTCATCATTTGTTCTTATTCTTCATCTTTTTATTGTTTTTTGTTGCCAAATGTTATGGTTAGCAATGTATATAGATTATTACACATATTAACCATCTATTGTATTATGCATTACATTATTTACATATATGTAACATTAGGCACTACTAATTTTTTTTACTAAATATCTGTACATTCATTATGATATATGTTGAGGTTTTTATGTAACTTAAGTTTCCATATTGTAACACCCGGTTATTTTAAAGTCAAGAAAGAAGAATAATGTGAAAAAAAAGAAGGAAAAGAAATAAAACCCAAGTCTAGGGGTAAAAGTGTCCAAAAGGACAAAATGTTTGAAAAGTTGGTGATAAAGGTGGCATGGCCGCCCATCACTCTTTCTACACACAAATTTTCTTATTTTAGAGAGAGAGAGCATCAGGAAGCAGAGAAACTCACGGTTGGAAGAGAAAGAAGAAGAAAAGTGCGAATTCAAGTGGGTTCTAGGCGGTTGAATTCAATTTGCAAACGAGTTTGAAAGAAAGTCATACTCAAGAGCTACAAAGGTGAGTTCTAGAACCCCCCCTTCTACATGTTTTTAACCGATTTTTGGGGCTGGAAATGCATGAATGTATGTTTCCATTAAACGGAGTTTCAGCCCCGTATGCTTGATTGTGTGTATGTCGATGTTATGATGCGATGTGTGACTATGTTCATGCTTGTGGATGTATGATGGGA
Source organism: Flaveria trinervia (assembly GCA_025506515.1). NCBI lineage: Eukaryota > Viridiplantae > Streptophyta > Magnoliopsida > Asterales > Asteraceae > Flaveria > Flaveria trinervia. Next base: position 67,442,625 of record CM046441.1, read on the forward strand.
CTCCTAAGGCTTAGAGGGTAAGATTTAAGCTTAGAACATGATGAATGGTGTATGGGGATGTAATCTAATGTTTTAGGCTCATGTGTTAGTTTTAGAATCTGCCTAAGTGTTGGAAAGTAAATACGGATGAGTAATGGGAAGAAATGCGGATGAACAGTTAATGCGGATGAGCTTTAACTTAAGTATGGGAAATGCGGATGGCTAATGCGGATGAGTAAGGTCAATGCGGATAAGCATTGACTTAAGTATGGGAAATTCGGATGGCTAATACGGATGAGTAAGGCTAATGCGGATGAGCATTAACTTAAGTATGGGAAATGTGGATGGCTAATATGGATGAGTAAGGCTAATGCGGATGAGCATTGACTTAAGTATGGGAAATGCGGATGGCTAATGCGGACGAGTAAGGCTAATGCGGATGAGAAAGTCTAAGTGTGAATGAATGCGGGCGACTAATGCGGATGAAGCATGGGGAAATGCGGATGAAGCATGGGAAATGCGGATGAACTATAGCAGATGCGGATAAACACTTAGACTGTTTTCTGACTTCTTGGAAAAGGGTGAAATGTAGGCTTTGACTTGGGAGGTTCCTAGGGCTATGTAGGTTGACTGTTTGAGGTCCTAGTTGTTATGATAGGCATGTTATGATGTATGATTGGTGCATATGCATGATGATGATGATGTATGATGTTGTATGATTATGCATGATGTTGGTTATGTATGTATGATGCCCTGCATGATGACGATTGAATGTTATGTTTATATTCCTTATGATGTATGATTATTCCCTTGGCTTTACATCGAATTTGAATAAATGAAAGTATTATGTAACGTAAAGTGGAAGAATATGAAAAGAGGAACAAAATAATGAATGCATGCATTAATGAACGAATGAAAATATGAAAGGCTTGCAAGCAAACGTAAGGAGGTTCACACCCAATCAAGGGTGTTAGCTCAACCGTGTGCGGGTTAACTACCCCAAAAGGATGCACACTGGGGCTTGATCCATGTGATTAAGGAGATGTATGGAGGTTCAGACCCAATGAAGGGTGTTAGTTCAACTGTGTGCGGGTTAAATACTCCAGAAGGATGCACACTAGGGTTCAATCCTCGTGATTGACCATATGTATGGGACCCTTGCCGTTCACCCTTGGTAACTGGAGTCAGCTTCGTGCACAATGTTTGGGGTCTTTGAAAGACCTCAGGCCTAGTACCGGCTTTATGTGTACGGTGGGGTGGAGCACATGGCATTGGTCCGAATGAAAGTAAATTTGTAATGACGAATGCACGAAATGAGCGAATGAATGATGAAGATAATAATGATATTATCTATGTGTACGTATGATGTCTGATCACATGTTAAAGAAATGAACGGTTTAATGAAAGCAAATGTATGTTTTAATGTAAAACTAGAACTCACTCAACAACGCTGACTTTTTTATGCATTTTCTAGTTGGAAGGTGAGCATTGCTGAGGATGACGCGAGGCAGCTACATGGAATTGGGATGACATTCTTTTGTTAATGTTTTGCATGATAATGCGAGCAAATGAATATTGTATTAATTTGCAAAAGCATTTTTAATGAAAATGTTGTTTTAAATGTTTCCGCTGCAACGTTTATTTCATGTTAATGTAATTATATGTTATATGAGCAATGATTGGCTAGCTGTAAGCGTCCCGGGAACAGGGCCTTACAAGTTGGTATCAGAGCCAAAGTTTAAGTGAAACGGGTAAAATTTCAAAATAAACCTAAACTTAAACTGAAAATGGGACGGAAAAGGGAAGGGATGCCAGTCTGAGTAGCTACGTGCCATCAGGTATTTTCTTAATGTTAACCGGTATTACGTGTGCATGTTATGTGTTGCTGGTAGAATTAGATACTGATGTAGTGAGGATAGGTAATGCTTGGGGTACGAAGAGTAAAGTAAGTGGCTAATCACAACTAGCCCCTGTAATTAGGGACTTACTATACTTGACATAAACAGAGCTGTTTCCTTGAATGACCGTGTTGGTGTTTGAATCTTTCAGCGTGTGTGTGAGGATAGCAGGTGGTAGATCATCTAAAGCTTCGCGTGGTGGAGGTCGTGATGCTGAACCATGGGTTACGAGAGGAAGGCCTAGGGCGAAAAAGGTGGTTCATGAAGAACCAGAAACCCCTCATCCGGAGGGCGGAGATGAGAGTGCTAACCTGAGAGCCTCAGTGAAGGAGGCGGTTGTGGAGGAAGTGCATGAAGTCATGCAGACGATCCTACCGTCTGTGGTGACCGAAGTGATAAAGGTAGTTAGAGAGGGGGAGAGAAGGAAAGGAGTAGACCTACGAGCGAAAGAAGATAGCTCGAGACTGAGATGGTTCCGTCTGATGACAAAGAAGAAGAGGAAGAAGAAGAGCCTATGCAGGAGGCGGCACTGCTGCTGCTGTAACTATGGGGCATTTCAACAGTGTAAGCCCCCTACTTTCGATGGTAATGGCACTGCTGCTGCTGGTCACCGATGGGTGAGAGAAATGGAAGCTGCTTTAAATATCAGCAAGTGCCAGGAGGATCAAAAGGTGAAGTTCACTGCCCATTCTTTTGTGGACTCGGCTCTGTGCTGGTGGGACAATATAGTCCAAGCAGAGGGTAGTCGGGCAATCAGGAGGATGAGATGGCCTGAGCTGAAGAAGTTGGTGACTGTCCTCATAGAGAAATGGATAAAGTTGAGAGAGAATTCCTACAGCTGGAGGCGGGAATGATGACGCACCAACAGTACACCACCAAATTCAATGAGATGGCACGTCTGGTGCTGCATCAGGTGACGCCTCTATCACGGAAGATTAAGAGGTACATTCAGGGTTTTCTAGCAGATATTCCCAGGCACATGATCGCTGCCTGACCAAGCATGTTTAGGTCGGCAATTGATTTGGCAGGAAGACTGTATGATGAGCGAGAGGTGGTGGTCGCTGAGGCAAGCAAAAAAGGAGGTGGTGATCAGAATTGGAATGGGAAAAGGGTTGATCGGGGTGGTGCCCCAACAAGCAACAAGAAGACACGGATGGGTGACCGACGTATGGTCACATCGAGTGTAGGGTCGAGGAGGTGTGGCAAGTGTGGGAAGGAGCACACCGGCGAATGTAGATTGGGATTTAACGTGTGCTTCAAATGTTGGAAACCTAGTCACATGGCAAGGGAGTGTAAGATTGGGAAGTGTTTTAATTGTGATGGGGAGGGCCACATGAGCTGAGACTGCAAGAAGCCGAGGGCTGAAAGTTCTGGTGCAGGGAAGAAGACAACTAGGGGAGAAGGACCAAGGGCGAGTGCCAGGACATTCACAATGACACAGGGGGAGGCTAGGACGGACCCTGATGTTGTGTCCGGTACGTTTCTAGTGAACCAAACTTTAGCTTCTGTGTTATTTGATTCGGGTGCTAGTAAAAGTTTTATTTCAGCTGCTTTCTGTGCTAAACTGCCTGTTAGTGGTAGACGTGTTGATACGCCCTTTGATGTAGAAACTGCCATAGGTAAGTCTACCAGAATTTCTGAGGTAATAGAAGACTGTGATGTGGAATTAGAAGGTCATAAGTTTCCTGTTAGACCGTTCGTGATGACCTTAGGTGGTTTGATTTGGTTCTTGGAATGAATTGGTTAGCGGATTACGAGGCGAACATTGTGTGTCGCAAGAAGATGATTCATCTGACAGCGCCTGACGGGAGTAAGGTGACGGTTTATGGGGATCGGGTCACGACGATCCCAAAGTTAATCTCAATGGCGGTGGCGGGAAAGTGTATGAGGCGAGGATGTAGCACTTACTTGGCTTATGTAAAGGATGTGGACACGCCAACACCACAACTATCCAATGTACCAGTTGTGTGTGACTTTCCAGACATGTTCCCAGAAGATTTACCAAGAGTGCCACCTGACATAGAGATCGAGTTTCAGATTGACCTGATATCGGCTGCCCAACCTGTTGCCAAGGCACCGTATCGGTTGGCTCCGACTAAGATGAAAGAGCTGATGGAGCAGTTGCAAGAGTTTCTTGATAAGGGGTTTATTAGACCAGGTATCTCTCCTTGGGGTGCTCCGGTCTTATTTGTGGAGAAGAAAGACGGTAGTATGAGGATGTGTATTGACTACCATGAGCTAAATAAGTTGACAATAAAGAACCGATACCCCTTACCGAGAATAGATGACTTGTTTGATCAACTTCAAGGTGCCAGTTGGTTTTCAAGGATAGATCTTTGATCTGGTTACCATCAATTGAAAGTGAAAGAGTAGGAGACCAACTTTTCACACGCATTATGGTCATTACGAGTTCCTTGTTATGTCATTTGGTTTGACCAACGCGCCAGCTGCTTTTATGGATCTAATGAATCGAGTGTGTCGGCCAATGTGGATATATCAGTGATTGTGTTCATTGATGTTGTTCTAATTTATTTGAAGAGCGAGATAGAGCATGCCGGTCACATTCAGGAGGTTCTGGAGACGTTGAGAAAGGAGAAGTTGTATGCTAAATTATCCAAGTGCGCATTTTGGTTGCGCGAGGTTCAGTTCTTGGGTCACGTGGTGAATCCCGAGTGGATTATGGTGGACCCTGCAAAGGTGGAGGCGGTGATGCAATGGAAGTCTCCTAAGGCGCCATCTGAGATTCGTAGCTTCTTGGGTTTGGCTGGCTACTACAGAAGGTTTATCCAAGACTTCTCTAAGATTTCTTCTCCATTGAGTAAGTTGAACTGGAAGGATGTGAAGTTTGTATGGGGTCAAGCTCAAGAGAAGGCGTTCGAAGAATTGAAGACGAGTTTGACTCAAGCTCCTGTTCTATCATTACCCGATGGAAGTGAAGATCTAGTGGTTTATTTTGATGCTTCCTACTTGGGGTTGGGGTGTGTATTAATGCAGAGAGGGAAGTTTATAGCCTATGCATCCCGATACGTGAAGGTTCATGAGGTCAATTATCCTACTCATGATTTGGAGCTAGCAGCCATGGTCTTTGCGTTAAAGATTTGGAGGCACTATCTGTATGGGACGAAGTGCACCATCTTCACTGACCACAAGAGCTTGAAGTACTTCTTTGAGCAGAAGGACCTGAACATGAGACAGAGACGATGGTTGGAGCTTATAAAGGATTATGACTACGAGATCCATTACCATCCGGGCAAAGCCAACGTGGTGGCGGACACCCTTAGTCGGAAAGAAAGGCCCGACCCAATTCGATTGAAAACGTATCAACTAATCATGACCTCTGACGTAATGAAGCAAGTTAAAGAGTTTCAAGATGAGGCATTGAAAGAAGACCATCTTAACTCTGAATGAATGAGAGGTCTGGTCACAGAATTGGGTGAAAACACGCTTGGTGTTAGAACTCAATTCGGGAGGATGTGGATTCCTCGTTTTGGGGATCTACGGGTGAAGATTATGGATGAAGCTCATAAGGCTCGATACTTTATTCATCCTGGTGCCATAAAGATGTATCAAGGCATGAAGAAAGATTATTGGCGGCAGGGTATGAAACGTGACGTAGTGGAGTATATGAGTAAATGCCTTACTTGTTTACAGGTGAAGGCCGAGCATCAAAAGCCGTAGGGGAAGATCCAACCTTTGGATATACCGGAATAGAAGTGGGAGCACATCACCATGGATTTCATTACGAAGCTGCCACGTACCCCGAAAGGGTATGATGCTATATGGGTGATTGTTGACCGCTTGACAAAGAGTGCTCACTTCCTACCGATCCGTGAGACATATTCATCAGAGAGGTTAGTGGATCTTTTCATCAAGGAAATCGTAACTCGTCATGGTGTACCGGTGTCTATTGTGTCGGACCGTGGCACCCGGTTTACATCCAAATTTTGGAAGAAATTCCATGACGTGGTGGGGACGAGGTTACACATCAGTACGACTTATCATCCCCAGACTGATGGTCAGTCCGAAAGGACCATCCAGACATTAGAGGACATGCTTCGGGCATGTGTTATTGATTTTGGGGGAAGTTGGGATGACCACTTACCGTTAGCTGAATTCTCATACAACAAATTATCATGCCAGCATTGGTATGCTGCCTTATGAGATGCTATACGGTAGGAGATGCAGAACACCCGTCTGTTGGGGTGATATTGGTCAGAAAGAACTAAGGATGAGCATTGACTTAAGTATGGGAAATGCGGATGGCTAATGCGGATGAGTAAGGCTAATGCGGATGAGCATTGACTTAAGTATGGGAATGCGGATGAGTAAGGCTAATGCGGATGAGAAAGTCTAAGTGTGAACGAATGCAGACGACTAATGCGGATGAAGCGTGGGGAAATGCGGATGAAGCATGGGAAATGCGGATGAACCATAGCAAATGCGAATGAACCCTTAGACTGTTTTCTGACTTCTTGGAAAAGGGTGAAATGTAGGCTTTGACTTGGGAGGTTCCTAGGGCTATGTAGGTTGACTGTTTGAGGTCATAGTTGTTATGATAGGCATGTTATGATGTATGATTGGTGCATATGCATGATGATGATGATGTATGATGTTGTATGATTATGCATGATGTTGGTTATGTATGTATGATGCCCTGCATGATGACGATTGAATGTTATGTTTATATTCCTTGTGATGTATGATTATTTTCCCTTGGCTTTACATCGAATTTGAATAAATGAAAGTATTATGTAACGTAAAGTGGAAGAATATGAAAAGAGGAACAAAATAATGAATGCATGCATTAATGAACGAATGAAAATATGAAAGGCTTGCAAGCAAACGTAAGGAGGTTCACACCCAATGAAGGGTGTTAGCTCAACCGTGTGCGGGTTAGCTACCCCAGAAGGATGCACGTTGGGGCTTGATCTGTGTGATTAAGAAGATGTATGGAGGTTCACACCCAATGAAGGGTGTTAGCTCAACTGTGTGCGGGTTAAATACTCCAGAAGGATGCACACTGTGGTTCAATCGTCGTGATTGACCATATGTATGGGACCCTTGCCGCTCACCCTTGGTAACTGGAGTCAGCTTCGTGCACAATGTTTGGGGTCTTTGAAAGACCTCAGGCCCAATACTGGCTTTATGCGTACGGTGGGGTGGAGCATATGGCATTGGTCCGAATGAAAGTAAAGATTTAATGACGAATGCACAAAATGAACGAACGAATGATGAAGATAATAATGATATTATCTATGTGTACGTATGATGTCTGATCACATGTTAAAGAAATTGAACGGTTTAATGAAAGTAAAAAATGTTTTAATGTAAAACTAGAACTCACTCAGCAACGCTGACTTTTTTATGCATTTTCCAGTTGGTAGGTGGGCATTGCTAAGTATGGCGCGGGGCAACTACTTGGCATTGGGATGACATTCTTTTGTTAATGTTTTTGCATGATAATGCGAGCAAATGAATATTGTATTATTTTGTAAAAGCATTTTTAATGAAAATGTTGTTTTAAATGTTTCCGCTGCAACGTTTATTTCATATTAATGTAATTATATGTTTTATGAGTAATGATTGGCCAGCTGTAAGCGTCCCGAGAACGGGGCCTTACACAAACATATACGTAAGTTTAGTAAAACCATACAAAGATGATGATACATATATGTATGAAAGCTACAAAGTTAATAAAGCGATTGCATCTCATTTACGTTTGATACTCATGTATAGCTTTCTTTTGATACATCCATTTGTCTAATGAAAATTTAAAGTTTGATATAACATTTAAATATTAAAAGAGGAGAGAGAGTGTGAGGAAGGAAGAGAGAGCATGATTTTAGGGATATTTAACTCTAAATGAAGGTTTCCATATATTTATATATGTGTTTTTGCCTATTATACCCCTTCAACTTTATAATTGAATCCTTTAAATACCATTTATTTATCATCTTGCCATTATGTGATCTCAACCATTAATTAAACAAATCAATGGTGGATTAGTGTGTGTGTGTGTGTGTGTATATATATATATATATATATGTATATATATATATAGAGGAAGGATCAAATGAGAACTCATTTTTGTTGTGAGAACTCTAGAAACCAATCTCAGCCATTAGTTTTTATGACAAAATGATAATTAACAAATACAAAATAAAAGTTATATAAAATGAAAAATAACATAAAAATAAAAAATAAAAACACAAAAATGTTCCCTTACTTTTTCCTCTTTATTAAAAAAGTTTAAAATATTTATAAAAAATAAAAAGAATTCTCGTTTTTTTACGAAATTCGTTTTACACATGTGTAATACCGCATTTACATATGTCTATAACCAGATTTACACATATGTAAATGTAAGGCCCCGTTCTCGGGACGCACACAGCTGGTCAATCATTGCACATAAAACATATAATTATATTTAACTTTCATAAAACATCGCAACGGAACATTAAAATAACTTTTCATTTCATAATAACTGCTTTTGCAATACAATCATTCATTACACATTTTCATTTGTTCGCATTACAATGCAAAAACATTAACAAAAGAATGCCATCCAAAATGCCAAGTAGCTACCTCGGACCATCCTCAGCACCTTTACCTGCCAACCGGAAAATGCATAAAAAAAAGTCAGCGTTGCTAAGTGAGTTCTAGTTTTATAAAAACATTGCATTACCTTCCATTCGTTAAAACATTTTCATTACTATCGCACGTGATCACACATCATACATACATTAAGGTAATAGTTATTATCTTCATCATCGTTCATTAGTACATTTTTCATGTTCGCACATATCGCACATATCACACGTATCGCACATATCGCACGTATCACACATATCGCACGTATCGCACGTATCACACATATCGCACATATCGCACGTATCGCGCATATTGCACGTATGGAGTGGTCACTAGGACAGACTCACCCTATGTGTGTGAACTCTTACGGGTCAGCCAAAATCGCACGTTGTATAATACATAGTAATTAGGAAATCGAAAGTATTGGAGCAGTCACCAAGACTGAACTCCTACTGTGTGTATGGACCCTTATGAGTTAGCCAAAATCGCCCGCTGTAAATACACACACAGTTGAGCTAACAACTCTCAATGAGTTGTGAACCTCCTTTCATTTGCCTGCAAGGCTTTTCTTACTTTCATTCATTCATTAATGCATGCATTCATTATTTCGTTCCTCTTTTCATTATCTTTCACTTTATGTTACATCATACTTAACCGTTTCTTTCATTAACATTCAATGCAAAGCCACGGGAAGACAAAAATACATAAACAGGAACATCAGCAAGATCATACAATTCTTCATATATATCAGCATGCATACATAACCTACATCACACATACCATCATGCATAACATCATCAATCGCACATCATCAATCACACATCATCATACAGGGCATCATACATACATAACATACATCATACATCATCATACATCATCATCATCATACATCATCATCATCATACATCATCATCATCATACATCATCATCATCATATATCACCATCATCATATATCATCATCATCATACATCATTGTAAGGCCCCGTTCCCGGAGACTTCACAGTTGGTCATTCACAGCATTAATTACATTAAACATTATAAGTTTACAAGCTTAAGCAGTGGAATTATTTTAACAAAAGCCATTCATTTCATTAAAACACTGTTGTTGAGCAATACACTATTGTCTAATCGGATACAAAAGAATTGTTTAATTGCATTACAAAACAACAGCAATAATAAGTATGAATGGATGTCAGTGTATCCCTGCCGAGTAGCTTCACCCTCGCTGAGTGAGTTCTAGTTTTAAAGATAATAAATACTTTATGTAAGGTATACATATGAAAATACTCTTTTTATGAAAACTTCATCTCTTTATACGTGAGCACACATTAACTATACTATCATATAATGGTTCTTCTCTTTACTGTATGCATTGTTTATTCTGTACTCTTTTATAAATATCTTTCACTATCTATGTGGACCAATGAGTAATACCCTAAACTATATGCACGTGAGAAATGGTGCTGGGCCCTCTGTTCCCTCAAGGGGCTCTAAATACTGTATACAAGGCTGGCCCAGTCACCTAGGGTACGCTGCAAAGGTCCGCTAATCTCAATTGACTGGCCCCGTGTGCATCATAGGGTAGCTAACCCGCATCACGTTTGAGCTAACGACAACATGGTCGTGCACCTCCTATAAGCTTGCAAGACTTTTTAACATTTTAAATTAGGTTCCACTTCTCTTCTTCATGCTCTTTCTCTTTATTACTATTAGTAATACTTTACGTTACGATAATAAGATTATGACGTAAAGATATACTCTAATAGTAATAATAATAATAATATGGAACAATAATAAAGCAATCATAATAATGCATGGGACAAGCATTAATAGGCCCTAGTCAAACCTCGGTCAAAACCCTAAAAGCACAGATTCCTAAAAATTTCGTAATAAATTCGAAGTGTTTAGGCGCACCAACACTATTTGGGTGCATGAGCCCTATTTGGGCGTTCATCACTATTCAGGCGCATCAGCCAATACTTAAAGGTTCCAACACTTAGGCGCATGAGCTATTAAGACGCATGGCCAATATTCGGGCGCATGGTCCATTTGGACGCATGGACACTTAGGCGCATGGGGTTTGGGCGGTTGGGCATACTCAAGCGCATGGGCTATTCGGGGGCATGGGTACTATTTGGGTGCATGGCCCTACACTTAGTCGTCCGATTACAAATTCTAGGGGCATGAACCACTGTTCAGGCACATGAGTTACACTTAAACATTTCTAAGGCAATTGCAGGCGCATGAGCCTTATTTAGGCGCATGAACCTTTTGCTCAACGTATCTAGGATATTTCCGAACCCAAACATCAAGCCTAATTTTTCTAAGCTTACCAAGGCTATTCTAAGCATGAACAACCTATAAAAATCTAAGGAACATCATCAACATGCATAATACATACGGGTATACATACATAAACATTGTAAAATCATTTAAATACATTTTCAGCCCTAAAGAGAGTTTAAAACAAGTAAAACCGGGGTCTAGAAACTCACCTGGTGCAACTTTGGGTGTATCTTCCTTCTAACCCGTATGCAAATGAGTTCAAACACCTAGAAACCCACAAAACACACACATATGAACACACACAAGCACATAAGCATATAACCGAGACGAAACCCAACATGAACACTTAAAAATCTCGAATTCTTACCTTGAGTTCAGCCTCTTCTTCTTCTTCTTCAAACTGAGAGTTTTCTGCTCTCTCTCTCTAACCGAATAAAAAAGGTGATGGGAAGTGAGGGTGTGCGACCATGCCCACCTTTACACCAACTTTTGTACTTTTGTCCTTTTGACTCTTTTAACTCCTCAACTTGGGTTAAATTGCATTTCCTACTATTATTATTTTTTTCTTATGTTTCCTTTAAAAGAATAACCGGGTGTTACAATCATCATCATCTTCTATCATTCATGCGCATCACATCATCTTTGACCTCAAAAGTCAACTTACATAGCCCTCAGGAACCTCCCAAGTCAAAGCCTATATTTCACTTTTTTCTCAAAAAGTCAGAAAATATTCTAAGTGTTCATCCACATTTGTCTTTTTGTTCATCCCCATTTCTTTTTGTTCATCCACATTTCTTTTTGTTCATCCGCATTTCTTTTTACTCATCCGCATTTCTTTTTACTCATCCGCATTTTTTTACTCATCAGCGTTTGTTCATCCGCATTGACTTTGTTCATTCGCATTTCCTCAGTCACATGAACTTACTCATCCACATTTGTTCATCCGCATTTCCTCAGTCGCATGAACTTATCCACATTTGTTAATTCGTAAGACTTACTCATCCACATTAACTGTTCATCCGCATTTGTTGTTCAATCGCATGAACTTACTCATCCGCATTAACTTTTCATCCACATTTGTTGTTCAATCGCATGAACTTACTCATCCGCATTAACTGTTCATCCGCATTTGTTCACACTTAGACTTTCTCATCATGCATTGACTTTCTCATCCATATTGACTTTCTCATCCGCATTGACTTTCTCATCCGCATTGACTTTCTCATCCGCATTTCTTACTCATCCGCATTTGTTTACACTTAGACAGTTTTTCTAAACTTAGGCGTATGAACTACTGTTTGAGCACATGAGCAGCCTAGGGCACACAATTCATCAGATTCAGTCCCTAAAACCTCATCTATCATGTTCTAAGTTTAAATCATGCATTCTAAGCCTTAGAAATACAACCATAACATCATCAAACATGAACATAACCCACAATCACATCATACCCGCAATATACACACATTTACACATACGGGTATGAAACCCAGACTTATAAAAAACATACATCATGTATTTCCAGCCCCAAAATCAGTTAGAAAAAGTAAAAAGAAGGGTTCTAGAACTCACCTTTGTAGCTCTTGAGTATGGCTTCTTTCAAACTTGTTTGCAATTGAGTTCAACCACCTAGAAACCCACTTGAATTCGACTTTTCTTGTTGTTCCTCTTCAGACCCAAGAGTTTTCTGCTTGTTCTTTCTTTCTCTAAAAAACATAGATCTGGGTGTGTGAGAACGGAGTGGGCGGCCATGCCACTTTACACCCACTTTTTTAAACCTTTTGTCCTTTTTGACATTTTTTACCCCTTAACTTGGGTAAAATATCTTTTTCTTTCTTTTTCTTCATTTTATTCTTCTTTCTTGACTTTAAAAAAATAACTGGGTGTTACAGTAAATAATGGATGGATGATTTTTTTAAAAAAAGTATATCAATATAGTAGTCGTTGAAAAGATAAAAAATACAGAATTTTATGATGAATTTTTAAAAAAAAATGACGTGGTGGAAAAAAATTATGAATGTTTTAAAGAAATAGAGAAATGGCATGTGACAAAAATGTGTGACTTATATTGTTTCATAGAGTTCTCACAAAAAATGTTAGTTCTCAAGATAACCCTACTTTATATATGATTACACAAACAATCCTTTTTATGTATTAAATGACATAAATAGTGTGGTAAGGTAAAAAGATGAAAATACCCTTAGATTTAACAAACAATTTAACGTCTGTTAGTATTAATACCTTAATTTGTTACAAATTGAAAACACAATACCCATATCTGTTATCCCTTAGTATTTAAACATGTTATTTTTAATTAACCACAAGGACCATTTGTGTAATTAACTCTTTTATTTTCTAAAGAAGTTAAGTATTAGTGGTTCTGACGCATTATTATAATTTATTAGAATAACATTTGCGTAACCAAAGTATATTAGTGAAGGGAATGGATACTCTACGCCCAAAAAGTATAAAATAACACATTAGATTTTTATATGTGTCGTATAGTCCCATACACGTCATATTAAAGGGGGGGGTGGTCGTATAGCCCTATACGGGGCGCATAACATCTCTGACAGTCTATTGAATTTTTCCTCATAGTCAGTGTTGAAATTTGCTATATGCATCGTATAACCCCATATGTGTCGTATAGGGTGTCGATATATGGGGCGTATCGCCCTCTGATAGCCCCCTTTGGATCTCCTCGTTTTCAGTGTTTTCGATCTTATACGTCACGTATGGTTCCATACGAGATGTGTAGGGGGTGTTGATTTATAATATGGGAGTGCTATAGGACCCAACAATAAAACATAAAAAGTTCGGACTTAGTAAGATCTGACTGAGTCAGAAGCTGACCCAGTAAGATGTTTTGACTGGGTATGCGTCTGACTGAAACTTGGTTATTTGATTCGGTATCTGACTGACTCAAAAACCGTCTCTGCAAATCACCTTTAACCAAATCACCACTAAACATCTCATCTTCATCCATCTTCTTCACCGCCTCTTCCACCTCCAGCATCACCGCCACCACCTCCAGCATCACTGCCACCACCTCCAGCATCACCGCCACCACCTCCAGCATCACCGCCACCACCTCCAGCATCACCTTGGTCTTGGTCAGACGAAAAGGACCCGGTCAGCATGTTTAAAATTCAGGTCCGGGTCAGGCCAAAAAGGACCCGGTCAGCTCTGATTTCAAACGTATCAAACGGGCTGACCGGCTAACCGAGTCAGCCGGGTCAGACCAAACAAACAGCCCCTTAGACGTAATCATTGGCAGTTTTGAAGTCATGTAGTTGCTAACCTTTGTACTCAATAGTACATCAAATGTTATGTTATAGAAGAATATCATCTTAAATTAGAGTGATTTAATTTTAAATTTTAAGGTATAATATTTTTAGATACAAGAGTCTATTAGAAGTATTAAAGATTAAAGATAACAATTTTTTTTCATCCATGTCAACCATATTTAACTTCCTACTATTTACGAATTAATCACCGTCTTAAATTTAATCATTAAATGAAGTGATTTAATCATCATCTCTATTTGCTAGCTCCATGCTACGATCTTTCTAATATATATACATAATATTTTGTTGATAAAAATATGTTAAAATTGCTTTTATATGAGTGAGATGTGTATGTGTGTGAGTTAGAAAGAAAATAGAGAAGAATATAACATGAATTGCACACCCATTTAGTTCAACGCTAAAAAAGTATTTTAGCAAACAAGATTTGTTTTCTTTTTGTGTTAGACCTCAATTCTTAGGCATAGTATCACTCACACAACAATTAACAACTGAAAACTTACATTTAAGACTATCAAAACTAAACTGAATTTGAAACTTAACAAGAGCATACAACCTGTGCGATCAACATACAAAAAACATCTCATGATTCTAGCAATGTTTGATGTTGGAACGAGACCATTTTTTTGATAAATAAGACGTCTTCAGCAAAAAGCAAATGGAGAGAGATTCAGGCTATTATGAGGGAGTGAAATCCCATGAAAATTACTGGCCGAGACAACTTTGTTATCATTAAGGAGAGGGATTCCTTGGCGATTACAAAAAGGAAAGGTGAGAGGGGGTCACCTTGACGAAGCCCTCTAGTACATTGAAGCTTCTGAAATGGAGAGCCGTTGATAAGAACTAATATACGAGCTAATTGAAGGTAGCCTTTAATCCAAGAACGTCATCTAGGGGGAAACCTATTTGAGTAAGAACTGACATAATGAAGTACTAGTTAAGGCAATCGAATGTCTTTTCTATATCTATTGTCACACCCCGACCGATAGCGGAATCATCGGGGCAGAAGAACGGGAGACGATTGCTCATAGCTCATGGAACTAATAAGTTTAAATAATATTAAGTATCATTTTTATAATGAACATTACAAGACGAATAAAACGTTACAAATCAATCAAGATACAACCAATAACACAAGATTTTTAATTAATTTAGGTCCAAGTCCTATATGAGCACAAGAATATCATCAAGTAGTAAACCAGAAACATGTTAAAAATAAAAGGGTCAACTATAAAGTTGGTGAGTTCCCATGGTTTAAACACACATACATATATGTATAAAAAGGTTTACAAGTAGCAATTCATATCAATAGTTATGAGTTAGCAGGTTTAAAGAACACATAAAGTTGGCTAAGTGTATTTGGTTCCCATGATGAACAAGCATACGTCATCAGGAGCCGGCAATATATCGGCTTTAGCATCAAATAGGCTTGTCAGGCCCAAAGATCTAAGACGTCGCCAGGCTAGCAATATTTAATGATTGTAAACAAAATATGTATCTCATATAAGACTTACAATAACACAAATAACCATGACAAAAGGTAAAGATAAATTGCATGTGCATTTACAAGTATCAATGTGTTTACAAGTGTAAGTTGATAAAGTTAACATGTTTCACCCCAAAAGGTGTGAAATAAAGTAAAAAGGGGCATGAAGAACTCACATGAAAGACTCACATGCTATATATTGCACTTAAAATAACGATAAGAAGATAAGATGGTTCCAATGATTTCTTTACGATTCAACCTAACAGTTGATGTCTCAGAATTAGAACAAATATGAGATTCAAGAATAAATATGAATTAGGGTTTCATTTGGTATTTGGGGGTTTTTAATAAATAAAATAAAATCAAACAATCGTTTATGTTTTGGATCAATAATGTTGGAATCAATCAATAAAATATAAGAATTATAGTGAACGGGGCCTTACACTAAACAACCCCATTCACTTGTCTCCAATCACACACTCCAGACGTACGACTAAATCCAATCGCACGATTGAATTCATTCGCACACTTCAGTCGCATACTTCATCCGCACGACTGAACAACTCCAGTCGTTTGAGTCCATTCGTCCATTTCAATCGCACGACTAAATCCAATCGCATGATTGAATTCATTCGCACGATTGATCCAATCGTATAGTCCATTCGCACGAGTGAGCCAGTCTAGTTTTAAAGTTCAAAGTTTAAAGAGATGGAAGATCAGTTCTCTGCTTTTACTGCTGGAAGGGACTCTCGTATCCAGAACCTTCTGCTTCTGGAAATGAATTGGGAATCTCAATAAACCACCAATTTCAGTCTCTGACACCTGTTTGAGATACTTGCAGCCATTATTTTTCTCAGGCATCACACATATAATCATTTGCAAACATCCCTTATCAATCTTTTTACACTCTTCCACAACCTAGTTAAGAAGACCACCAAGTCTATTGACATCAGAAAACTCATTCATGTTAATACGATGCACCAAAATAGGTTTTCCATTTATATCCCTATGGTTTTGCAATGCTTCATCAATTTTGTAATGAAATTGTCGACATCTAGCCAATTTTGATGCTGGCTACTAAAATCTATTAGTGCCACCTCTCAGCTGCTTTTCCGACAACTAAAGTTTTCCCTTGAAGAAGATTGTAGTGACATTTTTGTTTGTCAACTGTTATGGTGTTTGTTTTACCACTAGAACTACCAAGCTTCAGATAAGGTGGTTCCATCACACGTCCATCAACTTCAGTCATGTTCATATCAACCCTGACGTTAAATTTTTAATAGCCTGTGCACCATTACAGCCAGTTGCATACTCTTTATGAACCATATTGCATATCTCATTCATCCTGTTATTTGGTGCAAGAAGAGACAATTCTTTTAGTTTCCTAGCAGCTTCCTTACCAGTAGCTCCTTTGGAAACCTTCTATCTTCAACCAAGAAACAAAATTCTGCAGGAACATAATTCGGATTTTTACTATTTCCCAACTTCAAACACGGAAACCTTTGTGCATTATCTCTTTCCCCCACTTTTCTCGAAAATAATCTGTAAGCATTACAACTTCTGGTCTTTTCTTCCCTTTAAGATCTTCTAGTTCAAAAGAAATATCCTTTGTAAGCTTTTCAGTCAATCCAGACACAATGTACTTTTGGTTTGTACGGTGATGAGTCACACTCACCCTCAACCCATTAAATGCCAGCAAAACTTCTTTTCTAAACCTCGGGATATCATTAACTGACTTAATCTGCAAAACATATTCTCTAAGGAAGTCAATAACAGGCATTCTCTTATGAAATGGTATAACCGAGTAGTTTGTACACATCACCAACCCGTTAGAGGTGACCTTTAGGCTCTCCTGAGAACCTCTATATGCAGCAACACAACAATGAAGGTCATCCTCCTTTCCATACACACGTGGGTACATGCCTTTACCAACTGAAACCTTTTCCCTAAAAAGATTCGCCTTCATTACCACATCCAATGCCTGCAGAACATCACAAGGGACATGCATAGCATTCCCATTCAAGAAATCATTCAGCTTAGAAAGGTTTAGCTCATTCCTATACTTGACCACACACGAGTAAGACCGCCCAGAGTAAGACCGCCCAAATAACTCCACAGTGTAGATCCCGGTTGCAACGACTTTGCACTGTATATGTTCTTTTCACCATCATAAGCCGTCTGAAGCAATGGGAACTGATTAGGATAATCAGCACATAGCTTCTCTTGGATCAACCGCAGGTCTCGATACTGTTTTTTTACCAGATCGACTAGAAGATGAGGTCTCTTGTTTAAACCACCTAAACTTATAACGTTTGATGATTATCCACAATGGAAACGAGGTTCGAGATCTATCTAAATGGAATCGATCCAAATATTTGGGAATCCATTGAAATAGGTTATAGTATGCCAGTCGGTGCTGATGGTGTTAAGGTCACTTTGGGAGGTATGACTAACAACCAGAAAGCTAAGTACAATGCTGAAAAGAAGGTGTATGCCATGTTGACTCAATCCATACTGAAAGATATCTTTCATCAGTTCTCTGAGAACAAACAGGAGAAAAAATTATGGGAGGCTTTGAAGAAAAGATATGATGGGAATGCAACATTAAAGGCATTGAAGGCAAAGACTCTCAAGAAGGAGTTTGATAACTTCTCCTCAATATGGAAAGAAAACTTGGACAATATTATCGACAAATTCTACCATCTTATGAGTGAGCTGCACACTCATGGGGTAACAACATCTATGGAAGATAAAGTATTAAGATTTGCTGATCGCTTACCAGAGAAATGAGACTCGTTTGTGACTAATATGAGATAGAACAATATACTTGAAAAGTTAGACATAAATGACTTCATCCTGAAATTAAAGGAGGAGAAACTAAGGATGAAGTACAGGTCACTGAAAGGATCCTACGACCAAAATCCTTCACTTTATAACTCATCTCACACTCCAACCAGTTCAGGAGCACCAATTCAAACTGCCTTTGTGTCTAGTTCAGCAGCTCCTTCCCAAACCACTGCTTTAGGACCAGAAAAATCAGGGTCATCCCCTACCCAATATATAGTGCCTGAATCTAATGCTATAAAGTTAAAGACCGAGAATCTCAGAAATATCACTGTGGAAGTTGCAAAGGAGCACATGGATCTTCTGGCAGCTGTTGTCCATTCCTATGATGGTCTAGTTGCAGGGAAGATTGGAAATTGCCATCTTGCAGATGAAGATTACGAGCTGGTGGACGAAAATGAATTAGAGAGAATGAATATAATATGAGCGTTGGCTAGTGCTGTTAGAAGGGCGAAAAAGTTTGTGAAAAAGACAGGACAGAATTTGGTAGCCACAAAAGACACAACCTTTGGTTTCAACAAAACCAAAGTTACCTCCTTTAATTGTGGTGAAAAGAGGCATTTCAAACGTGAATGTGTAAAGCCTAAGAAAATAGGTAATGGAAATCTGTTCTCAACCTTCAACCGTCAAGAAAAAGACAGGAGTGGAACTACCTCTTCAAGCAAAGAGACAAAGGCCTTGACTACTCAAGGTGACTAAGGGCAAGATTGGACCTTCAGTTTTATGTCTCCTGGTGAATCAAACATTGCCTGTGTCGAGGGATTGGATGATGGCTTTGCGAGTAAAGGTGAAATCACAGTTGAAAAAGTAATGTCAGATAATGAACAAGCTGTGAATGTGGTAAATCACCCGATTCAAGAAGAACTCAAAACGACATGTTCAGAATCTCCAGCATCCGAAGATTCTAACTCTGCATTGATGGCTGATTCAACTGATTCTTCACAGGTAAGTACGAAAGACCAACTTTTTGAAAATCATGCTTGTATAGAATGTAACAAATTTAGAGAAAGCATTGGCTTGAAATTTTCTAGGTTATTAGCCATAATGATAGCTTAGTAAATGATTTACAACTGTGCATATTTTGAAACAAAATAAGTGCAGTTATAAAAAAAATAGAACTTTTAGGTAAACAACTAAGGGAAACCGAGGTTGTTGATTTTAATCAAGCTAATGATATAAAGTTTTATTTAAATTGTTTGGAAGAAACAAAGAAAGAGAAAGCAGTTTTAGAAGTCGAAGTCAATTCATTAAAACAAAAACTGCATAGTTGGACCAGTTCTTCTCACATAGTTCAACACTTAGTGAAAGAACAAAATAATGGGGAAGGGTTGGGTTACAAAGTAGTTCCACCACCACATGAGATCATGTTAAATACAAAATGTAGACTTGTAAATAATAATCCAATTAAGGATCATGTGGTGTCCACTCCTCTAGTTAGTGATCCTGATTCCACGGGTAAACCGGTGAAATATGTCACTAAACAGAAGGAGGCTACTTTGAAATCAAAAGGCAAGATGCCCGTTGAAAATTTAAATGGTAAGGTCAGGTTCACCAAAGTCTATTTCAGAACCCAAACTGACTAAACCAGTTAATGACACACGTGCTAGTCATCAAAGTCCAACCAAAGGGCATGCTAAAGATGTTCAAAACTTCAAAACAATTAATTTTGTTAATAAAGGTGATACATCTAAATGAGAAGTGATTAAATCCAACTAGACTCATGTCACAACTGTATCACACTCAACCCCACATAAACAGTTTCCTCAACATATAGAAGGAAGATCATGCTACAGTTGTGGAAAGAGAGGACACATTTCTTCTAACTGTCCTTATTATCAGACTCCCAAACAGAAAATTAAAATTTATGATACAAAACCAAGTTCTTCAAAAAGGAGTTCTATTACTCCACCAGAAAGAATTAATGAACCTAAAGTTCAAACTGTAAGTCAGTCATCTGTTTATCACAAACAGGCCTTACACAAAACTGGCTTATGGAAAGAAAAGTCAAGTCCATTGTCTGATAATGAGAACAATAAGAAGAATGATATGCCCTCACCTCAAATGGACAGTGGGTTGAGTTTATGATGTGTGATTCCTCTGGGTCACCCAAGCCAATTAAAGCTTGGGTCCCAAACCTAAACTTATAATTTCCTCTAAATGTGCAGGGTGTCCATTATAGTGCTATCACAAATACCTGGATTGTTGATAGTGGGGCGTCTAGGCACATGACCAGGAACCTGTCTCTCCTTTTAAATGTCAAATAAATTAAAGGGGGACATGTATCATTTGCTGGAAATAAAGGAGGATACACCACCGCTCAAGGCGAAATGGGAAACCAGAAAGTCAAGTTTGATAAGGTCAACTACGTTCAACAAATACAGAATAACTTGCTTTCAGTTTCCCAGATATGTGACAAAGGATTCAAATTTGTTTTTGACAACAAGAAGTGCTACGTATTGAAGAAGGAGTGCATTATCCCGGAGGACAAAATCTTAATGTCAGCTTCAAGATATAATGACCTATATGTCTTGGATCTATCAAAAGCCTCCATAACCGACCATAAAGTTCAATGCTTCTTGTCAAAGGCAACAGAGTGGGACTCAATCTCCTGGCATAGGAGAATGGGACACATCAATCGATAGAAGATGAATCATCTGATGCGGAATGATTTAGTGAATGGAGTGAATGTCAAGAATTTTCAACTTCCAGATTTTTGTGTAGTGTGCAAGAAAGGTAAACAGACCAAGAAGTCTCACAACCTGCCTCTCGAACTTCTCACATGGATCTGTTTGGTCTTGTCAGCACCAAGAGCATCATCTGTGATTTGTACAGTTATATAGTCACTGATGATTACTCAAGATTTTCTTAGGTAATGTTTTTGAAATCCAAATCAGAGACATTTGAATCTGTCAAACAGCTGGTAACTACATTGGAATCACTCTACAAGCTGAAAGTGAGACAAATTTGATCAGACAATGGCACGGAGTTCAAGAACCAGTGAATGGAGGCATTTTGCAAAGAGAAAGGAATTGTACACCAGTTCACATCTACCTACACTCCACAAATGAATAGAGTTGTTGAATGAAAGAATAGGAGCTTGATAGAGACAGCAAGAATGATACTAGCCGACTCGAAACTGCTCATCCAATTTTGGAATGAGGCCATTGCCAATGCATGTTACACCCTCAATCGAGTCTTGGTAGTCAAACATCATGGTAAAACGTTTTATGAGTTGCTCCAGCGACATAAACCTAATCTAGAGTATCTCGAACCATTTGGCACACCATGTACGCTGCTGAAGAAAACTCAGTCAGGGAAGTTCAGTGAGAAGGCTGATGAAGGGATTTTTCTTGGATAAAATATACCGAACAAGAGAGTTATAACAACTCAATGGGTCAGGTAGAAGTGTGGTGCAATGTTGACGTTTAGAGATACACCCCCTCCCCCCGCTGGAAAGGGACCCTCATTCTTCTTCGACTATGATGGATTCTTCAAGTCCATCAACATCCCTTTCTCCCTTCCTGATGATGAGTTATCGACTAGAATGATGTACGATGTCTTAAACACACCTTCACTATACTCGACAACATCAATTTCACAAGGTGAATCTTCTAGTCCTTTAGGGGGAGCACTTGAGGTAAGCGACTCCTCCTCTGATGATGAAGAAGTTGAGACTGATCAGGTGGATTAGGAGGAATAGGTTCCTGCTACTAAAAGTACACAAGCATCAGATGTTGATGCCTCTGATACTTCGGAACCTCACACTCCAACGGCTACAGATACTAAACCAAAAATTCAAAATCTGGATCAGTAAGTAGTTGTTCCCACCACTCCTAGATCTCAACTAAATGTATATCATCCTCTGGACAACATCATAGGGGATGTACAATCGGGAGTACAGACACAAAATCAGCTATACTCAGCTGATTATGCTCAGTCATGGTAAAAGTATATCTTCACGACGGTGCTTATTGATGTTTTGTGTCTCAATTTGAGCCAAAATATGTAAGTGAAGCCTTAAACGATGAGACATGGGTTAGTTCCATGGATAGACCAAAAGGTGCTAAAGTAATCGGCACTAAATGGGTCTTGAAGTGCAAGAAAGATTACCAAGGGGTCATAATCAGAAACAAGGCTCGACTTGTGGTTCAAGGTTTTAGACAAGTCAAAGGCATGATTACAATGAAGTGTTTGCACCTGTGGCTAGAATGGAAGCAATCTGTATCTTCCTAGCCTATGCATCCTACATGAAGATTAAAGTTTATCAACTAGATGTCAAGAGTGCATTCCTTCATGGTGAAATCTGTGAGATAGTGTATGTCAGTCAACCCGAAGGATTTGAGGATCCTTATCATCGGGACAAAGTCTACAAGCTGGATAAGGCTCTCTACGGGCTCCATCAAGCCCCTAGAGCTTGGTATGA
The DNA here is from genome assembly GCA_025506515.1 of Flaveria trinervia. Taxonomy (NCBI): domain Eukaryota; kingdom Viridiplantae; phylum Streptophyta; class Magnoliopsida; order Asterales; family Asteraceae; genus Flaveria; species Flaveria trinervia. The sequence goes on from CM046441.1 coordinate 67,465,438, forward strand.
GAAACTCTCAACTCATCTGGTGAAACATGGTTTTCCTAGAGGAGTTATTGACTGTACACTGTTCATCAAAGAAAAGGAGGGCAACTTACTATTGGTACAGATTTATGTTGATGACATAATCTTTGGTTCCAAAAATGAAGAGTTATGTAAATAAATTGAATCTGTCATGAAAGCCGAATTTGAGATGAGTGCAATGGGGGAGATGAAGTTCTTCCTAGGATTACAGGTGGATTAGACACCAAAAGGAATCTTCCTACATCAGACTAAATTTGTAAGGGACATCCTCAGTTGGTTTGACATGGAGAATGCTTTAGCTACTAGAACTCCACTTGCCATGAACCACGATGTGGCACCCGATGAGAATGGTGATTTGGTTGATGCTACAATGTATAGAGGAACGATCGAATCCCTTATGTATCTCACAGCGTCTCAACCTGATATCGTGTATGCGACATGTCTTTGTTCCAGATATCAGGCAAAACCGAAAGTCAACCATCTCATAGGTGTTAAAAGGATTTTCCGTTATCTGAAGGGTACTCCAACACTCGGGTTGTGGTATCCTCATGATGATGATTTTGAGCTTACAGCGTATAGTGACTCGGATTATGGCGGTTGCAAAATGAATTACATGTCAACATCAGCAGGATGTTAGTTCTTTGGTAGACGGTTAGTCACCTGGCAGTGTAAGAAGCAGACCTTCATTGCTCTATCAACATGTGAAGCTAAATACGTTGTTGCTGCAAGTTGCTGTTCACAAATCATCTGGATTCAACAGCAAATACGCGACTATGGTTTTCAATTTTCTAACACTCCTATATATGTTGATAATTCTGTTGCTATAGTCGTAACAAAAAATCCAGTCCAACATCCTAAAACTAAACACATCGGCATTAAGTATCACTTTATACGTGACTGTTTTGAAAAACAATTAAGATGTGGTTAAAATAAATACGGATTTTCAACGCGCTGACCTCTACACAAAAGCATTTGATAAACCGAGATTTTTATATCTATTAGAGGTTAATGGCGTGAAAAAGAAAAGTGATGTTCTTCACCCCTCATTGGAACTGCGTTGATTGTGTTAACTAGGGATAAGATGGGAACCCACAACGAGTTGAACAACTTAGTTTGAATTTTAACCACTAATGAGGTCTACTCATCTATTGTGTTGAATCTACCAACATATCATATAATGAACTAGCAACCTCTAGGTCTACTTTCTCTATGTTACCTCAGTAGCATACTAGTTTTACTATCATTTTTCCTTTTTTTTGTTTAGACTTCTCAGACTTATACTTTGAATTTTACATCTTAATCATTTAAAATATTTTAAATTCCCAAACAATCTGTTCCCTGTGTATTATCATTTTCCATAAATGTTGAATCAGTATCACAGATTGATTACATTCCTTTTAGCTAGCTGTCCTTCTCCCTCGTCGTTTTTTTAAGTAATTAAATAAAGCAGCTAATTTAATTCTAATCTAACCTATTCTCCCCCTAAAATTATAAAACCGAAAATATTTTTGTGTTTTTGGATTTTTAATAAACAGGAAAATAAAATAAAATAAAATAAAATAAAATAAAATAAAAAATGTCGAACTAGGCATTTTCTTGTTCTGAAATCGCCACAAATGTGTGCGGACGACCATAAGAAATGAGCAAGCACATGAAAAAATGCAAAATGCAATCAAGCTAATAACTTAAGTTGTTGGTGTGTTATGTGCAAAAAAAAATAATGCTCTAACAAGAAGATAGGTTGTGTGCCTCTTTGTTGTGCGGTGACACTGACCTGAGGATAAGCATGACCTAAATATCCTAGAATTCATTGTTGTTTGCGCCTCTCTGCTGTGCGATGGCACTGACCTGAGGCTTGGCATCTCTTTGAAAGCTTTTAGAATAGTTTCTTCTTGAAATAAACCCGTAGACCACTCAAAAATCTTTTGAGAAACGTTGATTACCATATAAGCGTGGGATCCACAAATGCTTGTTGAAATAATTAAACCTTAACTCATCATCAATGTGTGTCAAATATCTGTGTATGGATTTAAGAGGACAAGTATACTAACAATCATCGTGAGCTGCAATTCTTGAAAGTCAAAATCATTGTGTGCATCTTGTAGCTCTAGTATGATTTCCTAAATTGCTATTGAGTCTCGATCAAAACAAGAATCTAGCATCAATATAGTTTATTTAAGTGTCCCAAATGATTCTGATATACCTATATGATTCCATAATGAATTATACCAGAAATGATAAAATAGAATTGAAGTTGTGCTCTCCAGGAAGTAAAATTGGTTAGAAGTACCCTAATAGGTTTAAATCCATCTCCAATCAAAAATACAAAATATATCTTGTTTTGCTTTTAATTTCGAGTTGTTTATTTAACTTTTGTTGTTATTTGTTAGGTAAAGTCGGACTATGCATCTGGATTCAATCTGTGAATCACTCACTAAAAGGGGTCATGTCTGAGGTGACCAATCGGGTTTTAAGTTAAAAGGATCACGTCTGAGATGATAAACAGTTTTTCAAATTAAAAAAGGTCATGTCTGAGATGATCAACGGTCATAACGTCTTATCAATAGTTAAGTGTTTGAAAGTGCATGAGGTCAAACTCATAAGTCTAAGCCAATCGCATGATTGGATCATGAGTATGAGCCATTCGCATGATTGAACCATACGTATGGACCAGATGTACGATTAGACCATAAGCATGGGTCAATCCATGCGATTGGATCACCATAATGAACCAATCGCACGAATGGAGGTGACCGACTGATTCAGTCGCACGACTGAACCCCAATCGCACGAATGGATGTGACCGACTGAGCCAGTCGCACGACTAAGCCCCAGTCACATGAATCAAGTGTGTGAATAGGTCGAGTCGCACGACTAAAGGTAAACTCAGTATAAATAGAAGGGGGTCGTCGCACATCTTCATCACCCCTCAATCGCTCTCAAGTCGTAAGAAAGCAAAGTTACTCTGCCCAAATCTTGTTTCAGTGATTTAGCATCTTGTTTGTGACTCTAACAATTACTTTCTGTATCTACAGGTAATGTGAGACGAAAATCAACCTCAATGTTTGGTTTAATCAAGCCCTAATGACCTAAATTGGTCAAAACAAGAACCGAGACAAAGTTTTCAAAATAAACCTCTAAAATTGACTAAATCGTTAATTTAAAGAGTATTAGGTGTTATTTTGAGCGTTTGAGAGTCTAATGAGCCTAACCACAACGTTTAACATCAAGTATAGACCAAGAACTGATTTAAAAGTGTCGAACAGAGACTTATGCGAATGGACATGCTAATGAACTTCAATTACACGATTGAGTTGGGCGTCTGACTCAATCGCACGAATGAACCATGCGTATGGTTTCAGTCGCACGACTGGGTCAACTGCATGGGATAGCATACGACTAAGCTCAGTCGCAGGCTCAATCATACGACTAAGCTCAGTCGCGGGCTCAATCATATGACTGAGCTCAATCGCACGACTTAGACTCAGTCGCATTGTCCATTCGCACGACTGAACAGAATAATTCAAGTTCATTAAAATTCAAATGTCATTCACTTACACAAATTCTAACGTGTATGTATCTTGGGTTACAGAAACATGGCTAGCAGATGGACTATGAGCACGAAGCACAACCTCTGTGCTCATCTTGACGTCACATCCCGAACGCTCTGAGTTCGCGGGGATTATTGCCTTTTTATGAAGATCAAGGATCTTCAAGGCCATCTCTACACCGTGCACACCATATAGATCGATTCAGCAGGCTTTCTGGGAAAGCGCTGTAGTAGACAGGTCCGCTAACCCTCATCGCATTCGGAGTTCTATTTTTGGTCAGGAGATTAAGATCAGCAAGTGATCTGAGGAGGGTTTTGGAGTTGGGCGAATATGGTGACTGCCCAACCAGGCTGCATCCCCTAACGGTTCGGGGATGTTTTCTTCGGATCAAGTACGCTGGGGACATTAATGCATGTGTCCTTAACAAGAGTAACCTGTGCCCCCATTTCAAGTACTTGGCCCATGTGCTCCTCAAGTGCATAGCCTCAAGGAAAGGAGGCTTTGATGAGATGTCTAATCAAATCCAGAATGCTTACATAGCTCTGGTACTGAACCATCCATTTAGTTTCTCTCAATTGATCTTCACGTATATGGTAGAGAATATAGAGGCCAAAGGAAAGGAGGCTTCTGCATGTACCCTCGTTTCCTGCAGATGATTATTGACCAGAAGCTTCCTTTGCTGCCAAAGGAGAGAGATGAAGTTGTCATTCTTAAGATTATGGATGATACTAGGCTTGTTATGATGAAGGTGTACCAGGGCAAGCAGGTGAAGCATCGGGCCCGGGAAGACTAAGTGGCGCCCGCTCGCAAGAAGTGGCGTCACGATGACAGTGATTCAGACACAAAGCCCATAGTTTTACCCACTGATGATGAGATGACAGTGAAGATGTTAGAGATACTGCCCCACTCCATCGAGGGCCACTGCCATTGATATATCATCTCCACCATCCACTCAAGGTGGAACTAAGAGAGCTGCGTTCCATCAAGACTACCTGCCAGATGAGGAGCCGCTGGTAAGGACAGTGGGCAGTAAGGTTATTGCCACTGAGAGAGGGCTTGCGGTGGTTAGTGGACGCCAGGGTGAGTCCAGGGATGCTGCTACTACTGCTACTGATCCATCATACATCCCTGACCATCCCATCAGCCCATGGGGGCATCCTCTTCTAAGGGATCAAGGAAGAAGCGGATGGTTTAGCCCCATTGCATGAAGAGCAAGAGGAGGAGGATTACCCTAATTACCACCACATCCACCACCTCTACCACAGCTACCACCACCACTACCACACCCCCTAACACCACTACCACACCCCTACTACCACTATCACACCTCCTACCATCACTACCACAGCCACCCTTTCACCATCCACTCCTATTCCACCTCCCCTATTCACCACATCCACCACCACCACCACCACCCAACGCCCAGGACATTTGCTGAAGTCCCAAAGAGCCATGGATTCACTCTACCCTCTATCGGGGTAGAGGAGCAGCTAGCCAACCTCAACCGAATGGTGCTAAAGCTGCTTGCCGCTGATGAGCAAAGAGATGCACAGCTCACCCAGCTTATGGAGCTCAATGCTACTCAAGCTGAGCATATTACACAACTGCAGGAACAAAATGCACATTATGTTCAGAGGATAGAGGAGCTAGAGAGAAAGAACAAAAGATCATGCTCAGGCTTAAAGGATCCAAAGATGAGCCTTTAAAGATCAGGGAAGGAGATGATGATGATGATGATGATGATGATGATAATGATGATGATGATAATAATGATGATGATGATGATGATGATGATGATGAGGATGCTGATTCGGGTGAAGAAGATGAGGGTGATGATGAAGGACAGAGTGTAAAGAAGAAAGGGGATGATGATAACAAAGAAGGTGATGCTGCTATATCAGCTTCTACTCAGGGTCAAGAGAGCGTTCTAAGAGAGCTCAAGATCAAGGAGCATCATCTTCAACTCCTCCAGTTAAAGAATTGACTGATCAAGATAAAAGTAAAGATTAGATGTTTTGTATTAAAAAACTTTTGTACTTGATTCGTATATTACATCAATGTATTTATGATTATCTATGTTTATCTATGTTTAAATGTCTTGATTAACTACTAATGATTGATGTGTTAAATGTTTAAATCAAGCAGATAAAACTTCATAGCAAGATGAATATGATATTGCTTCCCTTCAGCAAATCAAGTCTCAATTTACCATGATTCTTGATTTGAAGGGGATCGTCAAAAGGTTAGTGAGCTACACTCCTGAAGAAGGAGAAATTATACATGATCTGACCGACGAGCAACTTGCTAAGATGTTCAAACTGAATCCTGACGAGCTCATCAAGGACGCTCCAAAGGTCGATGTTATGAGTGATGATAAGCTGAGTGATGATGAGCTGAACGATGTTGATGAAATAGAGATAGAGGATGTCAGGTCTGATTACTATCCAGAGTACACTAACTAAGAGGGAAATGTGATCCCCAACTTGGTGACCACTCTCGGCAGTGCTACATTTGAAAAACTGGATGAAATGGAGAAATAAAAAGATAAGGATGAAAGCCAAGCCCAAGCCTCGGATGCAGATGTTGATATAAAGAAGGCTGAATGGGCAGCTTGTTTTGCTGAAATAAGAGCCAATGCACAACTCAAAAGCAAAATGCCTACACCAAACTCTACAAGGTCAAGAAACCTCAGAAGGTGTCTGGCAAGATCATAGCTTGGGCGTATTTTAAGGATTAAATGTTTATGCTATAAAAAGGGAGAAGGGAATAGAGTACTTTAGGTATCCTCATGATTTGAAGACTCTCCCAGGCTTTGAGCTCAATCAACTAGCATGCTTAAATCTGTTGTATGTTGATCCCAAAAAGATGTCAGGTTGGTTTGAGTCTGCATTAAAGAAGGAATACCACACCAGGTGGGTGAACTTCAGACCTCAACAACCGAAGAGGTTTATTCGTAAGTCTAAAGTGGATCCCATATCTGGAAAGCCTAAAGTAGTGTTGAAGTGGAGTCCCCCGCGCACGATGTCGAAGATTCCCTTACGAAAAATGCCTTAGGACTTCACTCCACATTTCAAATGGTGGTATTATGACTGGATGACGGGTGAAGCGTTCATAGTTCTAAACAGAGAGGGCAAAATGGAAACTATCAGGGTATTTGACCCAATGTGGCTTACCAACTTGTCAGCTAACGATTTCTACACACTGTACAAGTGGCCACTGTTCTATGACACGCAAGATATTGTACAAGCCCTCCAATTCCAAAATATGATACGAATCTGCTTTGCGTTTGAAATACATGCAGGAGTCACAAGAGAGGAGAAGTACAAGAAGTTTGAGGAACTTATGAAGAATGTCAGACAATAGAGTAAACGATGTCCAAGGTGGAGTTTGTTGATACATATGTCTCTAGTTTATATGCTTAATGTAAAAGTCTGTCACGTCTTACACATTGTAATGAATGAGTTAAATGAAATATAGTACGTGATTGATGTTTATAATGTTTAATATTTCATGGTATTATTGTGTTTTAAAGTATAATGAACTTACTGTATAGGTTTGAGGTTGTGCATAGTTCTTAGTCAATAATGATTGAGAAATGTGTTCGAACTTAGTCGTATGAGTCTTCATGCTAATGGACCATGCTTATGGACCATACGCATGAATACCTCATGCTAATGGACCAGTCACACGACTGAACCAGGAGACTCGATCAGTTGCACGATTGAGACATAAGATTGACTCAGTCGCACGACTGAACCTTCAGTCGTGCGTATGGATCAATCACATGATTCAGTCGCACGACTGAACCATGCTAATGGTTCAGTCGTACAATTGGAAACCCATAACCTATAAATACCACCTAATTTGTGGAAAAACATAACATTGAGAGATTTTTGACACATACTCATAACCTAGCCGTCCAGAGCGTCCAGAAAGCCTATTCCAAGTTCAAGTTCGCATCTGATCTGTTTCTACTCGTTCTTAATGTTTCTAATCATTAGATTGATCGGGATTGCGTTCTCACTGATTGGATCGCCAATCAAATAGGATTCCGCACTATTTGATCTGGTTTCACGCATTATCAGTTAGTACTCTGTATGTACACGGTCCCTAACGATAATGTAGAGCATGGAGTGGATTCAAATCAACATGAGTATGATAATATAGAGCTTGGAGTGGATTCAAATTAGTATGAGCATGACATTCTAGAGGGTTATAGTGAAGAGCTTGTAAATGACAGTGACGATGACAGTGATTTCAGTATTGATGTTCATAACAGTGTGGATGATTATGAAATGGACATGAGGGACTTTAGATTAAATGTGGACTTGAATGTAATGGATAATGAGGTGTTAGAAGAGGGAGATATTAATAAAGATGTGTTGGATAATGAGGTGTTTGAAAGTGGTTCAGAATCAGATGAGAATGCTTCAAGTATCAAAAGAGAAAAACTAAAATATCTAAGAAGGTCAAATGAAAATAATGATAATTTTTACCTTGGTCAATTATTTGGAAGTAAGGAAGAAGCTAAAAGTTTGATTAGGGCTCATTCTGTTGAAACAAGAAGGTTGATTAAAATTATCAAGGATGATAATCAAAGACTTAGAGTAGTTTGTCATGGGAGTTCACCGACTAGTCAGGATGGAAGCAAGGGATGAGAGCTTAATAAAGATAAAGGTAAGGGACCAGTGTTGAACATAGATAAAGACTTTAATGGTTCAAAGAAAAATGTTAGTGGGAGGGGGAAGAAGACAAATCCTCACCTATTTTAATGCCCCTGGGTCCTATTAATATCAAAAGTTAGTGGAATAGAATCTTGGATGGTGAAGACTTTAATTACAGAACATAAATGTCTTCAAACAAGATATGTTCCTACTTGCACATCCACTTTCCTATCATAACAAATGTAGATCAAGTTGAAGAAAACCCAGAGATACCTGTAAGGGCTGTTCAAGATCAATTTCAAAGGAGATATGAATTAGGTGTTTCTAAGATGAAAGCATACAGAGCAAAGACAAAAGCTAAGAAAGAAGTTGAAGGGGATTACATCTCATAATATGCTTTGTTGAGGGATTATGTTAATGAGTTATGTGTTTCAAACTCAGGTACACTGTGAAGTTAGAGGTAGAACCATGTGTGGATCCAACAAGTCAGACTAGAAATTTAAGAGAATATATATGTGCTTATGGGCTTTAAAGCAAGGATTCAAAGCATAGAAAGGGAACTACTTGTTTACATGGGGCTTTCATGAAAGGTCCTTTTCTAGGTCAAATAGTTAGTGTAGTAGGTATTGACCCCAATAATGGAATCTACCCGCTTTGTTATGCAATTATAGAGGCAGAAAACTTGAGTTCATGGACATGGTTTCTTGAATGTTTAGGTGATGATTTAGATATGTCAAGTAATTCAAACTTTACATTCATCAGTGATAGGCAAAAGGTATGTTTAAGTATAATATGTGTTTATATTGTTTTGTTTCCTACACACATCATAACATGTTTTAAATGTTGGGCTAAATAGGGTATTCTTCCTGTCATCGTGAAAGTGTTCCCTTGTGCTAAGCACAGATTCTGTCTTAGGCACATACATGAGAACATGAAAGGATATTTCAAAGGGAAACTTTACAAGGATATGCTATGGAAATTGGCAACATCAACAACTACAGTAAAATTTCAAATGAAATGGATGAGTTAAGGAGGCTTAACAATGATGCCCATGTATGGTTGTCCACATCCTACCAAAACATTGGTCAAGATCTCATTTATCTGGTATGAAGTATCACTATTTCATTGATTTTTAGTTATAATATGTACTTGTACATTTCAAATTACATTTTCTTTATGTTCTTAGGCAGGGCATTGTCAGATGTGTTGCTAAACAACATGTGCGAGGTGTTAATAGCAAGATAGTTGAGGGTAGGAAAAGCCCATCATAACAGCCCTTGAATACATTAGAGAGTATCTAATGAGGAGGATTGTGACTATTTTGAAGATTATTGAAAGGAGTGAAGGACTACTCACGCCCACTGCTACCAAAATGTTTGAAACAGTTAAGAAAGAGGCTACATGATACTCTATGATTTGGAATGGTGGGGATCAGTATCAAGTTAGTGGACCAAATGGGGACCAGTGTGTGGTGGATATGACTAGGAAGTTGTGTGCTTGTAAAAGATAGGAAATTACAGGGATGCCATGCAAGCATGTAGTTGCAACTATTTGGAACAAAGCTGCCAATGGGCAAGAAGTTAGGGTGTTAGAAAGTTGTTGCATTCAGTTTACATAATGAAAAGATGGAAACAAGTTTATAGTTTCAAAATAACTCCAATCAATGACAGGTCTTTATGGGCAAAAAACATTGGTCCCTACAACACTAACTCCACCAACTCATCACAAACAAGTGGGAAGACCTAAAAAGGCAAGAAAGCGATTAGCATTTGAAATGGAAGACATCACCAAGGGAAGGAGGTTGTCTAAAAAGAACAGTACTGTAACTTGTGGTAAATGTGGACAGAGGGGCCATAATAGCAGGACCTGCAAAGGTCAAGAGGAACAATGTTAGGATGTGTTGTCTTGTTGGTGTTTTGGAACATTTGTTTTAGAATGTTTGGTTGGTCTTTTGAACACTTTGATTAGCATGTACTGTCATTTGGAACCTTGTTTTATTGTGCACTCTATTTGGAACAGTGTAACTTTGTACTAAATGACAATGTAGGTTGTTTATGTCATTTTAAATTATCTATGTTGTTTGTGCCATATGTAAGTATTGCATGTACCAACTCAGTATAATACCAACATCACAAATGGATCAATTTACTCCAAAATTATCTCAACATATGATGTTTACCATTAGATATCAAACCATTAGTACAAGTGCATTGTTACAACTGAAACATTACAGCTAAACATCATAATTACAACTTAAGAGCAATTACAACCACTATGAAGCTGATCCAACTAATAAGTAAACATGTCTTTCATTTTCTTTCTTTAGCTTCACTTGTTTTTAGCTTTTCTTCAAGGTTGTTCTTTGCTTAAAGAAGTCCTGGAATGATGTCCATGGATATTTCACACATTATGGGATCCAACCATCCAAAAAATTGACACTTTGATACTGTACAAGCATAGAAACGTTGACCTGGGTTACGGGAAAGTCCATGATGTCACGATCACTGCCTTTTTTCCACAACAACAAAACACCATCATCAGCTACTAAGGTCAATTTGATGATGAAGAGGGTCTTGATGATAAAGTGGTTCTTGCTTGTGAGCCTTAATTTTGAAAATCACATCTGCATATATGAAGTGGAAGAGGAGTTAAAAGGGTGAATTGGAAGAAAGGGATACGAAATGACAGTTTGCCCTCAGGTGCATGGCACATGAGATAAGATAACGTTTAAAATTGACGTCCGTTAGGGTAAAGGACGAAACATATAACACAACTTAAATGTAAAGGACAATCCTTGTAATTTCCTTAGTTCAATTACTAAATTTGCTATAAACTTAAATGACAAAAACTATAATTTACTCTACATAATAAAACAAACACAATATCAGAATAAAATATTACGATTAACAAGCATTAAAACTGACAAAATTAACACCAGACTATACTTACCAGATGATTCCTCTGTCGTCGACATCAAGTTCTTCGTAATAAATGCAGGATCGGTGAGGGGGGTTCACTTACAACACAACAACACAAAAAGGAGATTAACTTAAACTTAAACAAACAGTGAACTGGATTAACCACAATAAGATACTAAGACCACAGTAATGTAAGACAGAACACAAGTATATGGTTTTCAAGAATGCAATATATTGCTTTCTCTATGTCTATTACAAGTGTTACAAAGCATATCCATAAAGTTACAAGAACATGAGAACTTATACTACATCCTACAGCTAGCCATACTATGAAAGCCAGCTGGATACAATTGATTAGACTCAAAACAAAATCAATTGTAGAGTCAAAAAGGCAGTTTGTAGAGAATATGCATAGAGGTTGAAGCAACCAAAGACTTTCTGCATGCATGTTGCATAAGTATTGAAGAAGAATGCTTCGGAAGTTTCACACATGCAACAAGATATTCTAAGTGTGAAATCTTCCAAAGCCAAGACCAATATCTTCTAAAGCCAAAGATGAAGTCTTCCGAAGCTTCAGAGACAAAGTCTTCCGAAGCCTCAACTCTTGAAGACAGATTTCTTCCGAAGACTTTTAGTAACATGCTTTATCTGATGTACTATTCCATAAAGCTGGAAACTTTTCTGCTGCATCTCTGTAAAGTTACCAACTTACATGAGTTGGTGAAAAGGTCCATGCTTTTGGTAACTATACATTGAGGTCTTGAGTCTGTAAACTTTCTATTTCATGTACTGTATCCTTTTTGCAATAGATAAGGATGTGAGCTATGGCATGTCATAGTCACAAAGTCAAAAAGGCAATCTGCTTTTTTGACTCTACAATTGATTTTGTTTTAAGTCTAGTCAATTGTATCCAGCTGGCTTTCATAGTATGGTCGGTTGTAGGATGTAGTATAAGTATCTCATGTTCTTGTAACTTTATGGATATGCTTTGTAACACTTGTAATAGAACATAGAGAAAACAATATACTGCATTCTTGAAAACCATATACTTGTGTTCTGTCTCTTACATTACTTGTGTTCTTAGTATCTTTATTGTGGTTAATCCAGTTAATTGTTTGTCTAAGTTTAAGTTAGTCTCCTCTTTGTGTTGTTGTGTGTAATTGAACCCCCCTTCACCGATCCTGCATTTGGTATCAGAGCTTTCCAAGGACAGGGAAATGACATATTGCTAGTTCAAGTGTATGTGGATGACATCATCTTTGGTTTAACTAATCCAAAGCTCTGCAAAGACTTTGAGAAGCTGATGAAAGATAGATTTGAAATGAGTGCCATGGGGGAACTCAATTTCTTTCTGGGAATTCAAGTGAAGCAAGTTGAAGATGGCATCTTCATTAGTCAGTCAAAGTATGTTCAAGATATACTCAAGAGGTTCAACATGACTGATTGTAAGATTGCTAAGACATTCATAGCCAGAAACCACTCCCTTGGACTGATCTTGAGGGGGAGTGTGTAGATGAACACTTATACAGGGCTATGATTGGGTCTCTATGTATCTTACTGCTAGCACGCCTGATATTATCTTTGCCACCTGCATCTGTGCAAGATATCAGGCTAACCCTAAGATGTCTCATCTTATCACTATCAAAAGGATTCTAAGATACCTTAAAGGTGCTTCAACACTTGGTCTATGGTATCCTAAATATCCTAACTTCAATTTGTATGCCTATATAGATAGTGATTATGGTGGTTGCAACATGACTGCAAAGTCTACATCTGGGGGATGCCAGTTTCTTGGCGGAAGGGTTGTCTCATGGCAATGCAAGAAACAATCCTGTGACTCTGCATCAACTGCTAAAGCTGAATACATTGCTACTGCAAGTTGCTGTGCTCAAGTGCTTTTGATTTAGAATCAGATGTTGGACTATGGATTCAACTTCAAAGAGACTCCCATTCACATAGACAACAATAGTGCTATCTCAATCATAGAGAATCCTATGCAGCACTCAAAGACCAAACACATCAATATCAGGTATCATCTAATAAGAGATAATTATAAAAAGGGATTAATTAAACTAGTCAAAGTTCACACAGATGTACAATATGCTGATCTGTTCACAAAGGCCTTTGATGAACAGAGGTTTAAATATCTTGTATCAGCTATTGGGATGATCAACTTTGAGTAGGTTTTTCTTAAAACTAATTCTTATTATTTCTTAAAACATGTGTGTCCTAAGTTGTCTAGTTCATCACTTTCATAAGCTCTTATTTTCTTTGGATGAAAATCTTTTTGAAGACTTTGCTTAGATTTATAATAATTTTGATCCTTCAGAAGGTCTGTCTTTACTTCGGAAGAAAAACATGCCTTCAAAACAAATAACTGTCTAAGAACTTTTACCTTCAGAAGAGATTTGTAATGTATCTTCCGAAGCTTAAATGACTGTCTAAGACACTTATATGTTTTCAAGGATCTTATTCTTTTGAAGCAAAATTAACTCTCAGAAGCTTTGTTCTTTTGTGCACAAAGCATTCAAGTCTTAATTTCTCTTTAGAAGCAAAATTTTCAAAACTCTCAGGAAATTCTTCCGAAGACATTTTACCTTCGGAAGCTTTTTCATTAAAACTTCCGAATATAATTACCTTCGGAAGCTTTTGATACTTCCAAGAAAACTACTTTTTGAGCAAAAGTAAACTACTTTTTTAGAGGTGGGACCGACATGTGGATTTCAAAGTTGATCCTCTTTCATAAACTTTATTTGAAATCCTTTTCATATATAAACCAACGGTTTTCCCCCCCCTCTTTCTATCATCTGCTTCTTCCTCCAACCCTAAAACCCCCAATTTCTCTCTGAAATTTATTTCTTCTTTCTTTCTTCCTTCATCCTTAAGCTACCTCACAATGGCCAACCCCACTCACAAAAATGACCCGAACTTTACCATGCAGCTCCACAGACAACACAACCAGTTGCTCTATTAAACTCTGAGAAAGATCCTTATTTCTCAAAGGTTTGCTGTTTCTCTTAGCTTTGTCCCACTATTTCACATCCTAACCAATGATCCTCCACTTTATGAGGATCATCTGCTTGAATTTTGGAAGATTTGCCAAGAGTAGTAATGGATAGGAAGGCACTGTCTACCAAAGTGCAGGGAGAACAGACTTCATCACTCCCGCATCATCAACATGCATCTCAGCTGGAGGATAAATGTAACACCCGAATATTTATTATTTTGAAGCCGGTGAAGAAAGAAAAGAAAATAAAGTCCAAAAGTCGAGGGACCCAACTCGCCAACGAAGAAAGTTGAGAAATGTGGTGATATATGTAGGGAGAGGGCAGCCCACTCTCCCCACACTCACATTTCAGCTTATAAAGAGAAGAAGAGAGAAAAAGAAGAGAAAAAGAGGAAAAGTGCCGGTTCGGGTCGGTTCGGTCGCCAAAATCATCGTGAAGCAAGCCGAATCGAAGCTCTTGTCATTGTGCTCGTTTAGGTGAGTTCTAGGACCCCTCTTTTCATGTTTTCGAATGATTTTGGGGCTGGAACACATCTGAAAACCCTTTTCGTTTTTTGTGTTCCCGCGTTTTTGGGTGAAACCTATGTATGCGTGTTGTATGGGACCCGTTTGGGGCTTGATTTCTTGCTTGGTTGTGCTTGAATAATGTTATGGTATGCATCCCTAAGGTTTAGGATGGTCGATTTAGGCTTAAATGGGTTTAGATGAGTTTGGAGGCCGAAAACCCTCGGCTGCAGTCGGGTTGAACTGCATTCTGCATCAGTTAGGGCTAGGCGACCGACTGGAGGCGAATGGAGGCCATACGGCCGATTAGGGTGCGATTGGGGTCCATTCGCACGACTGAAGGTCCATTCGCACGACTGAAGGACCATTCGCACGACTGAAGGTCCATTCGCACGACTGAAGGTCCAGTCGCATAGGTGTTCATCCGCATTGTCCATTCGCACGAATGGATGTTCATTCGCATAGGTGTTCATCTGCATTAGTTCATTCGCATGATGTTCAGTCGCATGGAGGCAATGCGACTGAAGGGTGTCCATACGCCCGAATAGGGCTGTTGAACCCGAGGAAGGTGTAGATTGACTTCTGACTTTCGGGGGAAAGTGCAGATGTAAGTTTTGATGTAAAGGTTCCCATAAGAGTTTTTAAGATGACGATCGAGGTCTTAGAAAGCATGTTGGGCATGATGAGGGTGATGATGTTGTATGTTATGTATGTATGATGTTGCCCTGTATGATGTGATGTTGATGCATGTTAATGTTCCTTATTATGATGTTTAATATCTTTCCTATGGCTTTACCTGTTATGATGATGAACGAAGTATTATGTAACGTAAAGTGAAAGATAAAGAAAGAGGAACATGATGAATGAATGCATGTATTAATGAACGAATGAAACGTCTTGCACACATCGGATACCGGTCCTTCTTGGTGATTGACCTGAATGTAGAACCTCTACCGCTCACCCCTAGTACTGTGGCATACGTTTAGCTGTTCATTCGTTGACTTTGGCCCAGTAGCTAAGACTGATGGTTACTCCTAGTACTGGGCATACGTTTAGCTGTTCATTGTTGACTTCGGCCCGGTAGCTACGACTAACCGGGTGTAGCACATGGTATTGGTATGGATGATGTCCGATGCGCAAGTAAGGTAATGAAAGAACGAATGAACGAATGAAGAAATATAATAATGATATTATCTATGTGTACGTACGATGTGTGATCATGTAAAAGTAACGAACGGTTTTATATGAAAGTAAAGTATGTTTTATTTATAAAACTAGAACTCACTCAGCAACGCTGACTTTGATGTGTTTCCAGTTGGCAGGTAATGATGCTGAGGATGGCACGGGCGACTACTCAGCTCTTTTGGGATGGCATTCTTTGATTAATGTTTTTGCATTGTAATGCGAACAAACTATTTTGTAATGAATGTTGTATTAGTTTGCAAAAGCATTTACATGGAAATGAAAGTTTGTTTTAGTTTTCCGCTGCGATTTAAGAATACAAATGTAATTATACGTTTTGTGTGCGATGAGAACCCAGCTGTAAGCGTCCCGGGAACGGGGCCTTACAAGTTGGTATCAGAGCCAAAGTTTAAGTGAAATGGGTAAATTTTCAAAATAAACCTAATCTTAAACTGAGAATGGGACGAAAGGGAATGGGATGCCAATCTGAGTAGCTGCGTGCCATCAGGTATTTTCGTAAGTTAACCGGTTTTATGTGCGCATGGTATGTGTTATGTGTTGTATGTAGATTTAAATACTGATGTAGTCAGGACAGGTAATACTTGGGGTATGAAGAGTAAGTAAGTGGCTAATCACAACTGGCCACTGTAATTAGGGACTTACTATACTTGACATAAACTGAGTTGTTTCCTTGAATGACCGTGTTGGTGTTTGAATCTTTCAGTGTGCGTGTGATGGCGGAGGTAGATCTTCGAAAGCTTCTAGGGGGGAGGTCACGGTGTTGAACCGCGACCCAAGAGAGGGAGACCCAGAGTTGAGAGGGTGGTTCATGAAGAACCAGAGACCCCTCATCCGGAGGGTGGCGACGAAAGCGCCAATCTGAGAGCCTCAGTAAAGGAGGCTGTTGTAGAAGAAGTCCATCAGGTCATGCAGACAATCTTACCGTCTGTGGTGACTGAAGTTATTAAGGCTGTACGAGAAGGGAAAGAAAAGAAAGAAACAGATCTCTGGGACGGGAACAACCAGAGCCGGAAACGGTTCTGTCTGATGATGAAGAGGAAGAAGAAGAGCCTGTGCCAGAGGCAGTGCGAGGATGTAACTACGGGGCATTTATGAGATGCAAGCCCCCTACTTTTGATGGAAATGGCACACGCTGCAGCCGCTCACCGGTGGGTGAGGGAAATGGAAGCTGTTCTCGATATCAGCGAGTGCCGAGAGGACCAAAAGGTGAAGTTTGCTACCCACTCTTTTGTGGATTCAGCTCTGTGCTGGGGACAACATTGTCCAAGCTGAGGGTAGTAGGGCCATTGGGAAAATGAAATGGCCTGAGCTGAGAAGGTTGGTGATTGAGGATTTTGTCCTCATCGGGAAATGGACAAGTTGGAAAGGGAGTTCTGCAGTTGGAGGCTGGAACCATGACACACCAGCAGTATACACCAAGTTTAATGAAATGGCACGGCTTGTGCCTGATCAGGTGATCCTCTGTCTCGGAAAATCAAGAGGTACATTCAGGGTTTACCGGTGGATGTTCGCCGCATATGATCGCCGCCCGCCAAGCACGTTTAGGTCGGCAGTTGATTTGGCAGGGAGGCTGTATGACGAGCGGGAGGTGGTGGTGACTGAAGCGAGTAAGAAGGGTGGTGGTGATCGGAACTGGAACGGGAAACGGGTTGTCGGTCGGTGATGCCCCGAGGGTAACAAAAAGGCACGGGATGAACGCCGTGTGGTCACATCAAGTGCGGGGTCGAAAAGGTGTGGCAAGTGTGGAAGGGAGCACAGCGGGGAATGTAGGTTTGGGTCAAACTTGTGCTTCAAGTGTGGGAAGACAGGGCATATGGCGAAGGATTGCCTATCGGGAAATGTTTTAACTGTGGGAAACTGGTCATATGAGCAGAGATTGTAGAAGTCGAGGACTGAGGTTTCAGTTGAAGAAGACGGGAAGTGATGGGCCGAGGGCGAGCGCCAGAGCGTTCACCATGACACAGGAGGAGGCTAGGACGGACCCTGACGTTGTGTCCGGTACGTTTCTAGTGAACCAGACTTTAGCTTCTGTGTTATTTGATTCTGGTGCTAGTAGGAGTTTTATTTCTGCTGCTTTCTGTGCTAAGCTGCCTGTTAGTAGTAGACGTGTTGATGCGCCTTTGATGTAGAAACTACCATAGGTAAGTCTACCAGGATTTCTGAGATGATAGAGAATTGTGATGTGGAACTTGAGGGTCATAAGTTTCCTGTTAGACCGTTCGTGATGACCTTGGGTGGTTTGATTTGGTTCTTGGGATGGATTGGTTGGCGGATTTCGAGGCGAACATTGTGTGTCGCAAGAAGATGGTTCGGTTGACAGCGCCTGACGGAAGTTTGGTAACGGTTTATGGTGATATCGGGTTACTACAATCCCGAAGGTGATCTCAATGGCGGTGGCGGGAAAGTGTATGAGGCGTGGATGTAGTGCTTACTTGGCCTATGTAAAAGATGTGGATACACCAACACCACAACTAGCGATGTACCGGTTGTGTGTGACTTTCCAGACGTGTTTCCAGAAGACTTATCAGGAGTGCCACCTGACAGAGAGTTTGAATTTCAGATTGATCTGATACCGGGTGCCCAACCTGTTGCCAAGGCACCATATCGGTTGGCTCCAACCGAGATGAAAGAGTTGATGGAGCAGTTGCGAGAGCTGCTTGATAAGGGGTTCATTAGACCGAGTATCTCTCCTTGGGGTGCTCCGGTCCTATTTGTAAAGAAGAAGGATGGTAGTATGAGGATGTGCATTGACTACCGCGAACTGAACAAGTTGACAGTGAAGAACCGCTACCCCTTACCGAGGATAGATGATTTGTTCGATCAGCTTCAGGTGCTAGTTGGTTCTCGAGAATAGATCTTCGTCTGGCTATCATCAGTTGAAGGTAAGGAACAAGATATCCCTAAAACAGCTTTTCGCACCGCTATGGTCATTACGAGTTTCTTGTCATGTCCTTTGGTTTGACCAACGCACCAGCTGCTTTTATGGATCTGATGAACCGTGTGTGTCGGCCTATGTTGGATAAATCAGTGATTGTGTTTATTGATGATATCCTGATTTATTCGAAGAGCGAGATTGAGCATGCCGGTCACATTCGAGAGGTTCTAGAGACGTTGAGAAGGGAGAAACTGTATGCTAAATTCTCCAAGTGCGCGTTCTGGTTGCGCGAAGTTCAGTTTTTGGGTCATGTGGTGAATCCTGACGGGATTATGGTTGACCCGGCGAAGGTGGAGGCGGTTATGCAATGGAAGTCACCAAAGACGCCATCCGAGATCCGTAGTTTCTTGGGCTTGGCGGGCTACTATAGAAGATTCATCCAAGACTTCTCTAAGATTGCTTCTCCACTAACTAAGTTGACCCGAAAGGATGTGAAGTTTGTATGGGGTCAAGCTCAAGAGAAGGCGTTCGAAGAGCTGAAGGCAAACTGACTCAATCAAGCTCCTGTTTGTCATTACCCGATGGAAGTGAAGATCTAGTGGTTTATTCTGATGCTTCCTACTCGGGGTTGGGGTGTGTGTTAATGCAGAGAGGGAAGGTTATAGCCTATGCATCTCGACAGTTAAAGGTTCATGAGGTCAATTATCCTACTCATGACTTGGAGCTAGCAGCCGTGGTCTTTGCGTTGAAGATCTGGAGGCACTATCTCTACGGGACGAAGTGCACATATTCACCGATCATAAAAGCTTGAAGTATTTCTTCTTCGAGCAAAAGGATCTGAACATGAGGCAGAGGCGATGGTTGGAACTTATAAGGATTATGATTGCGAGATCCATTACCATCCAGGCAAAGCTAATGTGGTGGCGGATGCCCTTAGTCGAAAGGAAAGGCCCGAACCGATTCGGGTGAAAGCTTATCAATTAATCATGACCTCCGATGTGATGAAGCAAGTTAAGGAGTTTCAAGATGAGGCATTGAAAGAAGATCACCTTAACTCGGAAAGAATGAGAGGTCTGGTTGGGGAATTGGGTGAAAACACACTCGGTGTTAGAACTCGATTCGGTCGTGTGTGGATTCCTCGTTTTGGGGATCTACGGGTGAAGATAATGGATGAAGCCCACAAGACTCGATACTCCATTCATCCTGGTGCCACGAAAATGTACCATGACATGAAGAAAGATTATTGGTGGCCGGGTATGAAGCGTGACGTGGTGGAGTATGTGAGTAAGTGCCTTACTTGCTTACAGGTGAAGGCAGAGCATCAAAAGCCGTATGGGAAGATACACCTTTGGATATACCAGAATGGAAGTGGGAGCACATCACCATGGACTTCATTACGAAGCTGCCGCGTACCCCGAAGGGTATGATGCCATATGGGTGATAGTTGATCGTCTGACGAAGAGCGCTCATTTTCTACCGATCCGCGAGACGTATTCATCTGAGAGGTTGGCTGATCTGTTCATCAAGGAAATTGTAGCTCGTCATGGTGTGCCGGTGTCTATTGTGTCTGATCGTGACACTCGGTTTACATCTAAATTTTGGAAGAAATTCCACGACGCTATGGGGACGAGGTTACATATTAGCACGGCTTATCATCCCCAACTGATGGTCAGTCAGAAAGGACCATTCAGACACTGGAAGACATGCTCTGGGCGTGTGTGATCGATTTTGGTGGAAGTTGGGATGACCACTTACCGTTAGCCGAATTCTCATACAACAACAGCTATCATGCCAGTATTGGTATGCCACCATATGAGATGCTATATACGTAGGAGATGCAGAACACCCGTTTGTTGGGGTGATATTGGTCAGAAGGAATTGGGGAGCGTCGAGGTAATCGAGGCTACGACAGAGAAGCTTGAAAAGATTAAAGCCTTCATGAAGGCAGCCAAAGATAGACAGAAGTCGTATGCCGATAAGCGACGTAGGCCAATTGAGTTCCAGGTGGGTGACCGGGTTATGTTGAAGGTCTCACCTTGGAAGGGTATTATCAGATTCAGAAAGCGGGGCAGTTGAGCCCAAGATATATAGGCCCTTTCCGAATCATTGCTCGAGTAGGGGAGGTGGCCTATAGATTGGAGTTGCCAGATGAGTTGAGTGGGATTCACCCGACATTCCATGTATTTCATCTGAGAAAGTGTATAGCTGATGAAGACATGATTGTTCCATTGGAGATATCGAAGTATGAACGGCTCAATTATGTGGAGCAACCAGTGGCAATCATCGATCGTAAAGAAAAGAGGCTAAGGAATAAAGTGGTTCCTCTTGTGCGTGTACAGT
This sequence comes from Flaveria trinervia, assembly GCA_025506515.1. Lineage (NCBI taxonomy): Eukaryota > Viridiplantae > Streptophyta > Magnoliopsida > Asterales > Asteraceae > Flaveria > Flaveria trinervia. The sequence continues at coordinate 67,486,515 of CM046441.1, forward strand.
GGAAGCACAGGAAGGGATCCGAGTCAACGTGGGAGACTGAGGAAGAAATGAGACAGCATTATCCACGTTTGTTCGACGAATAACAGGTTTCGGGGACGAAACCTATTTAAGGGGGGTGGACTTGTAACACCCGATATTTATTATTTTGAAGCCGGTGAAGAAAAAAAGAAAATAAAGTCCAAAAGTCGAGGGACCAAACTCGCCAACGAAGAAAGTTGGAAATGTGGTGATATATGTAGGGAGAGGGCAGCCCACTCTCCCCACACTCACATTTCAGCTTATAAGAGAAGAAGAGAGAAAGAAGAAGAGAAAAAGAGGAAAAGTGCCGTTTCAGGTCGGTTCGGGTCGCCAAAATCGTCGTGAAGCAAGCCGAATCGAAGCTCTTGTCATTGTGCTCGTTTAGGTGAGTTCTAGGACCCCTCTTTTACATGTTTTCGAATGATTTTGGGGCTGGAACACATCAAAACCCTTTTTCTTTCGCGTTTTTGGTGAAAACCCGTATGTATGCGTGTATGTATGTGTAGGACCCTTTGGGCTTGATTTCTTGCTTGGTTGTGCTTGAATAATGTTATGGTATGCATCCCTAAGGTTTAGGATGGTCGATTTAGGCTTAAAATGGGTTTAGATGAGTTTGGAGGCCGAAAACCCTCGGCTGCAGTCGGTTGAACTGCATTCTGCATCAGTTAGGGCTAGGCGACCGACTGGAGGCCGAATGGAGGCCATACGGCCGATTAGGGTGCGATTGGGGTCCATTCGCACGACTGAAGGTCCATTCGCACGACTGAGGACCATTCGCACGACTGAAAGTCCATTCGCACGACTGAAGGTCCAGTCGCATAGGTGTTCATCCGCATTGTCCATTCGCACGAATGGATGTTCATTCGCATAGGTGTTCATCTGCATTAGTTCATTCGCATGACGTTCAGTCGCATGGAGGAAATGTGACTGAAGGGTGTCCATACGCCCGAATAGGGCTGTTGAACCCGAGGAAGGTGTAGATTGACTTCTGACTTTCGGGGGAAAGTGCAGATGTAAGTTTTGATGTAAAGGTTCCCATAAGAGTTTTTAAGATGACGATCGAGGTCTTAGAAAGCATGTTGGGCATGATGAGGGTGATGATGTTGTATGTTATGTATGTATGATGTTGCCCTGTATGATGTGATGTTGATGCATGTTAATGTTCCTTATTATGATGTTTATATCTTTCCTATGGCTTTACCTGTTATGATGAATGAACGAAGTATATGTTACGTAAAGTGAAAGATAAAGAAAGAGGAACATGATGAATGAATGCATGTATTAATGAACGAATGAAACGTCTTGCACACATCGGATAACGGGTCCTTCTTGGTGATTGACCCTTGAATGTAGAACCTCTACCGCTCACCCCTAGTACGGTGGCATACGTTTAGCTGTTCATTCGTTGACTTCGGCCCAGTAGCTAAGACTGATGGTTACTCCTAGTACCGTGGCATACGTTTAGCTATTCATTTGTTGACTTCGGCCCGGTAGCTACGACTAACCGGGGTGTAGCACATGGTATTGGTATGGATGATGTCCGATGCGCAAGTAAGGTAATGAAAGAACGAATGAACGAATGAAGAAGATAATAATGATATATCTATGTGTACGTACGATGTGTGATCATGTAAAAGTAACGAACGGTTTTATATGAAAGTAAAGTATGTTTTATTTATAAAACTAGAACTCACTCAGCAACGCTGACTTTGATGTGTTTCCAGTTGGCAGGTAATGATTGCTGAGGATGGCACGGGCGACTACTCAGCTCTTTTGGGATGGCATTCTTTGATTAATGTTTTTGCATTGTAATGCGAACAAACTATTTTTGTAATGAATGTTGTATTAGTTTGCAAAAGCATTTACATGGAAATGAAAGTTGTTTTTTTAGTTTTCCGCTGCGATTTAAGAAATACAAATGTAATTATACGTTTTGTGTGCGATGAGAACCCAGCTGTAGGCGTCCCGGGAACGGGGCCTTACAATAAAGAAGGTGAGGCTTCTTCCCAGAGAAGCTGTCAATCATTCTTTTGAGCACATGGGTTATGAGGGAGATTACTCTATTAAGACCTTCAGGAAAGGGAAGGTCTCATCCCAGTGGAGATTCCTGCTCCATGTGGTCATCCACAGCTTATCAAACAAGCATGGATTCTTCAATATCTATGGAATGATTCAAGGGATCAAGTTAAGGTATTCTTAATTTGTTTATACTAACTTGCTTGCAAACTTAGATTCCTTAGAATATTACATGTTTCCTAGATATGTCCAATACATTCTTAACTATAAACTGGGCTCACAGTTAAGGGAAACAGGTAACATCTTAAACTGGGACAGATGAAGCCCAGCATCTTTAAAATTTGAGAAAGCCCACTGTTGGCTTCTCTGGGGTAGAAACAACCCTAGTCCCAAAAATGTTAGAGCTCATTGCTCAAGGTGACAACCTCGCAACACCAACTAGTGTTGAACCCCACCTGCTACATCCTAACCACCTACACAGTCACAAATCACCATCACCTACCAAAGAAAATCCAAATGAACCCCTGCTCAAACTATTCAGTCTGTGAAGGCCCCATACACTCACCCATACAGGAGGAAGTGAAACTAGAGCTCCCACTTCTCCTGAGGAGCAGACCACTCCCATCTCTTCAAGGATCAGTGTTGAGGTTCCTCATGCTCAGCCTGATGAGCTCATAAGCCAAGCTGCCTTAAGCTATCACTTTAAGTCTCAACACTCAAATGATCAAACTTCAAGGACAGTTACCATCCCCAGCCTTTAGATCTCAACCAACCAATCCCCACCTTGATTTCTACACTGATGAAGATCTAGGTTTCAGTGAGTACCATGATCTCTTTCTTTCTCCTACACAAAGAGATATGAGTGCTTCTAAGGCTCCTACTTCTAGCCCCCATCAATCACCTATTGCTGAGGTGGACACTTCTGAACCTGTTCAGGATGTCATATGGAAGAGGCTCTCACTTTTGAAAGTTATTACATCATTAAGACCTCAACCATGGTAACTCAGCCCACTGTCATCTCAACTGAGACTGCCAGTGAGCAGAGTAAATCCAGCAGCCAAGAGCCTGAAGTTGGTGGTGAGAGAGAGGACTTTGGTCCAATCATCTCATCCCCCAATGATTCTTCTGATGAAGATGAGGGGAATTTAAGACTAAAGGTGCACAAACTGTCTAAAACATGCACCTATTTAATCATTACAGCTACAGAATCTGGGAGTTCTTCAGAGAGAATGGACACTGAGGACTCACCATCCTTACTTGCAATTGTGCATTCTCAGCAACCTCCTCAAATTCATATTGATATGGACTACACAGACTCCATCATACAGAGTCTGTTTGAGGATGGGATACCAAGGGCTATGTCATCTCCACCATCTTCCAATCATATCATTAGGTGGAGGTATGACAGCAACAGGAAAGCCCTAATCATCATAAGAGTTCAAGGGCAGCAGGAGATTTTCAACTTTCAGACCTTGAACTTCTATGAAGGTCTAGATTTAGTCAACATGCCATTTGTCAATCCAAGCCAATCAAAACAAACTGACAAGTTAGCATAAAGAATCCAAGACAAGATCACTACAGAGTTCAGCCTAAGAAGAAGACTATGGCAATCAGGCAATGTCATCGGTCAACTGATGTTAAGGCAAACCCTAAGATTAGCTTCATAGGGGAAACCTTGATTGAAGGCCCAATGATAGAACCTGAGAGCCCAGTCTTATCACCACAACGCTGCAAAGATCAATGCCTTTTTGAGACACCTGCTGGTGAAGGTGCTTCTTAACCTCTCCCTGGCCAGAGCTCAGAAGCTACATCAAGCAATGAAGGCCAATGCTCTCTCCACCCTGAGTCATAAAGGTCTATGAGTGATAAAGGGAAAAGAAAGATGACATCTGAGGAGATTGAGGAGGAGAAGAGAGAGAGGAAAAGGAAGCTGAGGGGAGAAGGTTCCTCTTCTAGGTCTGCAAGACTCATGGAGACTACAATCAGGGTTGCCCCCAGACCAGATACTCAGAATGATGAGTTAAGGGCAGTCAGGATAAACTATTTGCAGACAAGGAACTATGACATAGATAGTGTCATCTCTCTCCCCTTGGAGGAGTTAAATGAACTGGTTGACCTGGAAAGGTCAAGGGAAAAGAAGGAGGCAGAAGATGCAGAGCTTTTAGTACAATCAAAGAAGAAAGAAGAAGAAAAGATTGTACAAGCATGTGCCTACCCTCTCCCCAGTTCAAGAGAGTCCTGCACAAGTGGATGTGGTTCAACAAGAACCTCAGGTAGATAAAGAAGAAGAAAGGATCAAGATGATCAACTACCTGAGTGCCACAGGCTTCTACCAGGCAGAAGCACTTCTTCCCCTGTCTTATGACTATGTTGAGTTTAAGTATCTCAAACAACTTGAACTTGAGATAGTCAGAGAAAGAAAGACAACAACTAAAAGAAAGCTGAGGGAAGAAGCTGCTAAGTCAAGAGCCATCATCCACAAAAGCATGAAGAAATGTGGACAGGCAGAGGATGATGAGCTTCTTGAAGATGTATGGATTCTCCAGAAGGAGACTTGGCCCCATGTCTCTATCCACTATGGATGAGCATATCAGGGTGATCAAGTAGAAGATCAAGAGTGGAGAGTTGGTTGACTTACATCCCCTCCAAGTCAAGCCCCACCTAAAGTGGAGGTTAAGGTTGAACAACTAAAGACTCACAACCTAGACCTCCTGCTGAATCTCAACAAGCTTCATCTTCTGATCCACAGCAGGGTCAGACTCACCCTCAATCTAAACCTGAGAGTTGAAGACCCAATTGAGAAAGACAATGAATCAATTAGGTACTGCAAGCCAGTCTTCTTAGTTAAAAGTTGTAAAAAGAAAGAAAATGATGGCTTCTAAACCAAAGCCAAAGAAGAAGAAGAAGACTGCATGCCTTTTCTAAACCTCAGGATGAGTCAGAATATCCTAAGGATGTGCAGCCAGAGAATGCTCTATCATCTCCCATTCAAATAGCTCCTCTTGTATCAGAAAGACCCATCCTGTCCTGGACATACACTACAAATCCAGAAAGGTGGCATGTCATTAGAGTCATGGCTTTGAGAATGTCTACACTTGGCAAGACATGTTCAGTTGCCTCTGCATGATCTTTTTGACATGAGAAGACATTTGACAGTCTGAAGGATCCTGATCATCTCATGAAGAAAGGTTGGTTATCATCCTGATGAGGACTGTTGATATCTGAAGTCTTCAAAAGTTTTGGTAGCATCAGCCTAGGGGGAGTTTGTAGAGAATATGCATAGAGGCTGAAGGAACCAAAGACTTTCTGCATGCATGCTGCAAAGTATTGAAGAAGAATGCTTTGGAGTTTCACATGCAACAAGAATATTATAAGTGTGAAATCTTCCGAAGCCAAGACCAATATCTTCTGAAGCCAAAGATGAAGTCTTCCGAAGCTTCAAAGACAAAGTCTTCCAAAGCCTCAACTCTTGAAGACAGATTTCTTTTGAAGACTTTAGTAACATGCTTTATGATGTACTATTCCATAAAGCTGGACACATTTTCACTGCATCTCTGTAAAGTCACCAACTTACATGAGTGGTGAAAGGTCCATGCTTTTGTAACTGTACATTGAGGTCTTGAGTCTGTAACTTTCTACTTCATGTACTTTATCCTTTTTGTAATAGATACGGATGTGAGCTATGGCATGTCATAGTCATAAAGTCAAAAAGGCAATCTGCCTTTTTGACTCTACAATTGATTTTGTTTTGAGTCTAGTCAATTGTATCCAGCTGGCTTTCATAGTATGGCCGGCTGTAGGATGTAGTATAAGTATCTCATGTTCTTGTAACTTTATGGATATGCTTTGTAACACTTGTAATAGAACATAGAGAAAGCAATATACTGCATTCTTGAAAACCATATACTTATGTTCTGTCTCTTACATTACTTGTGTTCTTAGTATCTTTATTATGGTTAATCCAATTCACTGTTTGTTCAAGTTTAAGTTAATCTTCTCTTTGTATTGTTGTGTTGTAAGTGAACCCCTCTTCACCGATCTTGCAGTAATTACTCTACATAATAAAACAAACACAATATCAGAATAAACATATTACGATTAACAAAGCATATTAAACTGACAAAATTAACACCAGACTATACTTACCAGATGATTCATCTGTCGTTGACATCAAGTTCTTCATAATATTCAACAAAACTATCGGTATGTGCAACAAAACTAGATTGTATTTGGAGTAATTGAGTAATAATAATCCTGTTAAGCATTAGCAAAAATTTTTTTGATTCAATAATGATGAAAGCTCTAAACAAAACTAAGAATGGTCACCGATGTCTCTTTTCTTTTAGAAGCTGAATAATTATTTTCCTATTTTACAATTCCTTAACTAATTACAGTAATGTCACATGTTAGCATCATAAGCTTTCTTAATCTTTTTAGGTTGAAAAGACTTTGTATTTAACCTAACCTTTTTTATCTTTATAACTTTTATGTACGACATTATTTTGTTGATAAAAATCACCATAAAAATGAGCGTTTTTTAATCTTTAAAACAAATATAGTGTTGTTATGTAAAACTTTAAAAAAAAAGTTTTAAATTTTTTTAAGCTCATATCTCGTTATTAGGTATTTTAGTGTAGTTCATTGTTTCTTTTTGTTAATTAATGTTAGTGTTTTTATAAATAATATTGTGTTTTTTTAAATAATAATTTTAAAAAAGTATAATAATGGAATAACATTGTTATGTATCTATAATATGTAAATAAATAATAAATTAACAACTATTTAATCTAATACATTAAAAACAATGACAACATAACACAATGTTTCATTGTGTTTTTTAATCGTTATTATGTAATCTTGAACATAATAAGTTTTAAAGAATAACAACAAGTTTATATAATCTATAATAATAATGACATAATTAACACAATAACACATTGTGTTATTTTCAATACTATAAGTTATGATAATATATTTGTGAAAGTATATTATTATGCACTTTTAATTGTAAAATACAATGATAAAAAACAAATTTATATAATATATAGAAACAATGACAATAATAAAATTAAATGATCTAAAACATAAAATATTATGATGAATACATACAACAAATGATGTAAAATATATGATACAATAAACGTATATGACATAATGAGTTGATTCATATAATATAATGACTAAATTGTCATGCTTTTTAAAATAATAGAATAACACATGTAAAGCCTACAATATTTTTTTTTAACTTTTAATATTAAATACTCTTTTTTATAGTCATACCCTTACTTAAAATAATACTTTTTTATATATAAAACATAAATCTTGTTTGAATTGAAAGAAGCACATGAACATGGGTGAGCCATGAGGTGTGTTTGGTAAATGGTGTTGGAAGTAAGAGTGTCGGTGGTGATCGATGTTAAAGTATCTTATGAGTGATTTGTTTGTGTTTTTTCAATTGGATTTTTAAAACCTGAATTGAAAATTCTTTTATATTAAAATCTATCACATGACACATTAATACCAAAATTCAGAATTTATGGTTGGTCTATTGAATAACTTTTCACAACTAGTAAAATATCCTAACTAACAAGTTTTGTATACGAGACGATATGAATGAATAAATTGTAATCGAATTGTAAAAGAGTTCAGATAAATTAAATTTATTTAATTTATTAAATTTCATATATGACCAGTTTGATTAAATAAATTAGACATGCTAGTTCGAGTAATTTTTTTAAATTAAACGAACTAAACATGTCATTTAAAATAAATTTCCATTTCTTACCTAATCTTGTAAGTTTTTTCAAGAACATTAAAATTCCATCCCGTTTCTTTCTCCCTTTCTTTTCTTTCCGTTGGTCAACAACCAACAAAACAAAATCGTTTAGTTCTTCACTACTCGTACAGGAAGGCCTCTCTTTCTGTATGGGGGGAATCCTTTATTCTCAATCAAGATGCCTCAACTGGATAAATTCACTTATTTCTTGCGCAGATACTTTCCCATTTTACCTATTTTAGCAATTCTAATAGGACGTTTTCTAGGAACGGACTGCCCCACCCTATTTACTTTATTATTTATGTTCATTGCGTTCCTCCTGATTTATCGAATGAGAGTTTCGAAGAGAAAGAAGAGTTCTTTTCTTTTCTTCGTAATTCTCATTCTCATTTACTTATTCTGTACTTTCTCTAGATCTTTTTTTTATATATACGCTAGCAGGAATGCCAAGCGCTTTCATTTGGCAAGTATCCTCCGGATCGATTGAAAGTGGAAATGCAACGAGTCTTCCGGCTTTGGAGTCTTCCTCGAGCAGTGAATCATTGGCTACGTTTAGAGCCGAAATAGCAGCCGAGAACGAGGCTGAGATTTTTGCTCGCATACGAAGTCTCCAGACCCGTGATTACTACAACCTTCCTCCCCAGAATAATCCTGGGGAGTATGAGGTTCTTGTTCGGGAAGAATTGGAGCAAGCTCTCGATGTTCCCCATTATAGGACCATCCTTGATAGATAATATTTTGAACTCGCAGTATTAGAAAGAAAGGGTCTATTGCAAGATAGGCTCTTCCATCTTATGCTTGGTGAGCAAAAGATTTCTCGTATAATGGAACTTTCTCCATATAAGAATATCCGTATGGAGGCCTATAATTTCGTTGAGGCTTCTGTCGAGCCGGTTAATTCATTAGAGCATTCTTTTCAGGATCTAATGGAAGCAAGTTTCAATTTATTTATCAAGGAATTAACCCAAAATGGGAGAAATTCTGAGAGATAAAAAATTTTATATACACTTCACCGATGAACTGTTCCGCATGAAGCTGGATTACCTCTCCCTTAATATGATATTATTTTTGCCAATTGGTCTTCGAACTAGTCATTAATGGTCGGCTTCATTGGTACCCTTTCGGTATGCGTTGCGAACACTTTCATTTTGAGCGTCTCATCTTCTCTATAGAAGCAAAACTCGAACGGATAGAAAAGATGGTCCAACTACATAACTTTTTCTTTTTCATTACTTCCATGGTCGTGCCTCGTGGCACGGCAGCACCCGTACTATTGAAATGGTTCGTCAGTAGAGATGTTCCCACAGGTGCCCCTTCTTCTAATGGTACTATAATTCCTATTCTTATCCCTTCAGTCTCTCTTTTGGTCTATCTACATTCCAGGAAATTCATACGCTCCGCGGACGGAGCAAAAAGCGGAGTCTTCATTATAGCGAGCCAACCTATTCTATTACCAGACATCCTTGGGAGAAGCTCATCCGAAACTAGAGCTAGAAAGGCCTTATTTCGTTTCGTTCCTGTTCTTCATTTCCTTCTTATCGAAAAAAAGGGGGATTTCTCGTATTTAGAATCTTTCTGCGGTGTGCTCCGTTTACTATTCTTTCGTACTTTTTTCTCTTTACCACGCGATAGGTCAGCGAAGCGTGAGCGGGCGCGGAGAAGGAAAGGCCAAAGACTTCGGCCTAACGGGAATGAGCAAGGACGAAATGACAAGATGAGGTGCCCTGCGCACCCCCATTTAGAAAGAAGGGTCGAAGTTTTTGGACCTGTAGCTTTACCCGTCCCCCCTTCGTCGGGTGGTGCTTGTGTGGGGAGTGCGCCACCAGAAATCGGGCTTGAAGCTCTCACCTTACCAACGAGCCGACAGCTGATGGCTGTTGGTCACGACTACTACAAAAAAGCTCCAATGAAGATGAATATTTCACATGGAGGAGTGTGCATCTTTATATTGGGTGTTCTTCTATAGTACAAAAAAGCCAGGCCGTGAGCACGGTGGGGACGGGCTTCCCAAAAAGCCAGCCCGGGCCGGGGTCAGTATAGAATGAAGGGGACGGCCCTAATGTTGTGTTGGCAAAGCCAACTTCTTGGGTTTCGGGCGGAGAAAAGCGGACGTGGGGACTCGGGTCGGGGCGCAGCGTAACTAAGGGATTCCATTTAGGGCGAGACAAAATGGGCGGGCACGGGCGGTCTGGTGTCCGAGCCGATTGGTCAGACGACGACTACTTCATTTATTAGATTAGTATTAGCCGCCTGTCCCGGAATGGAATGAGATGGAATAGAAAAAAAGGGAAGCGCTCTCGGGTCGGTTTTTTTGGGGGGGATAAGCTTGTGAAGAAGGAAGCTTATCCCCGCCCCGACTGTCAGCTGCTGGCTCTCTCCATCTCTCCTAAACTTCCCCCGGGTTTCGGCCCGAGCTGTATGAGGCAGAAACTCGTCCCACGTACGGTTCGGGGGCCGAGCCCCATCCCAGCAGTAAGGGTGCGGCTTAGGTTAACTAACACAAAGAAGATACAGTTCACTCAACGATTGCCTTTGGGTTCCGAACTCCATATGGGGAAGGAGCGTTGTTGTTTGCAAGGTCTCGATTATTTACATGGACCCACTTTTCATTCAATTTGTGGGAATTTTCTGATTATAAACCAAACCTAACTAATGATCGGCTTATGTTTGAAGATGATGAATCACTTCGTGTCGACCTGTTGCCAATAAACTTTCCGGCCTCATATGAGAATGGAAAACTGGAGCATTTTCTGCATCGGTGGATGAAGAATCGCGAACATAAGAATTTCTGGTTGACCATGTTCCCAGAAAAAAGATACTTTCAAGAAACGACAAACACGACTGAAGTGGCTATACATACAAATCCATTTACGGATCTATATGCTCCGATTGGAACTTCCAGTTCCAGAACAGGTGGCTGGTATACTACCATAATGAAACTGCCTTTTATTTTCTTTATTCGGATCGGATTTATGTTGGCTTCATTGGGGGGATCGCGTAGTTTGTTACGTCAGCTCCAAAAGGATAAGTTGCCTTGGAATCGATAAAGTTACGTGGAGTTCATAATTCATTGCATAAAAGGAGGAGAAGTAGTGGCTACGGTGTACCTCTTCGTATGAGGTTGGCTCTGGGAAACACTCTTCAGGGTTGTGAGGAAAACCCATGAACGAGTCCGTCTACTACAGAGAGAAGTGGAATGTGAAGAAACCTGTGTGGACGAGCACACATTTATGAAAAGAAATGTCATGGGAGAGAGGAGAGAGGAGATAGGGATAGGAAGAGGGACATTCATATGTAAAGGAGCGAAACAAAAGAAGGTGGACAATTAAGAGGGAGGGCGACGAAACGCCCCGCCCTTTGATGGACATGGTTGAGATGCACAAATTAAGTTTTTTTCCAAACCAGTATATAGTTCAAACTGTCTGGATTGTTCAACGGAAGTCAAAATCCAGTTGATGCTCAACCGGTTTTTAAAAGTAAAAAAATGTTCGTTTTTGAGCCAAACCGGTTCTAGTCTTCTACTAGGTTTTGATCGGTTTAGTTGGGTTTAACCTTAGAAAACACTCAAACCGATCTCAATCTAACGGGTTAGATCGATTACTAGCCGGTTCCTTAGTGAAAAAGGAGATGGTGTAATGAACAACAATCAAATGAGCACCGTAATCGACACGCTTTCATCCTACGAAGTTGACTCACAGTATTATTATTATTATTATTATTATTATTATTATTATTATTATTATTATATATTATTATTTGTTATTATTATTATTATTATTATTATTATTATTATTATTAGTATTATTATTATTATTATTATTATTATTTATTATTATTATTATTATTATTCACCCCATCAGATCTAACACTGTTTTTAACACACACTGGATCCACCCTCAGCAACTATTCACCCCATCCCGTATGATCACAAATCTCCTGCTTAATAAGCTCCAATTGATCGATCCACCGAATCACTTCTCGAATTTAGGTCATTTCATCTCAGATCTGAGGTAACTATCACGCACATTCAGCATCTAGGTTTCTGTTCATCCTGAATTGACGCTATGATTGAATTCTGATGTTCATGATCTGGTTGATTGATTGATTGATGTATTGATTAGGTCGAAGGAACTAAGAAAATGTTGACGAAGTTTGAGACGAAGAGTAATAGAGTGAAAGGTCTGAGTTTTCACAGTAAGAGGCCATGGATCTTGGCTAGTCTTCACAGTGGTGTGATCCAGCTATGGGATTACAGGATGGGCACTCTCATTGATCGCTTTGATGAGCATGATGGTCCCGTTCGTGGCGTGCACTTTCATCAATCGCAGCCGCTTTTCGTTTCTGGAGTTTGTTACTTTTGAATTGCGTTGATACACATGAAACGCTCGCGAATTTTAGGTTTTTTTAGTAGTCAGATGAATGATTCTAGATGTTGTGTTCATCAATGATGATTGGATTTAGAAGGCCCATCAGCTTGATTTAGAAAATTCGAAGTCTTTTGTGTTCACGATGCTTATTTGATTCATATGTATTAGTGTTTTAGGTTTCTGCCATGGTAATGTAGATTGTAACTTCACACTAGTATGTTTGGGGACACACTTCAATTTTTTTGATATGTTTAAAATGTGAAAAACATGGGAATGGTTTGGATCTGGACGGATTTGATGCAATGCCTATGAGCAAGTGTTATTTTATAGCTAAAACTAAGTTATCTTGGAAAGTTGGAGGCCTTTAATTCTGATTTCTCTATACATATAAGCAGTTAGCCGTGTTTCTTCTTCATATTGGTTAGCTTAAAGCCCTTACATATATAGCTATCTGTCTAAGAATATTTGATTATTTGGGAATACCTTTCATGTTTAATGTGTAATTGCACATGCAGGAGATGATTACAAGATCAAAGTATGGAATTATAAGCTGCATCGGTGTTTGTTCACACTACTTGGTCACCTCGATTATATTCGGACGGTTCAGTTTCACCATGAGAACCCCTGGATTGTTAGTGCTAGTGATGATCAAACTATCCGGATATGGAATTGGCAGTCTCGTACTTGCATATCTGTTTTGACTGGACACAACCATTATGTAATGTGTGCTTTGTTCCATCCAAAGGAGGACCTTGTGGTATCAGCATCGTTAGATCAGACTGTTAGAGTTGGGATATTGGTGCCCTAAAGAAGAAAACTGTTTCCCCTGCTGATGATCTCCTGCGACTGAGTCAGATGAATACAGATTTCTTTGGAGGGGTTGACGCTGTTGTGAAGTATGTATTGGAGGGCCATGATCGAGGAGTCAATTGGGCATCATTCCATCCCACTCTTCCTCTTATTGTTTCAGGAGCTGATGATCGTCAAGTGAAGATCTGGCGAATGAATGGTATGTGTTTCTTTATCCAATCTTTTGTTGGTCATGCAATATTGCAAGATGTTCCTTGTGGTAAACCTTGTCACATTGGCTTGTAAATAAAGAAGGCTAATGTAGCCTGCATTGTATGCTTTTGTTTAACAACTATGGTTATGGTTGATCTTATATGGACCTGTTAAAGCTGCAAATTTTTACTGAACTGTAAATCATTTTTAATCTTCTAGAATAAAAGAAAAGTTAAACAAATTTTCTTATGCTTTGGTTAATCTAGCTATCTTGTTAGTTGTTCCCATAGCTGTCAATAGCGAATAGCAGTAAATAGCGTCAAACCACCTATATGCTACGTAACGAATAGCGGTAAATAGCAACCGGTATTTCGTGTTTAGCGATTTAGGATAATATGTAAGAATGTTTTACATTCGACAAATAAGCATGTTTAGCAATAAAGTAGTAGAAAATCTAAGCAAACACCCCCAAAATAGATAAAACACTCTATTAAATCATCTAAATCTCATATTTACGGAAAAAAATAAAATAAAAAAATACAAAATTCCGCTATGCAGTCACTATTTGCAAATAGTGAGGGAGGGAAGCATCGCTACATAGCGCGCTATAGCGGTCACTATAGCCGCTATTGACAACAGGGCTTGTTCCTCGTTTCTCAATTATCATATGCTGCCGGTATTAATGATATGGTAATTTGACAGCAAGACTTTACATTACTCGTATTTGGATTTTGGGCTATACTTGCAGTGTGGTCAGTCAATACGACTACACATGCTTTCATAGGGAACTAGTAGTATACTTTCATGTGCCACCAACCCTTTTTGTACCCCCTCCTTTTTTGGTGGTACTTGTGGCAGGGGAGGGGGATTGTTAGAAAGGTCCCCTTTCGTCCTTTTTGCTCTTGTCTTTTCAGACCACTAGGGTTACCTAGAATCTGGAAACGAGTCTTGAAAAGCCTCAAGTTTGGTTTGTTTTGTTGTTTGGATCATGAATTCTCATGATCATGACATCTACATAGGTACTTTTGCAGATGCTTATTGCACATAACATAGGGCCTGTAGGTTTCCTTATGTTCTCTTTTTTCTCCCTTAGCACTAGCATGCCTTGTCTAGGGCGTTGTAGTGTTCATTCAGTCAGTGAATGTATCTTACTAGGGTAGTGACTAGTGAGGCCGTGCTTTGTCGCAGGTTATGGAAGTACTATATTTGGTACCTATAATGGGTTTACAAAACTAGAACACTTATGCATGGGCAATATGTGCAAATAATAGTAATAGGGTCACAGGGATGGTTTGCAAATCACTGTAATTTGGATTGGTTGGTATTGCAAATCACCAAAAAGAATGGTGTTACTATTGAAAGTATGAGTGAAACATATTATCCTCAGTTGAATTAATAGCGCTTCTTATACCCATGGTCCCGCTTGCACTTTTTGTTTCTCACATATGTTTATGTCTATAGTTTCTATAGACACAAAAATGCTCATCAGGATAATGTTTCTGCTCTATTAGTTAGTCATTCAATAAATTTCTGTAAATACCAACACAATATCTTTTTGTTCATGTGGATGTTGATAAGTCTTGTTCATGATACACAACCCATAAAAGAAAGCACCAATAGGGTAAGAATTTAAAGTAAAGTTTATAGAAAATAACATGATTCATTTTGCCAATGTAAGGCAAATATGTGTTTCTCCCTCTTTATATTCATGTGAAACCAACTTAATTTTTTTTTTGGCGTTTCTCTTTCTTAGAACTGGGCCAACTGGCATGGAAACATGCTAGTTCGATTGTTTCTCTGCATAAGATGTGGTACATGATCACCAAGAGGCTATAGACTATAGTATTTTTTTGTTGAATCTAATTTACTTACTTTGTCTTTCAGATACAAAAGCTTGGGAAGTAGACACATGAGAGGTCACATGAATAATGTATCATGTGTCTTTTCCATGCAAGACAAGACATTATAGTATCTAACTCAGAGGACAAAAGCATACGAGTTTGGGATGCTACAAAAAGAACTAGCCTTCAAACTTTCCGGCGTGAGCATGACAGATTCTGGATTCTCGGGTGTCATCCTGAGATGAACCTGTTGGCCGCTGGCCATGACAGTGGTATGATTGTTTTCAAGTTAGAAAGAGAACGCCCTGCTTTCTCTGTTAGTGGTGATTCTTTGTTCTTTGTAAAAGACCGTTTTCTACGGTTTTACGAGTACACTTCTCAAAAAGACACTCAAATATTACCTATCCGTAGACCTGGTTCCATCAGCTTGAACCAGAGTCCAAGAACTCTCTCTTACAGCCCGACTGAAAACGCGGTTCTAATATGTTCAGATGTAGATGGTGGATCTTATGAACTGTACATCATCCCTAAAGATAGTATTACTAGAGGTGATACTGTTCAAGAGGCAAAACGTGGTGTTGGTGGGTCAGCGGTTTTCGTGGCCCGAAATAGATTTGCAGTCCTTGAGAAGAGTACCAATCAAGTGTTGGTAAAAAATTTAAAAATGAGATTGTGAAGAAGAGTGCCCTTCCCGTTGTTACTGATGCTATATTCTATGCTGGTACAGGTAACTTGTTATGTAGGGCAGAAGATAGAGTATTCATTTTTGACCTTCAACAACGGTTGGTTCTCGGGGACCTACAAACTTCTTTTGTAAGGTATGTTGTTTGGTCAAATGATATGGAGAGTGTTGCTTTGCTCAGCAAACATTCAATAGTTATAGCTGATAAAAAACTGGTTCACCGATGCACCCTGCATGAGACAATCAGAGTGAAAAGTGGTTCATGGGATGATAATGGTGTGTTCATATACACAACTTTAACTCATATTAATACTGTTTACCTAATGGAGACAGTGGAATCATTAAAACCCTTGATGTTCCGGTTTACATTACAAAATTATTTGGAAATACGCTCTTTTGTTTGGACCGTGACGGGAAAAACCGCCCAATAGTTATTGATTCAACTGAATACATATTTAAGCTATCTTTGCTGAGAAAGAGGTATGACCATGTAATGAGCATGATAAGAAACTCAGAGCTGTGCGGGCAAGCAATGATTGCATATTTGCAACAAAAGGTTTCCCAGAAGTTGCCCTTCATTTTGTGAAGGATGAGAGAACCCGTTTCAACTTAGCACTTGAAAGTGGAAACATACAGATAGCTGTTGCTTCTGCTAAAGAGATCGATGAGAAAGATCACTGGTATAGGTTAGGGGTTGAGGCCCTTCGTCAGGGTAATTCTGGTATAGTTGAATATGCATATCAGAGGACGAAGAACTTTGAGAGGTTATCATTTCTGTATCTGATAACAGGAAATTTGGATAAGTTGTCTAAAATGATGAAAATTGCTGAGGTGAAAAATGACGTTATGGGGCAGTTTCATAATGCTTTGTATTTGGGTGATGTTCAAGAGCGAATCAAGATTTTGGTCAATGCTGGTCATCTACCACTAGCATATGCTCAGCTAAGACCCATGGGTTGAATGATATCGCTGAAGAACTTGCTGATAAACTTAATGGTAATGTTCCTAATTTACCCAATGACAGGCCTTGTTCTCTTTTGATCCCCCCAACTCCTGTTTTGTGTGGTGGTGACTGGCCATTATTGAGGACCATGAAAGGGATATTTGAGGGTGGTCTTGATAATGCTGGAAAAGGTGGAAATGAAGAGTATGAAGATGCTGCTGATGCTGATTGGGGTGAGGAGTTGGATATTGTGGATGTAGAGAATATTCAAAATGGTGATATCAGCATGGTGCTGGATGATGAAGAAGCACATGGAGATGATGAAGAGGGAGGTTGGGATCTTGAGGATCTTGAACTTCCTCCTGATGTTGAAACCCCAAAAACCGCCACCAGTCGCTCTTCGGTATTTGTGGCGCCCACAGCTGTATGCCGGTGAGCCAAATTTGGGTACAGAAATCATCTCTTGCTGCTGAGCATGCAGCAGCTGGAAACTTTGACACTGCCATGCGATTACTGAGCCGCCAGCTTGGAATTAAGAATTTCACACCGTTGAAATCTTTGTTTATTGATCTTCACATGGGAAGTCATCTTACTTGCGTGCTTTCTCATCTGCTCCATTGATCTCATTGGCCATCGAGAGGGGCTGGAGTGAGTCAGCAAGTCCTAATGTCCGGGCCCCACCTGCACTTGTGTTCAGTTTCAGTCAGTTAGAAGAAAAACTCAAGGCTGGTTACAAAGCCACAACCACAGGGAAGTTTACTGAAGCTTTACGCCTGTTTTTAAGCGTTCTCCATACCATCCCACTGATTGTTGTCGAGTCTAGAAGAGAAGTGGATGAAGTTAAAGAATTGATTATTTTGTGAAAGAATATGTTTTGGGCTTACAGATGGAACTTAAAAGGAGAGAATTGAAAGACAACCCGGTTCGCCAACAGAACTGGCAGCTTATTTCACACATTGTAATCTTCAGCTACCACATTTGAGACTTGCTTTGATGAATGCTATGACCGTGTGCTACAAGGCTGGTAATCTGATCACAGCATCAAACTTTGCCCGGAGGCTTTTGGAGACCAACCCAACTGCAGAAAGTCAAACCAAAACTGCCCGTTCTGTTATGCAGGCTGCTGAGAGGAACATGAAAGATTCCACCCAGTTGAATTATGACTTTAGAAACCCATTTGTTGTTTGCGGGGCAACTTATGTTCCTATATACCGTGGACAGAAAGATGTATTATGCCCGTACTGCAATTCACACTTTGTTCTTTCCCGGGAGGGCCAGCTTTGTACTGTTTGTGATCTTGCTGTGGTCGGATCAGATGCTTCTGGTTATTGTGTTCTCCAGCACAGATCAGATGATTCATTAAAGTTTTCTCACAATGTTGCCAGTCTCAGTTCTTTAGGTAATCTTCTTTTCTTGCTGGATTTATTGTACAGTTTGTAGGGTTAATCTGCTTGGTTCTTTCAGTTTATATTGGGCCATTACTTGCTACTATTTTGGTGATAGTGAACCTGAAGTAATAACTTTAGCTAATCATAGTTTGATGTTTATAGGTAATCTAGAACAATAATTTGCTGTGCTTATTTCTGTACTGTGTTGCACATATACTGCCTTTTTGAAGATATTGATACAAATTTCATGTGTAATTTTGTATAGGAAAATGCTTTAAATTTATTATCATCAGAATAGTTTGCTTATAGAGTATTTATAGTTTATTATATTAACTTTTGGTTATCTTTTTTATTTTTTAAAAATAATAATGGCAAATTGGATTTTAATAATTCAAACTATGACCTATTGGTCGATAACATCCATATTAGCAGTTTGGCCATCGCTAATTCCAACTTTTATTTTTGTTAATCAGTCGTTGATTTACACTTAGTTGTCACTTGATTTTGCTCGTGATGATAATTGTGAATGAAATAGGAAACGTACAATGAAATGGAGTGAAATCAAGTGTAAATTAATGATGATTATGTTATTAGGATTGCCATTGGCAATGATAATGAAAGTTGGGATAATGAATGGCCAAACTGCTAGCATAGATTATTATAAGTCAATGAGTTGTAATTTGGATTATTAAATCCAGCCTATAAAGTAATGTAAAATCTTTAACAAAAATCTGTAAGAAAAATTACATCCAGTCCTAAGTAGTGATGTAACTCTTGGTCGTTTTATTGGTGATTACAAATATGATATTGATCTATAGCTCGTTGCTAGACTTAAAAGTACTTGATGTAGAGGTGGCAAACGGGGGAAGTCACAACGGGTCAGGTCGGGCTGTTCCCTAACACTTCTATTCCAGATTCTCTTTTGTAATAATCAACTAGAATGTAAAATGATTAAAAAATAGCATTTTAGTACTTTTATAATTGAATAAAATAAATGAGGTTAATTAATTATCTAAACCAATTTCCCTGAGCCTTTCTTTAGTTCTAAATGGTTGACCTGTTAAAGATAAAACAATTCCTGGATCAACTCACTAATAAGTAACCGGGTCAAAATTGTCATCTCTACTTGATATTATTTGGCACAATGCACATAATAGTCTTCCTTGTTTTTGTTTGACCGTGGTTTCTTATCTGACTTTTTTCAGTTTAAATGTGTCTGGATTCCCGAGTAGAGTGGAAAATTTTGCGTCCGGTGTTTTATGCTGCAGTGCTATATCAGGGAGCCCATCACATTAAATTGTATATTAGATTTCGGATATGGATCTAGCTTGAGGTTCAATATTGAGATAATTTGAATTAATTTTGTTTTCTTGGAGTTTGTTGTAATTGGGTGTCGTTTAAAGGCGTGATGTAGCATGGCATTCACAAAGCGGTGTTGGTTTGTGAATGGTGGTTGCATTTAGTCGTTTATGCAAAAATTTCGGACTTGTTTTATACAAAAGTTTTTCATTCCCTGACATTTTGTTTCTAGCCTTCTGGGTATTATTTGGTCTTGGCTTATAAACATCCGTTTTGATCATAGCCGATAGGACTATAATCGTGTTGAATATAGAGCTGAAAACAAGCTTAGCCAAGTTGGATTAATATTGGTTTAAGCTTGATTTGTAGAAATTTATAAGCTTGAGCTCTATTAGATTTGGGTACTTAACAAGTCGAGTTCAAGTAGCTCCCTCGGCTCACTTACACTCTTTGTTGAATTATGGACGAGCTAGGCCTGCTCAAGTTCTCGCTCGGTAGTTACATGTATGCTTTGACGCCACATTTTGAACAACCATTTTTGGTTTTCATTATTTACATTAGCTCATTCTCTTGATTTCTACCGGAATATATTTAATGAAGGCGAACGAGAAGGGTTGGTCACTAGCATGAGGTAGAAGTTAATGATTCATTTGCGTGTGGCATATTGGGGGTACTTATTTTATCTAGTTGTTATCATTTCTAATATAGACATGTTAACAAAAACACGAAGCGACATGAGGTAAACTAGTTTGGATATGAGGTTAACATTTTTCGTTTTAAGCAGGTTGATACATAGAGGACGATGAAGTCATGAAACATGATTCACAAATATTTGATCAATGAACATCATCATAGTATGTTATGTATTAATTAATAAAGAATTTTATGGGCTTTTGTTTTAAATATGTTAAGGATTATGTATTAATAAGACTTTTATGGACTTTTTGATAACTTTCATTAAGTAATATATATCATGTCCCTAAACAAGTCACATTGTTTAATTGTTTCTAAACACGTTTTGTTTGTGTTTGAAAAAATGAACAATTAGTGTCCGTGTTATGTTCGTGTCAGACACCTCTAATAATCGTGTCTTACCATGTCGTGTCTAACATGTTATATCATCCCTGCTTTTCTTCCTTCATTATTCACAAAGTTCATTGTCTTTCTTCTTTGCATGTTCCATAGGTTGAACTCTATCCCTCCTATGGTTGGTTTCCTATAAGCTTTTTTAGGTTCATGCATCATGATTCTCGATGGAGCTTTTATCAAATCAGTTTTCAGAAACGTTGTACCATTTGCTGGCTTCCGCACTGTATCTCGTTTCAAAACTATGAAGTTACATAGTTGAGCATCAAAACTAATTACAATGATCAATCAAACCTTGAAAGTAAACTTACCGTTGTGGTGTGTTAGATGTATATTTGCAATCAAATATCAGGTCATATTAAAAAGTCATTTTATATGATTCTTCTTGTATGTATGTTTGTTCGCGCATGTGCATAGGTTTGTTCTTAGCTTGTAGAATCATGAACTCCAACCGCATGCTTCGAGAGTTCGCCCCCTCTTCGTGAAATTTGACTTCCGTTGTATTTCAAGTAAGGAAAATCTAGCTAAATAGGGAGAAGTTCATGAGGTGATGTCACTCCTCATTGTTATCAGCATAACATGAGTCCTTCCATGGTTGATCAGAGTAGTTGTATCATCGTCCATAGCCTCCACTACTACATCCCATACCACATCCATGTGTGCACCTCCACCTCTCGTGTCACGTTGCGTGACTCCACTGCATCCAAATTTTCCTTTAAATAAGGAAACAATCTACAAACATTAACTAGATGATTGATAATGTTTCAACGATATAATAACTACATCATATACAAATTAATCACATAGATTAGGACTAGGATGGGAAACGTGTGATGGTCTGGTGCTAGAAGTACCGACTTCAATATGTTCGCTGTTAAGATGTAATCTAAATAGAATGTCAGGGTAGTTTGTCTTTATGTCAGAAATATATTGGAGCCTATTTATTGGAAGTTATGCCTAGTAATATCAAGTTATGATTTGCATTCTCCAACCCTTACAACCCTAATTTGCGTGTATTAGCAATATGATATAGGAATGTACGAGTTTTATAAGTATATGCTTGTATGTTCATTGATGGGTGTGAAATGGGCATGTATATTTTGATAAAAGGATTTTTGAACATATTCAGTTTTAATTGGTTATTACTTATACTAACTGCACACACAAAAGATAAGTGTACATGTCATATGGTAATATAGCGTTAGTAAGAATTGAGTATCAATGAACGTACATACCAAGCCTACTCAACAACCTTTTTAATTGACTATGAATATGTGTTTTGTTTTGAGAAAATGAAAAGTTGCATTTGATTTAACCAAATTTTTATAGTTTTTTGAACAATAATCAAATATAAAAGTAAAAGTAAAATTGAGACTTATAGGTTTTAAATAGTGAATTATGAATATTATCTTAATTTGGATTATACTTATGTAACTATGATGAATGGTATAGTGTGAAGATATGAGTTAAGATAGCTATGTTAATGTTTATAAACCGAGCGAATGTGTAGTTCTCATCTGCAAGCTCCGTATTGACAAATAAAGCTGCATTAAGTCACTTATAACACTAACCTCCAAGCCACTGGTGATGTTGTAATACCCGTGCACCCTTTCAACATACGATTTCTGAAAACATAACTTAATGTTAGAAAAAGAGTTGATCAAGTTCTTTTTTAACATACCATTAATTTTAGAAAACCATAACAATTACTATAGATTTCTCAGGCTAATAAAAAGGAACCAACAAATGATCAAAAAGTTAAGTGATATGATTTCTAATAACCATTTCTAGTTCATTAGCCATGGATTTATCATGAAGTCCAGTTTCATGAATAAAAGTAAGTTCATACGTTTGTCAACCTTGTATGATATTCACAATTACAAATCATAAGTTTATAACTTCCTATTCATATGTAGATGCTACCAATTGAAAGTTTATCCAAGATTACTATAACATTAACATAACATAAATCACACCATTAGTTCCTCACAAATTACATAATGTTCATTCAATTAGGATGATAATAAAATCTTAGCTTGATGACGTTTAGACAATCTCGGGCTTCTTCTAAGTGGTGTATGCACCTTCGAGCCTCCCAATGGTCTTTAAGTGTTGATTCTCGAAGGAATTTAGTAGAGTAACCCTTCACCCAAAAGCTCTCCAAAATGTTGCATTTGAGCACGATCCCGTGTTAGTAGAATGCTTATGAAAGCTGGTCGGTTTATACGTGTAGGTTTTGTCTGGCATGACCCCGTGTTCCATAGGGCACAACTTCATGTTCATAGTGGAATGCTTATGAAAGTTGGTTGGTTTATACGTGTAGGTTTTGTCTGGCATGACCCCATGTTCCATGGGGCACAACTTCATGCTCATAGTGGGGCACACTCACGTGCATCATAGGGCACGACCCCGTTCCTACATTTGGGGGATAGTGTAAGGCCCTGTTCCCGGAACACTTATAGTTGGTTAATCATTAAACTTGAAACATATATATTACACTTACAATTAATAAAACCATTGCAGCGGAATAATTTAAAATCATTTCATGTATTCATAATCGCTTTTTGCAAAATAATACATCATTATTAAGTTACAAAATATCATAGTTTGCATTACATCACAAAAACATTATTGTAATATGAAATGGATGCCATCCAAAATAATCCAAGTAGTTGCCACGTGCCATCCTCAGCAACATTCACCTGCCAACTGGAAACACATAAAGTCAGCGTTACCGAGTGAGTTCTAGCTTTATAAAGTAAAATACTTTTCTTTCGTGTAAAACCATTACTGTCATGCGCAATCATACAGCATACGCACACATAGATAGTATCATTATTATATTCCATTAACATTCATTATTTGTCTTTTATTCTTTCTTTCCGGACCAATATCATCAGCTATGCCCCAAACGTAGGCACAAAGCGGGTACTGGGCCAAAGTTTATCAGACTTCCATAATGCACATAGCCTGGCACCAATACCGAGGCAAGCGACAAGGATCCTATACATAAGTTTACCCCAAACGTAGGCATAAAGTGGGTACTGGGCCGAAGTTTATCAGACTTCTATAATGCACATAGCTTGGCACCAATTTCGGGGTAAGCATCCAAGATCAATTCTGTAAGCTATACATTTGGCCAGTCACAAAGACCAGACCCCTGTGTGTATCCTTACGGGTTAGCTAAACCACACAAGTTGAGCTAATGACATTTTAGAGTCATGCACCTCCTTACATTTGCTTGCAAGCCTTTCCATTTCATCATTCATTAATGCATGCATTCTTTCATACTTTACATTATTCTTTCCATTATCTTCCGCTTTACGTTACATAATACTTCCTATTTACTTTCATAATCATACCATGTAAAGCCACAAAAAATAAATATATCAAATAAGGAACATAAACATAGCCATATATAACATAGCATCATCACACATCATCATGCATGCCATATATCATAACATCAACCATCATATCACATATGACATCATAAAGTCAACTTACATTACCCTCGAGAATATCCCAATTCAAAGCCAACACTTTACATGTCTCTAAAATTTCAGAAAAATATTCTAAGGCATAGGCGCATGAGCACTATACAGGTGCATGGCCTTCTGGGCGCATGGGCACACTTAGGCGCATGGGAAGCTTCTAGGCGCATGGGCACTATTGGGGCGCATGGCCAAACACTTATTCATTCTGGGCAATTCTAGGTGTATGGGCACTATGCAAGCGCTTGAGTGCCTAGGCGCATGGGCTTTAGGCACATGGGACTATACTTGGACAAATTCAACCGTTAGGCGCATGCGGCAATCCAGGCACATGGGCAACTAATTCACACTATTATCACCATAATTCAGTCCTAATTCAACATACTTCATGTTCTAAGCTTAATTCTAGTATTCTAAGCAATAAAACATGAACATAACACAATCATAACAATCTAATCACCCAAATCAAAACCCATCCATATTCACAAATACACATTCATACGGGTACAAAACCCACTTTAATAAAAACATTCACACATGCATTTCCAGCCCCAAAATCAGTAAAAAAAGGGTTCTAGAACTCACCTTTGACAACCTTCGGATATGACTTCTTCAAACCCGTTTGCAATTGATTTCAAACACCTAGAAACCCACCAAAAACACATACCCAAACACACATAAACACACATAAGCATATAACCGAGGCATAGGCCGGTCAAGAACAACTTAAAACCAAGAATTCTTACCTTAAATTCGAATTCCCCTTCTTCTTTCTTCAGAAATCCAAATTCTGCTCTTTCCCTCTCTAGAAAATCCGGTGAAAAGGAATGTGAAGGGAAGTGTGGGCGGCCATGTTTCTTTATCCACTAACTTTTATACTTTTGTCCTTTTTTGACATATTTAGCCCCTCTATTAGGCTAAATTGTGTTTCTTTTTTTTGCACATTTATTCTTCTTTCTCATTTTTTAAAAGTTTCCGGGTGTTAAGACATTAATTTTTGTCATGTTATGTCCAAACACAGGGGTGTGCTAATCTAAACACGAGAGTGTGGTTAGGCTAGGTATGAAGGCGTGCTTAATAAGGCATGCCCCATGCTTGGACTTCAAATCCTATTTTTCTTGAAATTCTTGTTTAAGTATTCTTCTTTTGTCCATCTTAGCCTTTTGAACACTTAAAAACACACTTTAAGATTTTTAAGTTCATTTTCATTATCTTAAGAAGAAATTAAGGAATAATTGATTTGCTTTTGATAGTTTTCTATGTATAATTAAAGCATATTATTCATCATCTTGCTTTTCATTGGATTATTGCTTGTTGTGATTCTACTATAATCATGCAATAGAGATCTTAGTATATTCGATTATTCTTGATATTAAGAAAATTGGCATCAAAGCAGCTTATGGTATGCTGATAGAGGTATTTGGTTGTGAATAATAATGATCTTGCATATTCGATCCTTTTTGTCAAATACCAATTATCATACTTCCTTTTTTAACACGGGTATGAAATAGAAAAGATCAACCAGATATTATTTTTGATAAGAAACAACTCTGCAAAGACTTTGAGAATACGACACATTTAAATTTTTAAGTGCGCTCCATCGGTGAACTTATCTTTTCCATAGGATTACAAGTAAAGTAGACCAAAGAAGGAATATGTATCAAGCAATCAGAGTACATTGATTCAATGTTGAAGAACTTAAATCTTGCATATGGTTAGTTTATCCAAACTAAAGTCAACTCAAAGCTAAAGATAAAGTTTGGTCCAGATGGAAAATCCGTTGATTAGAAACACCATTGATCCATGGTAGGTTTCTTAATGTACCTAATTTCAAACAGACCAAACATTATATGTGGGAATATGTGTGTGTCAAATAATAAACAGACCTTAAAGAATCGCATGTTAGTGTTTTCAAATGCATCTTTTGATATTTCAAAGGTAAACTGACACTCAGTCTTAGTAACCTAATGAAGGGAGTTTCAACCTCTCAACCAATAGACATATGTTTCATTCTCATAGCAGAAGCTAAGTACAATGCAACATCTGCTTGTTGGTCTTTTAAGTACTTTGGATTCTAAACCAATTGCTTGGCTATAGGTAAAATTTTATACACTTCTATACACATAGGTAACACTACTGCCATGTTCATAACTAATAACTTGGTTTAACATTACAAAACTAAGCACACTGAAATAAGATATAAGTTTTGAAGAAATTATGCAAAAAAAGGGTAAATCAAATTGGTTCAAGTTCATACAGACAATCAGTTAGCTAGTTTGTTTACTAAGGTATTCAACTCATGAAGGTTTAAATTTTTGGTTCAATCAACTGACATGATTATTTATCGAAAATATAAAAAAGAAAATTTTTCAAGACATGTCTATTACCTCTTTGTTTGCAAATCATAAAAAGAATCCAACCCCATAACCTTAAATTCAAATGAGAAAATATTTTCCTAGTAACCTGATTCTTTAAGTTGTGATAAAGTACTTCTTTGTATTTCATAAGGATGGTTGATCTTTCTATGCTTTGAAGTGTGGAGTTCTAAATGTTATATTTAATTGTACCAAGACATGATAAAACTCACAAAGTATTTCTAAAGAATTTCCAACCATATTTGAAAAAATACTCATCATATGAAGGGTCACCGGAGCGTCACACAATCTAAGTGGCATTCACCTAAATAAGAAAGTACCACATGGGTAGGTTAACATGGTCCTTTGTTATTTATCAAGATGGATAGTGTCACACCCCCGCTTATAGCGGAAACACGAGGATGTAATGGACGGGATCGTTATAACACATTGTTATTTAATAGACAAGCATTAAATGATAAAATGTCAACGTGTCATGACGTCACCTGACACAATTTGTGTCGTAGTTAGTCAATTCCACGACAAATAAAGCCAAATAGTCAAAACAAAAGTAAGTCTTACAACTCAGGAGCAAGTGAACAAAACATGAATAAAAAATAAAAATCCAACAAAATTGTCAAAGACATCCAATAAGTTAAAATAATGCAAATCTGAGGGTCGTCACTAAGGCAGCATCCTAGCTATCCTTAATGATTGTTACCTGAAAAGATATGCTCAAAAAGGTCAACATATTGTTGGTGATTTTGCAGGTTAAGTAGTAAATATAAATGATGTTGTGTGATAGTTTTGTAGGATATAGTATAACAGTTATAAGCAAGTAATATCACATATAAACATGAGCATCACAACTAAACCTACGACGTACACACAGATCTTGTCGGAACATATTCACCCTAGGGCTCGTTCCTGGCCACTGTTAATCCCAACTAGTATAGTGACAAACAAGGGTGGGATGTCAGCCCAATAGTTGTGAATAAATAACCACACAACAACTCATGCATGTACCATATATATACTTACAAAATAGTAAACAGAATAGTCCCAAGTATAAATGAGTTCGCAACATAAAAAAGGTGAGCATACTTTTCTCCCATGTTTGTAAATAGTTAAAATGAAAAACAGGACTGCGAAACTCACCTTGAGATAAGATGAAGATAAATGAATAAAAGACTTCAAGAGACGAGGGCAACGAACTATCAAATACCTATAATTAGTTATAATTAAATCTTAGGCACATTCAATAGAAAAGGATACGTTCGGTTGGTTGGGTTTGATGCGCGGCACGCACACAATATATATATACATATATAGATATACATATATATATATACATATACATATATACATATACATATATACATATACATATACATATACATATACATATATACTATACATATACATATACATATACATATACTATATACATATACATATACATATATACATATATACATATACATATATACATATACATATATACATATACATATATACATATACATATATACATATATATATATATATATATATATATATATATATATATATATATATATATATTCATGCAACCCGAGATACTATTAGTAGGAAAAATAATAACAATAATAATGAGAATATTAATGATATTAATAAAAATAAGGACACAATCCACACACACGATCTACTCATACACACAACACATATGTACATATATATATATTATATATATATATATATATATATTCATTCAAACACACGCTTATTTACATATATATTTATATTATTCACATACATATATTTATATAGATGTGCACACACACTTGATAATTACAACAAATACATGCACCCATACACTTATATATGCATATATATAGACTAACCCTCTCAACTCACACTCAAGTTTACACACAAAACACAATACATCACACACACAAAGCAACACACTCAAGTCCAGCACTCACTTTACATACTCAAGTCAAATACAAACACATATGGCATTCGACTGTTGTGTGATGACTCACACACATACCATATTTCCATTTATATGTATACACACACATCAAATCTTAGAGTACATCACACACGCATATATATACATATACATATAATTGTGGGCATACACACATGTATATACATACAACGGCAATCAAGACACACATATATATACTTTCATGCATTCAGTGTACACACATATGAATACAGGTAACACACACATATCTATACACACTAAAATGCACATGTATAAATAGTACATACCATCGGCACACACACAAGAACACACACCATACATGCATATACTACACACACTACGCCATATATATATACACACAATATATATACACGTATACATACACACACGTACTGCTGCACACACAATATATACACAATACTGTCGCACACACACAACAGCAGCCGAAGGCTCCCGTCTGGTGTCCCGTGACCCGACAACACCCGATGCATCCATAGCAACTATCGAACATCGACGCCAACCACGAAACTGGATAAACGAATCCGAACAATGCGAAACGAATAGAAACAAGGTTTAAATGGACGAGTATCTGCGAAATGACTAAACGGTGAGGCGACGAAGATCGGCGGTGGCTAAAACGTTCGGACTAGTGGTCGACGGCAAGGGTAGTGTTTAGGGTTTCGGGAAGGGTGGTCGATGGGTTCGGAAAACTTATATATGTGTAATTTCAAAATTTATACTTTGAACCCTCATCTT